>MU226379.1:371918-398253 GCA_018584345.1 Thuja plicata | reverse complement strand
TAAATCTGAAAGTAATATGCAACAAAGAAAAAGAATAAGGAAATTATACCTTCTCTTTGAATGCAAAAGGGAGAACCACAAACTTCTCACTCAAACTTACAAGATTCACAGAATTCTGGAAATGATGTGAGAATTTCGAATTTAGTCTTGAAGAGCAAGTTGGGAGATATATAGGCAAGGAATTTGATTAATTCCTCATGCAAAATAAATATATTTACATGAGTCATGGAAAGAGGAATGACAAATGTCTTCCATGCATTCTCAAATTGCCCAAAAACAGCAACTAACTTGGAATGATTCAATCACAAATATGCCCTAGTTGATTACAAACTCTTTTAAAAACCACATTCATAAATGCATTGAATGAATGTATTTCGAAATTAAAAGAATGGGAGAAAAACGTTTTTGATAAAGAGTCATAAATCTTACCAAAACCGCATAAGAATAGGAGGGAAATCTGCAGAGATAAATGGCTAAGTTCTCTGAGAAGACAAAGTTTAGAGATTGAAAGATACCACAGACAGTTTCCTCCATAGAAATCGCAGGAAGTTATGGATAGAAATTGTTTAAAAAACTTCAAAATACCTCCTGGAGAGCTATCGCGGCATGGCATAGAGTCCAACGTTTTAGTGAAAACGTTAATGTATTCTTTATAAAAATCACCGCTATGTATTAACGGGTCTCTTATGAAGGAAAACGCATATGTTTTATGGCAAGTAACAACACCCGATAACTTACGGCTTTGACAAGGACATGTAAAACGATATACTTTGTTTTAGAATAAATCCACGCCATGTTGTATACCGTAAATCTGTGCCATGCTATTACAAATTGACGCCTTAGTGAATAAGCCACGGGTCTATTTGTTTATAACATATGCAAGTTAAAAATAAATTCGACGCCATGTATACAAGCCGTAGGTTGAGACAGGCTTTAACAAAGTGATAACATATGCCACGTTTTAATGAAACCATCGTTTTTGAAAGAGAAATCACGGGCTTATTAGTCAAGAAACATATGTTCTATGCTTTTTAACGAAAACCGCGGGCCTATTAACATATGCTATGTTAATGTTATTCAACACCTTATAATCTATAACATATATATTAATATGATATGTAGATAACATATCGTATTAATATATATGATATATGCAAAAAAAAACGTAGATAACTAATTTATTAAAAAGAACAACGCTTTTAAATATAAAGCTATAATACATATTATTTTCTTTAAAAACCAAATAATATATATATTGTCATAATATTTTAAAAACATAATAACATATGTTATATGTTTTTAAATTTTAATAACATAGCCTTATAAAAACGTTATAAATTCAATAACACATAACATATTAGAAAAATCACAATTTAAATACAAAATTAAAATGAATTATATTAAATCCATTCAAATTATAAAATTTATAAATAAATTGTGATTTTATTTATAAATCTTATCTTTATCTTATCATTAAATATAATAAAGAAAGAATTTAATAATTTTATATGCGACTTCAAAATTTTAAGGTCTGATATGCAGGTTTAATGTAAAAACCCGCTACCATTAAAATTTTCAAGTAAAACTTCACAGAATGACCTGAAACTTCAGGATGGAGTTTTAAGTTCATCTCGCACATAAAATAAACTTTCACTATACACGATTAACAAGAAAAAGCCCACTTTACTGGTGATTCCTCGAGGAAGTGCAGACTGCCTAAAAACCTAACTGACAAGACCTACCCGAAAGAAACCCAAAAGAGCTCAGAACTGAGCGAGAAGACGACAACAAGAATGGCGGCAAAACAAAACGCAGAAAAGAGAAAAACAAAGAAAGAAAAGGACTTGATGTTTAGTCAGAAGATAAAACAACCAGAAATCAAAGGATGACCGATTCCGTTGAAAAATACTCCTGCCGGAACATCGACACGCTTAGAGAAAAACGCATATCAACCTGACTAGGAAATGCGTAGGGTTGCCCAATTTTGGGTAATGCAAAATTAGGGACAACAATTACTATTTCATAAAGAAATGGTCATATTCAACATTAAAGTGGAAGGAAATATAATAAAATATTATATTTCAATTGTGCATCAAAAGCAAATATAATTTTAAATTATGCGAAGTGTCTGAGTGAAGCTTCAAGATTGTCTTGAGAATTATAAAAGCCAAAAGGAAATCGATTCATTCTATTGAGCCTTTGCTATTTGATGAATTTGGTGGATTGTGAGAGAATTTTTCCTTGGGGTTTAGGCGAATGGTTCAGAGGTTGCAGGTTTGGAGAAACGAGAAACTTCTCAAAGTCCAAGCATTTGAAGTGGTGAAAGATCCGCTGATATTTGCTAGCTGGATGGCTTAATTCTGACTCATCATGGAGTCAAAACGGTGAAGGTGTGTGAGTTTGTGTGCCCAAATTTGGAGGGTATTTGCAGAGAACAACAGGGCCATACTTGTAGCATGTCCATTGGCAGTCATACAGCAGCTAATACCCGTTCTTTAAACCTTTCGTTTATTCCTAAAGCCAAGGTGAGGGTTTACAATCTGCCATGAGGTTTCCAGGCTGAAGCGGCTATCAATCGGTAATTGCATGCCAATAACTTGGGACATCTAGCGGATATAGCAAGGTGGCGCGCTGAATTGTGAGGGAGTCATCACCAAATGCAAGGTGGTGTCTTGTTACAGTTTCCTATCTGCTGTAATTAATTTCCAGAATTTTGAATAATGTTATTCCATGCTTTCTACTTAAATTAATGAAGTCTCATGGGATTAATGAAATAGAGATGTTAGAGATTAATGGCAAAGCAAATAGCTTATTTCATGCATTGTTAATTGTTAAGTAATTGCAAAACCATTCAATTACAAACAAAATAAACACATTTACAATCAGAAATCAGAATTTAAAGTTTGCCTGCAAAGTGTTTGACAAAATGTCAAACATTCACAATTGAAGCAAATTCAGTGTTTGTCGGAGGTAGAACCAGCAGGGTTCTTACAGTGGTATCAGAGCTTGCCTGCAAAGTGTTTGACCAAATGTCAAACATCTAAAATTGTAACATTACAGTGTTTTTCAGAGTTAGAACCACAGGGGGTTCTTACATTGTGCATGGTTTCCAAATTAGGATGATACAATAAGAATCACTAACAAGGATTTTAACATGAGAAATGGATATCAAGCACACAATGCTATGAGGTTACTGAAGTCCATTGCAAATGAATCAAGCATAATAAATGCTACTTGAAAAAATATTTCAATTAAAAAACCCAAGAGGCCTTCTCCTACTGAATATTTACAGTAAGTAAAAACTGTCTAGACTTGAATTATAAGTACACCTTCTGTAAATAACACATACGATATGCATTACATATGTAAACAGTAAAACACTTAAACATGTATGCAATATATAAAATTTGTTTGGAAAAAACATGAAAAACTTTGTATGCTAAGGTAAAAGTTTAATACAAATAAAAGTCTATGTTGCTCGGTGAAGTTTAAATATTTTGTAAACAAGGGATTCAATTAGCATGTGTGTATAGCGAGAAGTTGACTAGTGCTGATTATTCACGGAACTGATTTTTCCATATTACATATTTAAGTCTAAAGCTTATTTACTTTACTAACAAAAAAAAATTTCAAAATTATAAAACAGCAATAATTTTTGGACTACCTTGTTTGAAAAATAATGCATGCTAGTTGTGCCTAGAGTAAATGGGAATGAATTTTGTTTCATTAATATAAATGAGATAAATGGCATTTACGAGAAATGTTCAAAAATTCAATGCAAACAGCAGAACTTGTGACTTTTGAATTTAGCCAGTGTGCCACTTCAAATTCGATGGAGGAGTTATAGCTTCTTTTCAGTCTATCGATCCCAAGCTAGAGTTAGAAATTAAAAAGCTCAGTTACATTATTACCCTCCACTCAGGCTCAATTCAAAAACCTCAGCACAGAATAAGAAATTTGTGTTAAAGAGTCTATTTCTATACAAATATATTTGGTTTCATGTGAGAGAGAACAAATGATGTATGCATGTTTATGAGAGTGAGTACATGAATGAGAACCTGCTCCACATGTTTCATTCCTTTTGCTAGGAGATCAGCAATCATGGCACGCCAAATTCTTTGCCCTCTAAAATAAAGACCTGATTCCTATATATTTCAAATAGGAAAAAGTCATAAACTTATACAACATGTTGGTAATGATATTTGTGTTAATGACAATGACATATCACATGCTTTTCTACAGATCAATCTAATAAACATTTTATTTTAAATATAGATAAAACATTTTCAGCTATCTAATAGAGATCAAATAATAACTTTGCTTCAAAAAATTTAATACATCTATACTAACGAATAAAATAGAACAAAAAAAATCAGTAACAATAAACAGTCCAAGTATTTCAGTGAACTCAATCCAAGAACTTGTAATTTATAATTATGTGTAAGAACCCTGCCGGTTCTAACCACACTGTTTGCACTGAATTTGCTGATTAACGAATAAAATAGAAAAAAAAAAATCAGTAACAATAAACAGTCCAAGTATTTCAGTGAACTCAATCCAAGAACTTGTAATTTATAATTATGTGTAAGAACCCTGCCAGTTCTAACCACACTGTTTGCACTGAATTTGCTGATTGTGTTTTGAATAGTTTGTAATTTTGCAAATCTTTTGGAGTTTTCAGATATATGCTTTTGTTTGTTTGTATTTTTCGAATGTTAATGAAAGAACTAGAACAATGCATGCAGATTACAAATGCAAATCTAAAATCAAATCCAACTCCTTATTGAATGCAAGATTAAACTATTTACAATGTAATTCAAACTATTTATTTGAAATGGAACCTGGAGTAAAGCTGAATATCGAAATTACTGAGGAAACATCTACAAGCAAGCCTTCATAGATCTAATTTGACGTTAAACCTTCCTTCACACATACCCGAGTCAAATCCTTGATTTCCCAACACTTGAAGACTTTGGCATTAGCATTGATGGATGTCATGGGTCTTTTCTTTCAGCAGCTCACTTAGTAATTCCACACGTGGCCTGTAAATGCAGTAATACAAGCCGTACCCCACAAAAATATGCTGGCGTAATTCTGATATACTCTGAAAAGAAGCAAAATGATTCGAAACCCTTCTCTGGAAGTTCACACATGGCGGCCAGACATAGCTATCGAATTGCACAATTCGTCACGTATTTCACAGATTCAAAGTGCTACCACGTCTCTCAAGAATTATCAATTCTTGAAGACAATCTCGGATCAAACCCTCAACCTTCACCCAAGGGAAAAAACAATTGCCAAAATGCCAAGAGAGATATGTTTGATTTCTTCCTCAACACATATATACTTCCTTCATGGAAATCAAACCAAAAGCTTCACAAATACACCTTGCATAACTTAAATGGCTTGGCTTACAAAAAACATTGGTATTTCAAATATTTGAAATACATGAACAATTATATCACTCCAACATAGCTTGGTGCCATATTATAAGCTCCTTAATGAACAATTAATAACTTGGTTATAATATAAAGTTTCAAACCATATAATTAATTAAGTTAGACTTAATTAATTAACATTAATCCATTCACATTATATCCATCAACTAACCAAACCAACTCCAATTGCTCTGATAGGCCCATCACCAACTCACCCTGCCACAAATAGTATCTGACCACGAATAGATTTACTATAAATAGTAAGTACTCCAATATTAATGGAATGATGAAGACAGGAACAAGATCCCAAAATAAGGTAACATTGCGAAGCAACATGCCACCACCTCTGAGATCAACTGACTCATAATTGGCTTACTATAAATAGTAAGTCCTAGACTGGAACCTCTGTCGAAGACCCCTATAAAGTGGAAATACAATCTCTGTATTGCCACCAAACTTGTCCAGGCGCCCTGCCAAAGATAGAACTTGACTGCCCTGAAATTGTAACTATAAATAGTAAGTGTGCCATTCAGACTCAAACGAGGAACAATCCTGAACGAACCCTGACAACTGCCACCCGAAATCTTTCATGATGCCCAAACTGGTAGCCTACAAGGGTCAAATAATAGGCTAATCCCTCAAACACTGGTGCTTGCGAAAATGGGGACATTACAAATTATGATACTGTTGGTGTTTTAATTTGTCTTGAGCAAGACAACACAAACTGCGATACTATGTGAGGATCAACCTCTCTTCAAATTATGGGGAGAAGCTCCTTGAGATATAAACTAAACCTAAACTTTAAGCAAAAGAAACTCTAAACATCAAGCTATGGACAAAATATACAAATATCAACAATATACAATATCTTCTTCAGAGTTTTACATCAATGAAATGACTAGCTGCATATATTTTTTCCTTGGATAAAAAGAACCAAACTGATAACAACCCTGACTTGTAAGTAGGATTATATAAATTTCATGGATGAGACAACTAATATAAACACAACATTAACACCTTACTAGTTAAAAACAGAGAGTGACATTTCAATACACACAATATAACAACACATAGATGACACTTGGCTCCAAGTATTAAAGTAAAACAATTTAATGTTATACAAAACCATGACCTAGATACTAAGTTTGATGACAAAATCCCCTTTCACAAATGAAAGTTCAACAATTCTTTCAAATGCACAAGCATAGAATCCATCATCATTTTCCATCACTTGTGTCCAAAGCTCTCATTTATAGGTTTACAAAGAATGTATTATTTTTCGAATTTTAGAATATCCTACAAAATGGTGTTAAACACAAAAATTCTAAAACCTATAGGAAAAAACAAGAAATGAACGTTAAAGAAAAATTATAATGAAGAAATAACGAAACAAAGCAGTCTAAAAATAGATCTATTAAGCTTTGCCCAAAAACAGAACAACCAAAAACGGCCAATAATCATCACCAAACTAGCAATTTCTGTAATTAATGCTATCAGGTTTCTACAATCCATATTCAAATTTGCTTGATTTACTTCTAGATTAGATTGTGTAAGAACTTTTAAGATCAACGTTTTGAATCACACTACATGATTCCTCATCAGAATGAAAGAACTTAGAGGAGAATTTTTAACATTACCTATGAACTCTTTCATCTTGATGATGAATAACCGAGTGTGATTCAAAAACATTGATATTAAAAATTCTTACACGATCTAATCCAGAAATAAATCAAGAAAATTTATATAGTGCCCTGATACTGATTTTTTTTTTATTTTACAAATACTTATATAAATGAATAAATTCTCACACCTTTTGATCACCCTGATCCCAATGTAGGCAAGGTAAGAGCCTATGATGATTGAGACACTAACTTACTGGTGGTAGCCTGAACCCGGTGAACAATTCTACAATAAATACACTACGGATAATTTGAGCAATTAACCATGTCATGGCAATATAGCCATCTAGACTTTCAAATTCAAACTAATTTAGGGATGAAACAAGTGATTAGAATTTGAATGATAAAGCAATGAAAACTCTCCAATATTCAAATCCAGGTATTATAACAGACATTTAACCAACAATTTAATAATAGACATTTCATCAAACAATTGGCATGTAAATGGAAAACAGATAAAATAAATTGATAAATTGATATGGCTGATGCAACAAGAATCAATGACTATAATCTTCAACTGTGTAGTGTTTGAAAATACTAAACATGAGTATTGAAGCTAAATACAAATCTTAAACCCAATCACCAAAAATCTATGTTTTGCCGAGTTTCAGAGACGAGGGGACAGTGGGACTTGTTTCAGATATTCATATGATAACATTGATAAAGTTGCAAATGTAATCACATTGACATATGCATTATAGAATCAAAAGTAAAAAACAACAATAGAGTTCACATGAGAATCGAAAAACTGAATAGTAATACTTAATTGCTCCAATAATTCATTTTTCAAGTCAATGTACATATGAAAAATAGTAGAACAGCATACACAAAAAAACCCAAAGGCTACAAATTTGCACTACAATGTCAAAAACTGTAAAACATAATGATGAAAAGCAAAGTTGGATGATGGATCACGGAGTATGATCCGAAACATTGATGCAAAAAAACGCTTACACAATCAAATCTAGAAGCAATATCCAGATAACTGTAATGTACCCTGTTGTCCCCAATTTTGTATACGCAAAATTGGACAACCCTATGCCATTTTTCATAAGTTCGTAGTTTAAACTCTCTAAGATGGGCATCTTTAAGACATTTTTCGAAGGCAATCGATTATCCCTTGAATTGGCCTAAGTTTCTCGTCTCACAGATGATATTTTCGGAGATTTTCGTCGAGTTTTTCTCTGTCTTGCTTACAAAATCGGGTTTTTCTTTCCTGATTGCAAGTGCTCGATTTTTGGAAACCTCCATTTGTTGTTTGATTTTTCTTGTTTTGATTGTTTCTTTTTGGTTTTCTTTTCGTCCTAGATCCCTTGCTTCTCAAATCCCAGTCATTTTAAGCTATCGCAAGCTTAATTCCATGCAATATTCTAAGAGAAACTAGAGAATTAAGTTACTTGCAAGTGAGGTTTTAAACACCGACTCCAAGTCATCATTCTTTGTTTTAACTTGCGATATGAAATCAAAAGTCTAAAAAGCTTCTTAAGTCATGAAGTTGGGCTTTTTGTGAGCCATTGCAAATTGTTTTGGAAAGCGTTTACTTGTAATGGGAAGATAAAAGTCCACCATTGCATTTACAATAACATTTTTGAAGGGAAATCTATTACTTTAATGTAAATTTTATACATGTTTTCCTTCACACAAAATGCTTGCAATAGGGCACATGAGACCCGACTTCAAATAAGGAGGAAATTAGCTTTTTAAGCAAAACTTATAGCTTGTCGACGGGCTTTTAAAGCCCGATCACAAGATATGATGGATTGTTTCAAACTTAAAATACTTGTTAAGCGTTTCAAAAAATGCAACCTTCCTCCATTATCGCCATTTTTGGCTTAATAAGCATTGTATTTTACTAGTAAAGGCGTTTTCAAACCCCAATGTCCAAGATAAGTTAAGAGAATGATTTTTAAAAGAATTTAAGTTGTACTACATTATCTTTAAACTTTCTGAAAACCCTTTACTTGTAACGCGGGTGTAAAAAAGGCGATTCCCTTATACTGGACGCCATTTTTGGTATTCCAAACATGCAACACGATTTGAAAAGGCTGACTCTGCCTTGGATAGAATGAAGTGTTGTATTTATAAAATGTAGCTTCATAATTTGCAGTTGCAATCGCATATCAGAAACGCGATCTTCTCCTAAGGAAATGTCGTTTTTAAATGTGCATCTCTCCAATCCTGCAACGTCAAATTTAAAGCCCGACCTAGGGCAAAAATGATTCATTCATTGCTGGTATTTGCTTAAACAAAGCTTGTTTTGTTCCATGCAAACCGCGTGTTCTCTCCTAGGTCACCGTTTTTTGCAGAGATTGCAAGTCGACTTGCAAAGACAAACTCGAAATCCGATTTTGGTATTTGACTCAGTCTTGGAGCTGCTATTCGCAAGCATTTCGGTTTGCATTTTTGGCCATTTGTCAAGGGATCATCAGGGACAGAAAATGCATTAATCCTAGAGGGGATTTGGTCAAGTTTTTATTTGTCTATATAGCTGCAATTTGGAGAACTTTCCCTAAATTCGAACAAGCAAGGATTTTGGGATTTTCTTCAAAGTTCAATACATCATTCTCTTCACATTTTGATTTTACAAAAGATGTATCGCTTTCTTTATTTATATCTGTTCTTCATTTTTGAAAAGTATTTTATGAAGCTTCATCCTCTTTGTTTAAAACGTCTAGGGTTTTGTATGTTAGTTTTGTTTTGTTTTTGTATATATATTTGTGTATTTGCTTTTGCAAATCTTTTTCAGTTTTGTATAGTTTCTTGAGCTTGAAGATTTGAGTGTATTGTTTTCAAAAGAATATGAGTTCTTACTCAAAATGATGCAAGAAGAAATGCAAGATTTTCCCCCAAAGCAAGAGCTTCAAGTATGCATGTTCTTCACTACTTGCAGTCAGATTTAAAAACCCCGATTGTGAGTTCATTTTGCCAAAGAAAAGCTAAGTTCTTCCCCTACTTGCAGTCAAAGTTTAAAAACCCTATTGCAAGTGTTTTCCAAGCCTAAATGAAGGCTTTTTTACTTGCAGTCGAACTTAAAAAACCCAATTGCAAGTAATAAAATACCTTCCCAAATGCACTTGTACTTGGATTTCAAAATCCCAATTACAAGTAAGAAAGACCTTCCCTTGTATATATATGCATTTGTGCATCATTTTAACACCAAATGCTTGTGTTTCATCCACTTGCAGTGCTCAAAAAAACCCGAAATTCATTTTTTTCTCCATTTAAAACAATGATTTCAACTGTTTTCCTCAATTTCCTATTGCTTTAGAAGCCTTCCATTCATATCTTGTACACATACCTTTCCAGATCTGCGGAGTTTGAGCCTTTAACAGTGTCTTATGGATTCATTGGTGTCTCATGAAGACGAACTTACCCTATGGATTTTCATGTTGCAACTTCATCATCCACAGGTTTCCTTGCTATGTCGAAAGTGCAGTCTCTCCCGAGGGCAAGAAAAAGATGAAGTACAAATATGATAAGTACTAGAATTCCATTCCACCTTCACAGCTGACTTCTTCTGTTGACGAAATCAGAGATACGGAGATAGGACATGTTGATATGTCTGATTTCCTTAAAAAGATTGAAACATCTAAAAGGCCAAAGATGGCTCTCCTCATTCAGAGCAACATTCGTCTTGTTTCTACATTTCCAATGGCTGCCCTGGAACCTAAATTTTTGTTAGCTTGTGCTAAACATTTTGACTACAAGTCTAGAACTATCAAAGATGATGATGGAAAGGTTATCATCAGGTTGGATCTAGAGAAAATAGATAAAATTTTCAAAGTCCCTCCAACTCCAGTGTGTGCAAATATCTCAAGGGAGAAGGCTTGGAAGAGGTGGAATGACAAGAAACAGGTTTGCATTAGGTTTGCGAATGAGAATTGGCTTGTTAACAAGAGGATATGTTTATCTAGATGGCCTAAAATGATGCACAGAACAATTTTCCATGAAGAGATCAATGATTTGATCACTCTTCTCAGCAGGATCATGGGTCTAAAGGAGTCCAATGTTTTCGCACTGTGGATGTATAAATTTGTCTCTGATTGTGAGGTACAAACAGAAGATCTTTTGGGGTGAGATCATCAGTGATGCCTTGTGCGAGCAGCTGGCTCGTGTTCCTAACGCCCTTACTTTCTACATGAATTCATACTTGGTATACATTGCGGCTTCTTTGGGAACTTTTTTGGTCTCTCAACCAAGGGTGAAAGATAGTTGGTTCCAGTTTGGGAGTATTATGAGCAGGGTGCATTACAGAAGAGTACAGGATGCCTTCTTTGGAAATTACATGTGCCTCTTTCACAAAACACTTCCAAAGAGGAGAGTATTTGATGCAGGATGGAAGAAAGTAAATGAGTACGGATGCCTACTTCTGCAATTTCCAAACTTCCCATACATAAGGGTTGGTTGCTACCAGCGTGAGCCTTATACACTTCCTCAATATCCTACTGATAGAATTATTCTCATGGAGCTCGCAAGGAAGCTCATGGCTGTCCAAACATATCAGTCTACACAGCATAGTCCGGAGGTTGGCATCTCTTCATAGAATCCACTCCAGATTGGAAGGTATACCTTGGTTACTGTTCCGAAGGCAAAGTGCATGGAGACCAAACTACAAGAGAACACTCTCAAGAAGTTCAAATCCAGGATACACTTTGACTACCGAGGGATGAACGAAAAAATCAAGAGAAGCTTTACACGCGTTCATCGACTCGAGGACATCTAGATCGACCTGCGCACTAAAGTGGATATAACGAGGATGGACTAATGCAAGTTGACATTGAAGTATATTGTTGATTTCAATCTGACTCAGATTCCTGAGGGTGTGGAGGATGATGATGACATCATTGATCCTGAATACCATGTGCGTCAAGCTGAGAAGCTCCCCATTTCACCTGTTCAATGGTGACCCAAGGAGAGCACGTCTCTCTTTGATAGGTTACAGTCTATCTTAGCCAATACCAATGCATGGCTAAAGAGAAGGGGCATGAAAACTATCAAAATCAAACCTAGAAAAGATTTTGACATTACTGGTCCAGTTGGGCGCAAATCAAAGATTGTAGATAAAGGGAAGGATGGTTCTTCAACATCAATGGCTGTGGGGATACCTAAGCCCAAGATCAAAGCGGGTAAAGCCACAGTCAAATCACTTGAGGAAGATGTTGTGGCAGAGGAAGAAGTGGAAGTACCAGAAAGAATACAGGTTGAAGACAGTGAGGATGAGTTATAGGAAGATCCTATTCCTAAGCTATCTCATGTTGAAGACATAGAGGTAACTCCTACGATTCCAGAATCAGCACTAGTACTTAATCAGGGTCCTATATCTCCTAACACTAATGTAGATTCTTTCTCCATAGTTCATGTTCCTCCAGTGGTTCTTCCACTGAATGCATCTGTGATGCCTATTTCCTCAGTTGTTCCTACATCCATCCAAGAAGAGCACTATGGTAGCTTGGAGAATGTGTTTGAAGCATATTCCTCTTTCCCCAACCTATCGGATGCACATGACTCTTCTGGATACCTCAGTTGCAGGCTTGATCAGTTCATGGCTGAAGCTTTACAAAGCAATCAAGCGTCAGTGGCCATTCAAACTGAGGCACCATCCATTGTGACAACAGTCATACAAACATGATCAATGTCTATCGTGGCTACCACGCCCACCTCTTAGGATGATTCCTTCACCTTACCTCCTTGGCTCAGCTCGATCACTCCGAAGAGGAATAAATAGGAAGCCCCTCCAGAGGATTTTGACTTCAAGCAATTCAACAAGGCTAAACCTCCAATGAGCAAGAGAGCTAAATTAGTTTTGAAAGTTATGGTGGATCATAACAAAGTGAAGTATGCTGAGATTGCAGAACCTTTGGTAGACAAACCGCAGGATGAATTACAAACTTCTGATTACAAGTTCACGAGAGTGGGACTTGGTAAACAAATGCGAGTTGGTTTCCAGAAGGATGCTCAGGATGCAGTAGCATTACTTTCCCAGAGTAATGATCAATTGTGGGCAAAAAAAAACAGCTCAAAGAGGAAAATGCTCGCTTGCTTGAGACAATTCAGAACATGACCAATTCTTTGAAGCGAGTTGATCCCATTGCTTCTTCTCTTACAGAAGAGTCAATCCAATATGCTGAGGAGATTGGGCGAAAAGCCAAGGCAGTAGATGACTAGGCCAGCCAAATGGATTCTCAGGGTATAAAGGTAATCAGAAATGCCTTCAGGGTATTGAGACATGCCAGGGAAGCCGCAGCCAAGTTAGATGGAGCCCTCACATCATTCAGTCAGGAGTTGAAAGTCTTAGATGAGGACTTGAGTGTCTGGAACAAGATGCTAGACACTAATTTGGATGCACTATGTACATATGTTGTCATTTCCTCTGCAGAGATGTTCTATGAGTACCAGGAATTGATGATCAACAAGAGACAGGTAATCGAAGGGTTGATAACAGATGTGCGGGCAGCTATGTGTACATGCAAGGAAAAGGAATGCATGATCAACAAAGGTTTTGAGGAGTTGGCATGCAGGGTAGTTACTAAGAACAACGGGCTGATTTCAGAGGATACTGTCATATCAGAGCTTCGCCTAGAGCTTGGGGCGAATGACTTTGGTCTCAGTTCCATGAACAAGTTGACAAGCTTCAAGGTTTCTTTAGAGTGCAAGTACAGCCTCATGAAAAAGGCTATTTCCAAGAGTGCAAGTACAGCCTCAAAACGATTGTCGTTGCACGACATATGGGTGCACCAGACCCCGGACTTGTGCATGAGTCCATCAACAGGTTCGAGGCCTTCATTGATAACCTCTGAGGATGATCCATAGGTGTCGTGGACACTTAACCATTTTCCCATGCTTTCTAGGTAGTCATAGTTTTGTTGACACATTACATGTAGTTGGAAAGCAGGATGTAATTACAAGGGGACTTTCACCTGTAAAGTGATTGCATGTAATCAAATTGCAGGTCAAGTAAATTAGGACTTGTAGTTTGAATAAGTCAAAATTAGTTAGGGAATTAGTCAAAGTTGTTAGGGTTTCCCCATCTTTTTCTCCCTCTCCTCACCTATATAAAGGAGTGGGCTTCATTGTAAATTTTGAACTTTTGTTTTATGCAAGTAGGCTATACAGATATTGCTTGTGAAGTGAAAATTGTGTTTGATTATACAAAATTTCCAAGTGAATAATAAAGAAGCAAGTTTTCCCAAACTTTGTGTAGTGAGGCTTGAAGAGTAATTTGTGTATTCTTATGTTGCATGAGTTATTCAATCTTTGATTCCCTACGTGGTTTACTTTCATAATCTTTTGAGTGTTCGATTTGAGTTTTTGGAGACTTTGTGCTACAAAAGGGCAAGTTGATAATAGTTTATAGTGGCTTCAGATACTTAAAGCTAAAAGACTTTGTGCTTCAGTTTCAAGTACTTTCATAGAACTTAGTGAGTATTTGGTAGAAGACTTTGAGCATTATCATTTATTCAAGTTATTAAATCATTATTCGGGATAAGTGCAGAACACTTTGGGTTTCTACAATTGTTCCACACAAGTTAAAAGTAGATTGGTATCTTCTGTGTTGCTCTTATGTCAACCCAGATGCTATCGATATTATCGTAGCAACAAGTACTTTTTTTTTAAGTTTAGTGATGTTCGGAAGTTGTTTGTAAAATCATTCCTGAAAAAAGAGGAATAGATTGTGAGAATCGCCCTTTTTCAGTTAAGTCCTAGTTGGAGCCACCTACGATAAGGGAGCCTCCCCTATTGCTGAGAGGATAGAGAATCTCACTTGATGTTGCCTAAAGTTATAGCTTTATAAGTTGTGGTCACAATGACTTACAAAAAATTTAGCCAACATACCCAACGGCAAATCAGGTGAAGTACCTAACAACACTCAGCAATCGGGTGATGTACCTGATGATGGAAGTCACCCAATGGCCAGTCACCCGATGGCAAGTCGCCCAATGGAAGTCACTCGATAGCAAATCACTCAAGGGAAAATACCCGACGGCAATGTACCCGAGGGCAAGTACCCCACGTCAATGTACTTGTTGTCCTCAATTTTGTATTCGCAAAATTGGGGCAATCCTACGGAGAATTTCATAGGATAAACTCTCTAAGGCGTTTCCTTAGTTATTTTGTTTGACTTTGGTTTTATTTTCACTCTAGGATTGTAGCATTTTCAATTCCGCTCATTTTGAGCTATCTTAGGCCTCAAACAGAGTTGTCCAACTAAAGTTATTAAAGAATCAAGCTTCTGCCAGTGGGGTTTTTCTACTCGACTGCATATTCTTGCTCTTTAATTAAAATTTCTCATTACGTGGGCTTTTTATTGGCAATTACATGGCATAAAAAGTTTTATTTACATATAAAAAGCATTTAGAACCCCGTTTTAAAATTTCACATCATTTCAATGAGATTTAAATATAGTTTTTAATGAATTTATAATGTAAAGGTGGACTTTTTAAGTCCCATTACATATCTCTCATTCAAACTATAAATTACATGTAAAATTGAATACATTGGTGGGGTTTTTTATTGAAATTGCATGAACATATGCTTTACTTGGGAACATGCAAGTTGATTCTAAAACTCCACCTTTAATGTGTTCAATCCATAAGTCCATGGTGGCGTTTTTTGAAGGCATTACATATATGCTTCAAAAACAAAATTAAAACACATGTAAATGGAAGAAAACAGCCCGTCATTAGTCTAAAGGTGGCGATTTTTCATCTCATGGCATGTTTTGATATGCATTCAAACATATGCACTGAATCATCCAAAACGCGTTATGGTATTAGGGCATGTAAAGTATAGTTAAAATCACATTTTTAAAGTTGTTTTGACTCTCAATATTAAAGGTGGCGATTTCTATATCACTTTCACATTTTAAATGTTTTTGTATTTATGCGTTTGGCAATATAAAGTGTGTTTTTACTCTTTACATACTGCATTTGGATTGGAAAAGCATGTTTTTAATCATTTTTGAGCCAAAAACGAGTTGTTCTTGACTGTAATCTTCATCTCAAATCCTGTTTTTGGGGCATTTTGTGCAAAAACAACCCACATTCTTCATGAATTTTGCATCTAGGAACACGTTTTTGGGGCTGGAAGTTCAAAAACGGCTCATTCATGGCATGTAATGAGCATTCTAAAGCCTGTTTTTGGGCTGAGAGTAAAAACGCCTCAAGTATTACATGTTTTGGGCTGTCTAAAACACGTTTTTGGCATTCTCAAAAACGCCTTTATCAAGGGTTGCATTTTGGATTCCAAAGCTCGTTCTGAGCATTCATAAGCAAAAACAGCAAGTTGGGCATTGTTTGCAAGTGTTTCATATGTGACTGCAACGAAAAATCCCGTCCTTTTGCAAGCATCTCCTTTAGCAAGTTTGAATCTTTCTTCTTGTTAATATTTGTTTGCATTTTTTCTCTCATTCATGGCCATTTGTCAAAGATTCAAAGAGGACTGAGTTTCGCAATCATTCTTGTGAAGATTTGCTCAAGCTTGGTTGCCTATATAGTTGAAATTTGGGGATCTTTTCCCAAATTCGAACCAGCAAAGATTTGGAGTTTTTCTTCAAAGTTCAAGCATCTTTTCCTTCACATTTTGGTTCGAAGTGGTGCAAGTTATTCATGTTTCAGCAGTCTTGCCACATGCTACATGGCTGGAGATTCAAAGGAGGTTTTTTGTCTTCAAACAATGCAAGTTCTTCCCAAGAAGAGATGCAAGATCTTCCCTTCATGAGAAAGCTCCAAACACTCATTTTTCTCGCATATGCAGTTGGGATTAAAAACCTCCTTCATAAGGTTGTTCTACCCAAGAAGAAGAAGGTTTTTTCCTATATGTAATGCAAGCTTAAAAGCTCACCTATAAGTGTTTTCCACGCTCTTTTCAATACGTGCAAATGAGCATGAAAAACCTGTTTGTGGGGAGCAAGTACTTTCCAAAATGACTTGTAATGAGACCTAAAAACCCTACTTACAAGAGGAAAATATGTGCTCATGCAAGAAGGAAAAAAATGAAAAGATGCGGGCATAGAATGCTTTCAAGACTGATTTCAAATAGGCGATTGGTTGATGCCATCAATACAAAACAATCAAGGATGCGTATTCAGATTCCGGTTAGAGATGCTTTCACCAAACCAGAGCACATCAATCATCGGGCATCCGGTAGAAGCACGAGGACCAATAAAGGATGATGTAATAGAAGTCGTGTCTTATCAGGCAATTAGAATTTTTCATCATGTTTTGTAATTTGTATTTGACAGATTACATATAATGTAAAAACAAGATGTAATTACATGTGATAGTATCACATGCAAAGTTGTTTCATGTAATCATATCGCAAGTGCTTTAAGCCTTGTAGCATTGAATAAATCAAATTTAGTTAGTTAGTTAGAGAATAAGTCAAAGTGGTTAACGCTTTTCCCATTTTTTCTCCACCTTTCTCTCCACTCTTTTCCTATATAAAGGAGAGAACTCATTGTAAATGATCATCTTTTGGGCAAAGCAAGAAAATTTTGTTAGTTTGTATATGTACTCTAGGACTTTGCGATTGGATGTAAATCAGATTGCTTTCAATAAAAGGTGCAACTTGCTTTCAAACTTTGTGTTGATTCAAGGTGCTATGTGGCGACATTTTCTGGATATTGATTGTGAGTTTTGGAGTTTTTCTCAAGAGGGATTTGAATTCAATAGTGCAGACTTTGAGCTGCCTATTGCATTCAGAGCCAATTTGAACTTTTGAAGACTTTGTGTTGCAAGAGCACAAATTGTTATAGAATTGTTATAGATAGTAGTGGCTGCAATTACTTAGAGTTGAAGACTTTGGGCTTCGTTTGTAAGTGTTTTTACTAAATTTGAGAGTATCCAATAAGAGACTTTGGGCTTCAGTTGTAAGTGTTTTTACTATATTTGAGAGTATCCAGTAAAATACTTTGTGTCTTACTAGTTATTCTACTTGAATCCTCATTCGAGACAAGCACAGGAGACTTTGGGTTCCTGTATTTGTTTTAAAATATATATAAGTAAATTGTTATCTCTGGAATTGTTCTTATGTCAACCCCCGAGCCACTGGTACTATCGTAGAAATAGGACCTTTTTGTTAAGTTTGAAAATTGTAGTTATTTGTAAATCATTCCTGAAACAAGAGGAAGTGATTAGAAGAACCGCCCTTTTTGTAATTTCAATTAAGTCCCTATTGAAACCACCTACGGTAAGAAGGGAGTCTCTCCTATTGCTAAGAGAAGAGAGAAATCTCATGAGATGTTGCATAAAGTCACAATTTTGTAAGTTGTGGTCACAGTGACTTACAAAAATTTTAACCAATAGTACCCAAGGGCAAGTAACTGACGACAAATCACCCGACGGCAAATCACCCGACGGCAACGTACCCAAGGGCAAGTACCCGACGGCAATGCACCCAAGGGCAAGTACTTGATGGCAATGTACCCGAGGGAGGGTACCCAATGGCAATTTACCTGACAGCAAATACCCAACGGTAATGTACCCGAGGGCAAAAACCCGACGACAATGTACTCGAGGGCAAATCACTTCGACACCTCCAGCCCTCAATCGTCGGCTCCCTTTAGCACTCGGCACCCTTCGACATTCAACAATAGAAATTGAGATTATCTATCTTCAGACCTTCATAATCTACAGGCAGTTTTATTCTTCAATACAACACATGAATATTGTACATATATAGAATGAATCTGTATAGATCGTACACCAATACTAATAAATAGATAGATCTTTGATTACACAAATTTGATGATGAAGTACAAGGTGAAATATCTAAAGTGATATCTTCAAAAGCAAACTAGGGTGAGGAATGACTCCTACCGAAACTGCGAAAACAAAATAGGGAGGGTCTTGCACCTCTGAAACTACAAAACAAGACTCAATTCCAACTGGAATCACCAATAAACAAGAAATATAAATTTCACAACATTTTTCCTACAACCAGTCACCTCCTTATAAAGGGCTCCACGAAGTATCTAGAAGGTTATACTGGGCCGACATCATTTTACTTATTACTTTATTATTTTGGCCCTTTATTTAATAATTAAATTAATTAATTAAATAAGCCCTTATGATATTATTTAAATTTTACGACCACCTAATTAAGACACTATATAAAAATTGGAGACATTACAAACCTCAAGCAATCTACAAATTGCCTGCCATCTGACAACCTCCAAGATCCCAAACCAAGCGCGGAAGCCGGTAGCCATAAACCCAAAAATCTCGATGTTGCACTGTGACCACGAACACCACCTCCTTAACACACCTAGATGTAGGCAAGAAGAGTAAATATCCATAAAGCTTTTGCTACTCCACTCTAATATAAACGTTGCCATGCCCAGAGTCATCGGGATCCCACTAAAGCCAATCATCACACACATCGAGGCTTAGATCCCAACCTTTCATGCTATCTGTTGTCCTCAATTTTGTATTCGCAAAATTGGGGCAACCCTACGGAAAATTTTATAGGTTAAATTCTCTAAGGTGTTTTCTGAGTTGTTTTTTCTTGGTCTTGCGTTTAGTTTTTAATCTTGTTTTTGCCTTAGGATTTTAGCTTTTTCAATTCCGGTCATTTTGAGCTATCTTAGGCATCAATCGAAGTTGTCTAGCTCAAGTTATTAAGGTTTTAAGCATGCTTTGGTGGGGTTTTTCTGCCTGATTACATGTCTTGGTTAAAATCCTTCAAAAGTGGCTTTTTTGTTGGTAATTGCACGAAGTAAAAATGTCATTTATATGTAAAGTGGGTTTAGAACCCCACTTTAAAATTTCACATCATTCTGAGAAATTGTACTTATAGTTTTAATGGTTTAAATATGTAGTAGTGGACTTTTTAAGTCTTTCTACATATTATTATTATGAGTTACATATAAAGATTATACTTATTATGCAACTAGGTGGGGTTTTTGTTTACTATTGCTTGTCATCAAATATGCAAATCTTCATAAAAACTCCATCAGTAATAACCAAGCATAAAATTGCATATGCAAGTAGGGTTTTTATATGCATTTGCATATTAGAAGTTCATTCTTTTAAACCTTTCAATTCATTAACTCTTGGGAGGCGAATTTTAACCCAAGTGCATATTCATTACATATGCAAAAGTCATCCTAAAACCCATTATGACTCCCCTTCAAGCTTGGTGGTGATTTTTGGTAAAATTACATGTTTTTCAAAACATGCAGTTGACTCCAAAAAGTGCGTTTTGAGTGATTTATGAATGCCAAAAGGAATGCATTGAGATTTTTATGTAATCTTTACTAAAAAACCCGTCAACACTTATATGCTTATTCATTACATATGCAAATGAATTAAGAAAACCCGTCAAAGGCTTTATGTTGAAAGATCCCAATTAGGAATTTGCTCTGCTGCTGCTATAATTTTTAATTAAATAAATTATGTTTTCCTATAGATTTTTTGTGATCTTCTAAAGCTAGACAGAAGTTCCAGAATAATGTTGTTTCTTTTTGTATTTTTCATAATATAGGTATTACAATGCATTAACAACAGAAGTTTGTAAAATAGAGGTAATACAATTCAATGGCAGCAATACACAGAATTCTGGAAATGATTCAAGAAAACTGTACTAGCTGGTCTGATTTATTTCAGAAAACCCCAATATAGACGCCTCCCAATTAAGATTGATGCCACTGGAAATGGTGGCCCACTACAACCAAATCCACGCCCAAAAGATGGAGACCAGTTTGCTGTAGATAAAGAACTCCAGGATTCCACACGTGCTGCTACAGGAAGACGCCAAACTGAATTATGGTGGCCGCCTTTGCTGAAAATCCACTTGCCAATAGAGAGTAAACACAATAGAGAATTCGTTCTTCTGCCTTGATCAATGTGTAAGCATCAGAACCTTCGAACCATAACCTTGCTGAGGGCTACGTCCCAACAAGTTGCTCTCAGCCCTAGGGTTTGCGTCCCGGGTGAGGAGTGCTCTTCCAGAGCAATGAAATCCAAAATGAGTTTCAAAAATTGATAAATGATGCCCTCTCTTTCTTTGCATTGGCCTTATATCCTTTTCATAAGAATTCGAACCCTAAAAGGGACCCATAAAAAAGACACTTAATAACTTTATAATATAAAGTTATATTCTTTAATAATAACGCCCAAGTGCCTGGAAAATCATTAATTCCCCAATAATAATAGTACCAAGTGTCAAACGGGTCTCTGAATATGATAATCAAATAGGAGAGGTCAAACTCTTTCCAACGGACTATTACACAATGGCATAACTCACCAGATGGAGCCAGAAAACTCCTTATTACTCCCTAGTGGCTAAATACTTAGCCTTATTTAAAATATTAAAATGCTAACTTAGGAGAATATTTAAATATATTAAAATATTTCCCAAATAGCAAACTGGTAGCCCAAACACCTCCATAAGGTGAAACTGAACTCGTCACCTCCTGTGACTGATGTCGGATAGTCTGAAATAACTGACAGTCTCATCCCTCAAAAATAGGGATACTCCTAAAAAATACGAATGTCTCCGAATCTCCTGAAACTAAAACCATAGAATGATCTCGTAGAGGCCAAGGACTGTAACCCATCTCCACCTCCTAAAAAATAGAAAACTCCTCCTATAATCAAGGAACTGCTCTCAATTGCTCTCCTACTGTCTGAAACTCCATATCCGACTGCTGTATACCCTGACTGAGTCTCTAAACACCACTACCAGCCTACGAGACTCCCTGATAGGCTAACTCTCATGACTCTGCTAGTCAGACTAGAGAGGGGACATGACAGGTGGTGATTTCCTTGCCAAAAACATATGCAATAAGTGTTTTCCTCCCACTCATGCCTATGTTTTAACATGGACCTCCTTGGTGGAGATTTTTAGGGCTTTTGCATGCTCTTTGAAAGCCATAGCAAGCTGCATTTTTGTTCATAGTAAAGCATTTACACGCTTACGAAATGTGGAAGAAGGCTTCAAAAAAAACACCATGTTTCTCCATGGCTAGCTGTGTTTTCTCCTTATAGAGCAAGGACGGCATTTTTTAAAGGAAATACATGTTGTTTTGACATGTAATGAAGCCATAGCAAGCAGCGTTTTGGAGTTAAAACCCGTCTAGGGCATCAAAAGTGCAGAAATCATTACTTTCAGCAAGTTTTTACTCCATAGAAAGCGGCGTTTTTCCTCTAGAAGCCCGTCCATAGCATCCAACATCACTTTCAGCTTGTGTTTAGCACTTAACAAATTGTATTTACATATTCGCAAATCCTCCAACATCTACAAGTTTGAATTTTTCAAAGCGGTTGCTATTTTAATGCATTTTTGTTCTCTATTTTGCCCATTTGTCAAGAACATCATCTTGACTCATGAAAATGAGGATTTGGCAAGAAGGAATTATCAAACTCCTTGGCTATAAGACTTCCAAACTTGGGATTATTTCTAAATCCGAAAATCCTTGGATTGTTTTCATAATTGCTCCAAAATTAGAAGACTTATCATTCTTTGCATTTCTCAAGGGAAGGTAAGAAGTTCTTGCATTTTCTCTTTTTTTTTCTTGTATATGTGAATTACTTCATTTCTCTTTTAGATTTGCATGTATTATTTTGTTTTAATTTGTATCTTCTCTCTTCCACCTTCATTTCTTTAAGATGCATATGCAAAGAATTCGCCTATCTTGCATATTCAGTTGGGACTAAAAACCCCGTTCTTGATATGAGATATTTCAAAAAGGAAAGGAAAAAGAGCCAAGTCATTCCCAATATGCAAAGCAAACCAAAAAGCTCGCCTCTACACTTATATGTCAAAGAAGAATGACTTGTAATGAGACATAAACATCTCACTTATGAGTAAACAAATGGAGATTCTCAATATGCGATATAGATCAAAAAGCCCACTTTCATGCTTTATTGGCTTTATATAAGTTTCAAATGTTTCCTATAAAACGACCATCATGTATATGATCCATTTTCCTTCCTCATTTTATCATTTCAAAGCTTGTTGTCCGCATATACACTGCTCCCAGAAAAAACCCGTTTTTGGTTTTTCTCTCCATTTTAAAGAGCTGATTTTACCTAAAATCCTTCACCCTTTGTTGCTCAAAAGCCTTCTGCTCATATCCTATACACACACTCTTCCAGATCTGCAAATTTATAGCTTGAAAGATCGTGTTATGGCTTTTTTGGTAACAAAGAATGAAAACATGATGGAGCTATTTAAAGAAAGGGATAATCGATGCAATGATTGCAGGCATAGAATGCTTTCAAGACAGAGATAGAAAGAAACAAAGATGCCTTCCCAGTAATCACTAATCAAGGATGCAAATACGGTTCCCGTCCAAGATGTTTTCATCAACCCTGGAGACATCACTCACAGAACATCCAGTAGCAGCATGAAGACCGACAAAGGACGATGCAAATAGATGTCGTGTCTTGTCAGACACTTAGAATATTTCATTATGCATTTTCTAATTTGTATTTGACAGATTACATGTAATGTAAAAACAAGATGTAATTGCATGTGATAAAATCACATGCAAAGTTGTTCCATGTAATCATGTTGCAAGTGTTTTAAATCTTGTAGCATTGAATAAGTCAAAGTTAGTTAAGGATAAGTATTGAATAAATCAAGGTGGTTAAGGGTTTCCCCTTTCCTCTCCACCTTTCTCTCTCCTCTTTTCCTATATAAAAGAGTGAGACCTATTATATTTTCTATCTTTTGGCAATGCAAGAAAATTCTGCCAATTTGTATATGCACTGTGAGACTTTGTGCTTGGATGTAAATCAGATTGCTTTCAATAAAAGGGGCAACTTGCTTTCAAACTTTGTGTTGATTCAAGGTGTTATGTGATGACATTTTTTGGATATTGATTGTGAATTTTGGAGTTTTGCTCAAGAGGGATTTGAATTCAATTGTGCAGACTTTGAGCTGCCTATTGCATCCAGAGCCAATTTGAACTTTTGATGTTGCAAGAGGAAAAATCGTAATTAATAGAAGTTGCCGCAATAACTTAAAGCTGAAGACTTTGGGCTTCAGTGATAAGTATTTTTGTTAAGGAAGAGGATATTCAGTGGAAGACTTTGTGCTTTCTTGGCTATTCTATTTTCATAATCATCTTTCAAAGTACAGGAGACTTTGTGTTCCTGTATTTGTTTCAATTTATTATAAATAAATTGTTGTCTTAAGTGTTGTTCTTATGTCAACCCTTAAGCCACCGGTATTACCGTAGCAATAGGAATTGTTTGTATTTCAGTTCAATTTCCATTGAAGCCACCTACGGTAAGAAGGGAGCCTCCCCTATTGCTGAGAGGAGAAAGAAATTTCACACACTGTTGTCTAAAGTTACAATTTTGCCAAGTTATAGTCTTAGTTACTTGGAAAAATTTTAGCCAACATTATCATGCCTATCAATCACTTTCAAAAAATAAAGGTCTGGAATCTCAAAGCTCAAGTGCAACTTGTTCTTCCCATGAGGAAGCCACTCACATGAAGAGATGGCAATCATGCACACCTCATGCCCAACCAAAGGGTAAACTCCATATTCAACCCTCTAGAGATTGCTCCTACAAGGGATCATTGGTAGAGTCTGCATCTCCATGAAGTTGATCAACCATTGTTGGCCAAACAAAATTCATACAAACATCTTCTTCATCCTTGCGGTTGTCTTGAAAGATTACATGTTCTCCACTTGAAGAGACAATTGTTGTCTCTTGCTTGTCCATATCCTCCTGTGGCTAGAGTGAACATGTGAACTTGTCTTCATCTTCCTTTCCGCTCATGGTGCCACCAACTTTCTCATGACAAAACATAGTTTGGCCTTCCTTTGATTCTGATTGAGTTCCTAGGCCTAGTTTAGGATCCAACTCCTCTTTTCCTTGACTTACATAGTACCTATGAAAGGATTCAGTAGCCTCGATCTCCTCAAGTTCACTAGAGTATTCATCAAAGATTCTGATAACCTCCTCATGCGCAGGTATACCTTTTCCTGTTAGAACTAGATATTCTTGATATGTTAGAAGATTCTTCCTCTTTTGATATTTGTTATACCACTTGGCGATTTTACTCGAAGCAATTTCATTATCCCTTTATTTCATTTCTTCCATTTTTGTAATCGTCCAAGCATTCCACAAGCTGGCATGATTTTGGCTCTGATACCACTACAATGTACCCGACGGTAAATCGGGTGAAGTACCCGACGACACTCAACAATCAGGTGATGTACCTGACGATGGAAGTCACCCGATGGCAAGTCACCCGATGGAAGTCACCCGATGCCAAATCACCTGAGGGCAAATACCCGATGACAATGTACCCGAGGGCAAATACCCCACGGCAATGTACCTGAGGGCAAGTACCCGACAGCAATGTACCTAACGATAATGTACCCGAGGGGAAATACCCAATGGCAATGTACCCGAAGAGAAATCACCCGAGGGCAAATACCCGACTGAAATATCCCTTGACTAATTTGCCCTCAAGGTGCTGATTAAAGCCTCAAGGAATATTCACGAAAAACTTTGCACACATTGTCTGATCTTACTAATTAGAGTTTCTATTTGTCTTGTTTTTGAATTTGTATGCTATATGTGACTGCAATTAACTTGTTCAGCTAGTTGTCATATTGCCAAACATTTTGCGTGCATCCTAAGATAGTCAATATGCACCTACAACAACTAGGCATTAATATAAACGCTTGGCATGCAAGCTTAGTTTCAATCCTTCTTATTCAAATTGTAATACTAATATTTAATAGACTGATTACAAATTCTGAGAAATCAGATTACAATGCTCAAATTCAATCCATATGAAATCTATTTGAAAAGTATTGGAACGAACCTGTAGTTGTTCACATGCTCCAAAAGACAACACAGATTGTAACGCTGCTCTCTATAAATGAACTCAAAATTGACGCCAAAGCTGGAAACAATAAAATGAGGCACTTTACACTCCAAATGTGCCTTATCCCTGTCAACGCTGCCCCTGTAATTAAATTGCAGCCTCCAAATAGCTGTTGCTGCCTGTAGAAGAATGGCTGCTTCCAATACTTCAAACACAGGCCTCTCAAAAGGCTGCGATCAGCAAACAATGTCATCTTCAACCCTTGCAATTATGACTGTAATGTCCCCATTTTTCAACAGGTCATTGAAATGATGGTGCCAGGTCATTATTGCGATCCTCGTGGTCTGGCGAGGGGTTTAGAGGGTCATTGGTGTGAACTTACTATTCATAGTAAGTCAAGGGATAGTTCCGATGAGCTCAAAT
>MU226379.1:340396-362455 GCA_018584345.1 Thuja plicata | reverse complement strand
TATCCGATCCTAAGAAAAGAACCTCTCATGTTAATTTATTCTTTCCTTGTAGGAACTCACTTACTATTCTCCCCAATGTGGGATAAAAGATATTCTTATATTTGCACCTTATAATATTAAAGTGACTTTATTATTATAAGTTACTTTATAATTTTATAATAACATTAAAATATTTAAATAAATCACTCAAGTCACTTAAACTTTAATATCTCTTGAAATACTTATCTGATTGCTGTGTCGTCTGAAAAAGGAATCTCTCCTCATAATTCCCCATGTGACCAAATACACTTTCTAAAAATAGAAAGGGTCCATCTCTATTACTCCTGACTTACTATACATAGTAAGTATGGCAAATGGAGTCCAAATGATATTGAACGAAGGCCAAATCCATAAATCCCTGAATGTTGGAGATGAATCAATCCTCAGAAGACCCTCTCACCATCCTCATTAGCCTACGAGGGTCCAATAATAGGCTAAACAACACTGAAACTAAAGTATCTAGCTAGAGGGGGACATCACATACTAATATGTTGAGATAGAAATTGCAATAGATGTTTATGTGTATGTCGGTTCTGATAAATTCCAATATGATCATTGTCAATGCTGATATCCTAAGATGGTAATCGCAGTAGATGTTTATGTGTTTGTCAAATGTGTTATCTCTCTGGTGCAATCTCTGATGCTCACTAAGTATATGTTTCATGAATTGTCACCAACGATATGTGGTTATCGATGGACTACAAGATATCTTTGATGTGCTGTTCAATGTCACAACCTATATTGCCAATACGAATACCACTGTGGAATCACGACAATTGCAGATGCAAGGTCGATCTTCAATCACAATGAATGACGGAATGTTGGTTATGCTCCTACATGGAAAGATGTCGATATGCCAAATGAATCGCTCGTATAAACAATAATGTCCAGATCGCACAATATGAAACTATGAAATGTTGACAATGCTTGCAAATCTATCAATCCAGTTTGGCCTCGAAGAGACTTTACCAAATTTGAAACGATAGTAGAGTAGGGAGAATATCTCACCTTTGAAACTGATATCTCCCAATGAATTCCAATGAGAAATTAAACATACAAATAAATTCAAAAGCTGATTGATGATTATGTTTCTCTATCAATGCCGATATATGCAAGATGTTCAAGCAAATCAAAACAAGCTAGTGGGCTAGCTTAGAATCGCGCCAAAAAAGGTTAATTTGAAATAGGTCCATGCTAAGGAAAGGTAATACACAAGTGCACCACCCAAATTGGCCCCCCTTACAATGCTAACTAGCTCACATGGGATACTATGAGCTAATAGCGAAACTTTTGAATAGGTTTGGCCTAAGGAGGGGACATGACATGCGTGGTGATGATTTCAAATGATAAAAAACTTTAATGTGCTTTTCACTAAAGTTGGTAACCCTATGAAGGCTTTTTAAGTGCTTAAAATAGATTTATCATTAGGAAAGACACGTCTTAAGGAGGGTGTAGAATCTAGTGAGTACTAAGAATACCAGCAAGAAAGCCTCCCAAGACGATTTGATACCCTCATTGGAAATGACAAATTTATGTTTTTATGTTTCTCCCTACTTGTGCATTCAATCTCTTGGTCATTGTGAAAGTATGAAGTCTGCGCATGCATAATTAATGGGCACTGATTTACAACATTACGAATTACACTAAAATAGGATATCGTGCAATAGTGTCCATTCATAACTGACCAAATTATATTATACGTTGATAAAAAACGGGTATACATAAAATGCTCTCTATGTGGATTTGTGATAATATTTTAGTAAGTTAGAATGTATATTAATAATAGATAAATTCACAACCAGCTATATGTTGTTGACCGGACCTATCAGGTTATGTGGATCAATATCATAATGATGAAACACAAAAGCATTTGATGTATTCATTAAAGATTATTTAGGACATGTCGTCAAGTGAAAATATATGTATCATTAACATTTTCAAAATTATATTTTTTGTATAGAGGACAAAATAAATCTTCATACCACACACCTCATCATACAAATCCCCAGCAAAAGAGGCACCATCACAATACATAAGTTTCACCCTATTCCAATTATAGAAGTCTGTTACATATATCAACATGAGAAACATTGTTAGCATCATAGACCAATATATAATGACTGTACTAAGAAAGGAACATCAAAACATTTCAGAGATGATTATAGAAAATATCAAAAACTTGATTAATGCTGAGCCATACACCTTTCTCCTCTGAAAGTTTTAAGCATTTACAATTCCTCATATTTATTTTGTACTGTATATTTTTTTTATGTCATGTGCATCCTTAATACATGCCATTAATCAATTTGTCTTGATAATGGGATAGAAATGGGTACCCAATGTTGAGAAACCTGAGGAATAGAAAAATGGATCTTCATAATTAATGAGGAATTTATAATGCTATAAAAGTTTAATACTTTTGTCATTTTAAAACATTTAGGGATCACAACCATAGTCACCTAGAGACCTGGGATACAAGCAAAAAGTACAAGACCAAGTAACTCAGTTTGAAATATGTGTAGACACCTATATTTGTTCATTACAATTAACCAAATTTATGATCTTCTTCCTGCTTAGTTGTTGTCCCAGTAATTAAATAATCCATGATTATTTAATTATCTGGTGATTATTCTTCTAGCTACTAAGGCAGATTAATTTGCCTAGTTCATAGTTCCCCTTTTTAACCCTTTCCACCCTTCAATTTTGTGAAAGATGAATAAACTTATATCAGATTTGAGTATTTACCTTTAAATGATGTGATGAAAGAATATATTCAATAGTGCTGAACAATTTATTTTGTTGTAGATGCTTATTCGAATCACATATAACACTAATGGATTGATGTATTTGTTGTATTCGAATATCCTCCACCTTGGCCGATTTATACATATGAATGGGTCACGAGTATGATGAGTCATTACTTATTGATGAGTCACGGCTCATCATAGTCGTGATTGTTCATCAATGCCAAGTTAAACCTGCCGTTTGATGCTATGTATTAACCGATGATTATCGGTAATCCTCAAACATATATTGCATTAGTCGACAGCATAACATGTTGTTCGATAATACTAACATGCTGTTTCATAGCTGTTAATGCCGCCAATGTAATCGGCACTTCATAATGAGAACAGTTCGATACTATGAAGCAATCGATATTTAGTATCAAATTAATGATAACAATTCTTAAAATAATGCAATCAATTTTGATATAAATCAATAATATCAGTTCTTAATGATAATCGATATAATTGTAATTATAAATGTGTATATATATATATATATATATATATATATGCATGTATAAATACATTTTCATATGGAATTATCTGAACGACACTATTATGTTTCAACACTCCCTCTTAGCTAGGGAAGATAATTAATATTAGACCATAAATGTAGCATGGTATAATACATCACATACAAGTGATACTCAGTTTTGCATATCACTCAACATGTGATATGAGAAATCACCTTAGCTTGTGATACCTGGTTTTACATATCACCTCAGATCGTGATATGAGGAATCACCTTAACTTATGATACCTGGTTTTACATATCACCTCAGATCATGATATGAGACCTTAGATCATGATACCTAATTTTCATATCACCTTACATCGTGATACAAGGATATAGTAACTAGAGAACATTACATTCCCCTTACATATAACCCCATTACGGTATGTGCACTGACATCGCAAAATGTCTACCATAACGATTCCGCATTACAAGATCGTCACCTTATAATGTTAAATACAAGTGTTCATTTACTAAAAAGTCGTCACCTCTTAGAAATGTACACAGGATGTATGAGCCCATAAGAAGTTTACACATTAAACATCTTTATTATATTAATACAAATCAAATTTACAATTCAACCATACCAAGATTTTTCCTGAAGTGATCAACTTTCACCTTCGAGAGTACTTTGGTAAGAATATCTGCAGTTTGATTTCCTGTACTAATATATTCCAACTGAACCACCTTCCTCTCTACCATGTCTCGCACACAGTGATAAGGAATCTCAACATGCTTGGATCTATCATGAAATACTAGATTCACTGATAACTTGATACAACTCGGGTTATCATAAACCAAATAACCCAACAAGTAGTTTTCTAAGCCATATTGCTTCTCTTGCAGCCATTGAAGTTGCAATGTACTTAGCCTCTGTAGAACTTTGAGCTACTGAAGATTGTTTTCTACTGATCCACGATATCATAGCCGATCCCAAACTGAAGCAACATCCTGAGGTGCTCTTTCGATCGGTCACACTTCCAACCCAATCTGAATCGGTGAATCCATGAAGATCCAAGTCAATCTTTTCATATTTCAGTCCATACCTTAGAGTACCCTGAAGATACCTCATTATATGTCTTGCAGCAACAAGATCAATTTCCTTAGGGTCACACATGAATTGACTTAATGCATCTACTGCATAGCAAATATCTGGTCTAGTGTTTACCAAGTACATCAAAGACACAATAATCTATCTGTATAAAGTAGGGTCTGCTGAAGGAGACTCTGCTGCAACTTCCTTTAGTTTATGAAAGTTAGTTTCCATGGGTGATGACATTGGTCTACAATCTGTCATACCAAATCTCTTTAATATGTCAATGGTAAACTTTCCTTGATTCAGGATAATGCTATCTGATTTCTGCCAGACTTCTAAGCCAAGAAAGTGGTGCAATAGCCCTAAGTCTTTCATGTCAAATTCTGTGGCTAGATCCTTCTTGCACTGATAAATGAGGTGATCCTCTCCTGTAATCAATAGATCATTAACATATAAAATTAATATTAACATATCACCTTTGCTTTGCTTAAAGTAGAGATTTGGGTCAGCATCATTTTTAGAAAATCCTAACTTCAGAAGGTAGTTGTCAATTCTCTCATACTAGGCTCTAGGAGCCTATTTAAGTCCATATAGGGCTTTCTTTAATCTACACATGAGTTTTTGAGTTATGGATCTCAAAACCTTCAGGTTGTTCTAAGTAGACCTCTTCTTCAATGGTTCCATTTAAGAAAGCAGTCTTTACATCCATCTGATGTACTTTCCATCCTTTGGCAGCTGCAATGGCTAGGACTGCTCGGACTGAAGTGTATCGGGCAACTGGAGCCTCTGGCTACAAACCTTGCTTTGTACTTCTCTATAATGCCATTTGCATCATGTTTGATCTTGAACAACCATTTTGAGGTGATCAACGCTGGATGCAGATACATTTCCAAGTTCTCTTAATTGTTGATGAATTCAATTCTCAGATTTTAATGACTGCTGTTGTATGCAATTAGACTTTATATTGAATAAAATTGGATGTTTGGATTAAGAAAATAAACGTTTATTTCGTGCATTATTTATGTTTGTAATTGCAAAATCACTTAAATCCAAATGAATCCAACATATTTTCATTCAGAAATCAGAATTCAAACATTGCATGCCAACTGTTTGACATAATGTCAAAAGGGAAAAATTGAGTTTCCAGAAGGTAAAACCAGTAGGGTTCTTATAGTGGTATCAGAGCTTGTCTGCAAAGTGTTTGACCAAATGTCAAACATCCAAAATTAAACCACAGTCCAGTGTTTTCGGAGAAGAACCTGCAAGGGGTTCTTACAGTCTAGACCTCCAGTGACAATGTCATGTCAATGGTAAATGTTTAATATCGACAAAAGGATTTTAATATCATTGAAATGATTAATCATGCATTAATAAAGTTAGTTTATAAAAATAAATATAAATATTTAACTTTAATAATCTTGAACTATAGTTAAGTGGGAAATATTTTAATAAAAGGTCCCTTTACTTTATAACACATCGGAGACATAAATTGTAAAAAGGGAGTTTTGTTATTTATCCCACATTGGCAAGATAAGTGAATGAACTCTTATGAGAGCGTTATAAAGAAATTCAAGAGCTCTCTTTCTGGAAGGCTGAGTTGAATACGAATTTATAAAATATTGGAGAAATTCTTCTTCAAGGGTTTGTGAGGACGAAATCCCTGATGAATGACACTCTCTTCGTTGTTGAAAGACACAGACAGGATGATCGGTAAGTGCTAAATTAGAGGTAAACCCTATTTGTGATATCTATTACATTCATTTGACAATAATCAGTTGCCAAGAAGGGTTTGATAGGAGAAGCTGAGGATATATTGATAACTATCTTGTTGGGAATGAACTGCTGAGACGAAATACATCATTTTGGGAAGAATAGAACAGGTCGTACATGCCAGATACAGCCCAGAAGTGTGTCGCATCAGTTGAGGAAAGATTTTAGGTGGCCATACAAGACTGAGACTCCCTCCAACAGTGCCGTTTCATGTCTGTAGCCATTAACACACATTCGAATCAGACTGGAATCATCCTAGACTGGACCGTAAAGGTTAGCAAGAGCCATGGAGTCGTACAGATTTGTTGCTGTCTTGGAGTGCGATACATGTCCATTTCTGGCCGTACCAGGTCTGCAACTGAGTACTGGGCAGCATATATAGAAGGCGTCTTCTGTGTTAACATTGTTAAAGCAATACTAAACAATAATAATGTATTATTGACCGAGTATACTTAGAAATATTGTAATGGTATTGTTTTTCAGTATTGGAATATTAAGTTAAATCTGAATATTGCATTGTGATCGTAAAAGTACAATTGAAATTGTTCTATATTTGGTTATTATCACTGTCATTGGTTTAGTAGGTGAAATATTGTGTTTCTTGTTGGATTGGCTTGGTATTCAATTATCACTGCAAAAATATTTAAGAAAAAAAGAGTGCAAAGTAGGGCAGACCCTTACATTTAGAGTCATTTCACACTACATTGGATAGACTGCAGCAATTTTATAATTGTGATGTGAAAATAAAGATTGCTGCCACCAATTAATACACCCAAATTTTGGCACAGTAGATGAATGATGGTAATTTTCCTCACAATGACAATTCAGATTTGGTGCAAGGAGATTATCAAAAAAATACCCAATTTGCCTATGAAAATTGCATCCAGCAAATAAAACAAAGACTAAGGGCTTTTGTCCGCAATACACTCAACAATCTCAGAGAGTTTTTGTCCTATTGATCATGCCACCAAGGGGTTTCATCCCTAAGAGCTCCAATTCGGAAAAACTTGTTCGAGAATAATGACACAATGGATGATTTGATGAGAGCCCTGACTTCTCTTCTATGGGCACTTCACTTCACACCCCCTCTTTGATTTATTTTTCTTTTTTCCCACCGAATATTTAAAAATTTTAGATTACATCCAAAGGCCCCTTTAAAATAACATTTCAAAATAAGTTTTAAAGCACTTTTAAACATTACATAGAACCTGAATTAAGTTTTGAGTGGCATTTTTGAAAATGAAGTGATTGGGCCTACTTACAGCATAATGAGTAATTTTATTTCATTTACTCTATCCTTCAGCCTAAAGGAAAAGGGAATAGGCTAGAGGTTTTCTTCATAGATCTAATCTTGGAAAGGGGCCATAACAACGTATATCAAGGAGCACTACATCTACAATAACCTTGTAAAAAAAAATTGATTAACACCAAACTTAAGTTTCCATAATTTAGTGATATATAAATTATACCCCCTATTTTACCTAGCACAATCCATATGACTTGGGGTATTGATATGTTTCCAGTCCAACATCCTCTACCAACTCCTTAGAAATCAAATTAGCTTGAGAATAAGAATCGCAAAGAGCATCCACCTTGTCTTCTTGAATCAAATTCACCTTCCCTTTGCCCTTCATTGCTACCAAAGAAAACCATTTTGTTAAAGGTTGTGCAAACAAGTCTCTCATCCATATAGGAACTCCATTCCACTCTTTGGCCTTTGAAAAAAGTCATGAACTTCCTCTTACCATTTTTTCCTTTGTTGTTCTTGCATGGGTGCAATATCAGATGTAGCTTTCACCTTGTTCTATTTGTATGACAATTAAGATCACAATGTTTACAATGTTAAACAGATTCAATGGTAGTAAAAGCACCAAGTCTACCTTGTTTTTTTCCCTTGGGTTTTGAGTCACCTTCTTGTCCTTGTGTCTCTGAAGAAGGATGGTCTCATTTCCTTGTCTATTTCAATTTAATATGCATGCGAACATTCCTCGTCTATTTTTTTCAGGTTTTCACACCAACATGGGCCTCCCTAGATGACCATAAAGAACACTCTTTTACTCCAAAATCAAAATGTATCCTCATAGATGTCCGTAACCATTTGGATAGCCCTTCTACAAAAACCACTTGTTATTCTTGCATGCTTTAAGCCCTTAGTTTCCAATACTGTAGCATATCAATGTACCTCTTTTCTTTATGACATATGGAGTAAAATTGTTTTTATTAATCTATTAAACTTATATCAAGAACAATATAGATGATATCACACCTAAAGCCAAAAAATGAGAATAGCTTTTTTCCCTTGGGTTTTGAGTCACCTTCTTGTCCTTGTGTCTTTGAAGAAGGATGGTCTCATTTCCTTGTCTATTTCAATTTAATATGCACGCGAACATTCCTCGTCTATTTTTTTTAGGTTTTCACACCAACATGGGCCTCCCTAGATGACCATAAAGAACACTCTTTTACTCCAAAATCAAAATGTATCCTCATAGATGTCCGTAACCATTTGGATAGCCCTTCTACAAAAACCACTTGTTATTCTTGCATGCTTTAAGCCCTTAGCTTCCAATACTGTAGCATATCAATGTACCTCTTTTCTTTATGACATCTGGAGTAAAATTGTTTTTATTAATCTCTTAAACTTATATCAAGAACAATATAGATGATATCACACCTAAAGCCAAAAAATGAGAATAGCTTTCAAACCAAGTAAGAGCATGCTTCATTGATCTTAATCTAGCAAAGAAAATTTGTTGTTCTTCACTCAAATGACGCATAGAAAAATATACTTCTAATTGTGTGAACCAATGGTGAAGTTTCTTGGCATCTACCTCTCCTTGATAAGATGGAATTTCTATCTTTGCCTCAGCTTTGAAAAGAGTTATTGTTGGAAGACTTTCTAATGAGAAATTAGCTGCTCATTAATTTTAATATTCTTGGAAGATCTCCATGCTATCTTCATGAGTGCCTCCAAAGTGTTATCTAGTGTTCCCAATGAGTAGGAAATCCTTGCAATATCCTCCTCCAACTTGAGAAATCTTTCTTCTCCAACAAGATTGTAGAATTGTCATGTGCCATGCTCTCACTCCAAATCCAATCTTCAGATTGTTGGGAAAAAACAAAGAATGAATTGAGAGGAAATGGCATGCTTGCTCAAGTTCGGAGCACCACATTATATTATTGAACATATGCTCAAGAGAAAAATACAAAAAACTGACCACAACTACTTATTGTAAACAAGTATACACACGCATTTCATTATAATATTTCAATAATATTAACAAGCCCTTGATAACTAAACTAGAAGGATCTGGACATTTAGTCATTGAATTACAATATGGCCCTATAGATGTGCGAAAACATGAAGAAACATGTAATGTCCCCTTCCTCAGCACAAACAGCTTGGTGACAGTTAGTCTATTCAGTGAGTTCTAGTAGGCTAATGAGTTAGGGTTAGGAAACTCATTCAGGGTTTGGTGATCATTCAGTCTAGCTAATCCAACAATAACAGGTGTTGCATTGAGCTTAGTTGGTTAAGAATTGCATTATGACTTTTTTTATAGGGATTTCGAACAATTTATCGATTTTTACTATTTTTAGTAAGTCGCGGTCTTTAACTCTCCTGGCAAAAAACTCAATTACGAGCTTGATCTGGGTATAAAAGGATATTGAAGAACACCTTCATTTCCTGTAAACCAGCTACAACTAGAGTCTTATCATGTTGTGGACTAAAGGGTAGCTATAACATACATAATGGTGGACTAAAGGGTAGCTATAACATACATACTCACTTACCCTTGAAATTAAAACCAAAGTGTGTTTTTCATATATTTAAACCCAGATTGTATTTAGGGAAGGCATGGAATCCTCTATATTTCTATATAAGTTGGTATTCTCAGATGCAAGTATCTACGCTGGACTTCACATATCTTTCTTTTCACTCGTTATCAAAGAAATACAGCATTTCCCTCCAAAGTTACTCTGTTTGTTGAACACTAGTTTCATGTTTCCTGTGGCAGGTTGAATTCGCCCAATGTTAAATTACGTGCTCTTAAACAAAATGTAGAGTTTATGAGCCACTTATTTTCACCAAAAAGAAAACCAATGAATTATTGATTATCTGAATTTCTCGCCATAGTTTAGAGAAAGCCTGACTCCCAAGTACTTGTGTGGACCGTTAGGCCGGGACGATAAAACTTGTGACCCAGTGATAATTGCCACTAATTTTATGAAGGCACGTCTTCTTATAAACAAGCAAGAAATAACTTCTTGGGTTTCATGTTAGCTGACACAAGCGCAGCAAACCCTATATTGCAGAAATTCACAATACATATAAGAGGGTATCTGAAGTTTGAACATATCAGAATCCCTAGTTAATATAAAAGATCTTTAAATCTTCTGAGTCCTTACAAAACTTTTGAAACAAATTGTGAAACTGACCCATTGGGTACCGTCTGAATGGACCAAAGATCTTAAAGCATTATCCTGAGATATGGTGCCCTACAGTTGATAATTCAATCCCCGTATTCTTAAGAAGAACGGACAGACTGTGACACCGCTGCTAGACAACATTTGCCCATATCTACTCAGATTGCACAAATTAAAGAAACAACAGAATTTAAATGCCAGCAAAATTCAAAATTTCATTTGACAAAAAGAAGATTTCAAATTTGGTAAATTTACCTGGGTTTTCGGAACGTTTGTTGCTTAAAATGCCCGAAAACACACCCTGCTTGTCCATGTAATTGGATGAACCCTTGAAAGTTGATTTCCTAGCAATGCAGGATTCTCTATCGTTACACCATCCTCCACTCTGTTTTCAGGAAGTTACTTCACACCATTAGCCGGGCTTTATGTTACAAGTATATTTTTATGTTATGTATGTGAGCATTTACTCACAGAAGATTACAATATAACCCACCAACCAGAATAAAACAATAAAAAGGCCAGTACAAGTCTCACATGCACATCAAACTGTGTTTTGGAAATATCCTTTAAAAATGCTATGATGTATTCAATCCTATGGTTTAGTTGATAAAACAAAAAATGCTGCTACTTTTTGGTCAGGGCGAACTGAGAAATATTTGTAAAAGATTTTGATTGAGGTTCAATCATATATGATAGCACCTTTATCGCGCTCTGATTAAATTTATCTGGACGTAATGTATACTATTTTTAATCTATGTGGAAAAAGGCCAAAAAAACTCTGCTACTCAAGCATGAGACAGGATGGACTGCGCTTGATCTTAGGCAATGCGTGCATGGATTGTTGACCTGAAACTGGTTAACAGAATGTGAAATTTGGGATTACCTGCATTTGTAGGAGCCAGTTATTTGCTCCTGACCCATAACCCCTGTCCAAAAGGTAGGCTGGCAAACTCCCATCCAGACAAACTGCATTGCAGCGTTATGTATATTAGAAGAAAATAAGAAAATAAGAAAATAATTATGTGGTAATATTTGTGATAACAAATCAGTCTGCGCTATGTTTAACTCTACGAACCATTCTCAAATGCCTCAGATCCATGCTAAAATGCACTCTAAATAAAGGCAATGTCGTTTCTGAGACAATATGATTTCTTCAGCAAGATAAGTAAAACAGATCGTGCAAATCTAGAAAGACCAGCAAAAATCTATCTCAAACCAAAAATTGAAATAATCTAGACACAACATTCGTTACAAGAAAACATTCTTCAAATTTTTTCATTCCGCGAACAATTCTCAAATGCTTCAGATCTAAGCGTAAAATGCACTATACATGACGACAATGTCGTTTCCGGTACAAATTGCTGATTAAGCAGCAGAACATGAGAACTATAAAGCCATGATAGCGAATCAATCTGAATATCTGAGAAAAATTAGATTATCATGTGGAAACCCGTAATCAACAATAAAGACTTGAATCTTGGACTTTGTTACAAACCTGTACTTGTTCTTTATTGGAACATTCTACCGCTACTCTTATCCAAAATCTACAACACAAATTAATACTAAACGCTAGAAGATTTCAGGTTCAACATAGCAACTTATATGGGACTATAGCAAATTTTGGTTACTCTTGAACACTTACATTATCTGTTTTTGAGATTGAATCAGTAGATGCAATAGGGTCCTCCTAGTCTTACGTTACAGGCGTTTAAAATTTCAGCTCTATCCAGAAACAGAAAGTTGTTATCCATACAATCAAACCATATATCTGAAGCATTTCAAAGAAGGTGTACAGTCTGAATGCATGAATATATTTCTACTGGAAAATACATAGTGATGTTTTGGGACATACAAGCTCCTGTTTCTGCTGCTCTCTCCACCAGAGTCAAATTCACTAACAGTAAGTCAGCAGGAGAGGCCTCCGTTCTCCTCCTTCTAGACCCCCGGGCTGCATCGGTCATTATTGTGGAGACAGCAATAATATATATGATTACTATCAACTCGACAGATGTAATATGACACGCACTCTTTCCTGATTGGGAATTTCTAAGAGCACCCATTTGGCGTGGATCAATTTGTTGTGGAAAAAAATAGCCAATCTTCTTCACTAATCCTCTTTTCAAGATTAGAATTCAGAGCCAAACACTTGTCAATCGAAGCTCAAACCAAAATTCATCGATATGAAATCTCTTGGCTTCACTCCATCCAACCTAAAGTAAACAGTTATAATGCCAGCATAAAACCTCCTCCTCCCTGTATAAATACAACTCTATACAAGTTGAACTGCAACATCGACCGCAATTTAATCACAAAATATATATTTATAACATTGTTGTATCAGCACTCTTGAAGAATAAAAATTTTTTGGCATGACGTAAAAATAATATCATCCCAAACGTCTCGCTTAGTCCAAGCCATTTTTCTGTCATCCAATTGTTACACCATTTTATTAAATAAGAGAACTCTCATTTTTTGAAAAATAAGATAAGTCTTCCTCACTTAATAGAGAAAATATGGGATAATCAGGGAGAAGAAGCTTGTTGTTGTTTTGTAGACTTTAAGAAAGCCTTTGATACAGTACCTAAGGACAAGTTATGGAACATAATGATAGAATGATAGAGCACAGATTATATGACAAAGTTAGAGCCAAAATCAGAACTAATGAAGGAATGTCTAAATGTTTTGGTAGTGACATTGGTGTTAAATAGGGATGTCCTTTATCCTCAACCTTGTTTGGACTATACATTGATAAATTAGAAACTTGGTTAAACAAAATGGATGGGGAAAGTGTGCATTTGGCAGGGTATGTAGTGAAGCTTCTTTTGTACGCTGATGATCTTATTTTAATATCAAAAACAGCTCAAGGTTTGAGAGACCATTTAAGGGCCTTAAAGTGCTTTTGCCAGGAGAGGTTGGGATGCAGGTGAACACTACCAAAACCAAAATCAGGATTTTGTCTTTAAGGAGAAAAGAAAAGCATATTACGTTCCTCTGAAAATTGTGAAAGAATAAAAGTATCTTGGGATTGATTTTTATCATAAACTCAGCTGGGAGACTTGTCGAGCGAAAAGGTTACATGGGGGTTGGAAAGCCTTGTATTTACTCCAGAACAGATGCAAAACGGCTGAACTCTAGGACTGGAAAACCAGGAAGACTCTTTTCGGTTTGCTGGTCACGCCGGTAGTTCTATATGGCTGCGAGGTTTGGGGTGGTAGCCTATCAAACCGCGGGAATTCAGAAGCACCTTATTACAAGCAAACTCAAAGTTAAGACCTCTGTACCTTAGGATATCCTTTTAGCGGAAGCTAGGACTTTCCCATTGGAAGCTTCAGCAATAACTTGGTTACTTAGCTACTTAAAAAAGGTTGAAAACATGCAAGACCAGCGATGGCAGAAAATTGTGAAGGATGAGGATCTTATCCATAGAAAGAAAACATGGATGAAGCAAAATAATAAGTGGTTGGATAAATGGAATATTAAGCTACATGAGTGTTCTAATACAAATGTGGACATAAAAAAGTTTTTCATAGAGAAGTTTCAGAGTGTCATGTGGTCTAATAACATCGGTCGAAAAAAGGCTTACTATGTGCAAGTGTTCAACCCAACCGGGGAACATGGAGAGAAAACATACTTAGGGGCTGCTATTAAAGGGAAAGCAAGGCTGTTAATAACACATTTGAGAATGGGATCACATTATCTCAGGTGCGAGACAGGTAGATGGAAGAGGCCCAAAAAGGCTTGGGAGGAAAGAACTTGCATGTTTTGTAGGACGTGCGCAATTGAAACCGAATGGCACTTTCTCAAGGATAAGGTCAACCAAACCGCGAGTTTGCTAGTCAAGGTTCATAAAAAAGGATCGGAATTAGAAAGGATTATGGAAATTGTTTAAGGTTGAGAGTTCCTTTGGTCCCTTAGGCTGCTGGGCCTCATGGACGTCATTAAAATCATTCATTCATTCATTCACAACTAATATAACATGTGTTGAAGAGAAATTTCTAAGTCTCCACTTCTGCAATCCAAGTTTCTCCAACTTTTCAACAATTTTTATTAATTTACAAGACAAATTGTCAAATGTTATTGCAATTATTAGATTAAACAATGATAAGCAGTTTGAATTTCTAATGGACGCTCGTTTGTGTTATCCGTAACCTTAATGCACCGCCATTAATAAAATGTTTGTGGAGTGGCAGCATTCGCATATTAAAAGTCTGGACAGTAAGGCTTCCATAAACATGCAAGACCAGAGATGGCAGAAAATTGTGAAGGATGAGGATCTTATCCATAGAAAGAAAACATGGATGAAGCAAAATAATAAGTGGTTGGATAAATGGAATATTAAGCTACATGAGTGTTCTAATACATATGTGGACATAAAAAAAAATTTCATAGAGAAGTTTCAGAGTGTCATGTGGTCTAATAACATCGGTCGAAAAAAGGCTTACTATGTGCTAGTGTTCAACCCAACCGGGGAACATGGAGAGAAAACATACTTAGGGGCTGCTATTAAAGGGAAAGCAAGGCTGTTAATGACACATTTGAGAATGGGATCACATTATCTCAGGTGTGAGACAGGTAGATGGAAGAGGCCCAAAAAGGCTTGGGAGGAAAGAACTTGCATGTTTTGTAGGACGTGCGCAATTGAAACCGAATGGCACTTTCTCAAGGATAAGGTCAACCAAACCGCGGGTTTGCTGGTCAAGGTTCATAAAAGAGGATCGGAATTAGAAAGGATTATGGAAATTGTTTAAGGTTGAGAGTTCCTTTGGTCCCTTAGGCTGCTGGGCCTCATGGACGTCATTAAAATCATTCATTCACAACTAATATAACGTGCGTTGAAGAGAAATTTCTAAGTCTCCACTTCTGCGATCCAAGTTTCTCCAACTTTTCAACAATTTTTATTAATTTACAAGACAAATTGTCAAATGTTATTGCAATTATTAGATTAAACAATGATAAGCAGTTTGAATTTCTAATGGAGGCTCGTTTGTGTTATCCGTAACCTTAATGCACCGCCATTAATAAAATGTTTGTGGAGTGGCAGCATTCGCATATTAAAAGTCCGGACGGTAAGGCTTCCATTTTACAATGCTTACCCAATTTCATGGATGTCATTACACCCAAACAATGTAAAAGGTCCGTTATTATATATTAACAAATATTAAAATATTAATCAATACCAAATAATGTATATATTTGTCAAAGATAAGAGATAACGATTAAGGTTTATAAAGGATTTAATAATTAGTTATGAGATAGTGAGAAAAGATGTCAAAAATAAATCAATTAAATTATAATGAATAATCAATTTTAATTTAAGATTGAAAAGTGGGATTGTTCTTACAAGTATTCTAAAATAAATTTTATTTAGTTTTAAATTCGATAAAGATTTTTTTATGATAATATTATTAATAGATTTGTTAATTTATTAATATTTTTAAGTTGGTATTTTCTTTGTGCATTGTTCAAATTCATTTTATAGTAATCTGTTAGGAAATAAGCATAGTTCTACAGAGTTTTATGACGACGAAACGTGGGATGTGGGGACGAGTTTCAGAGATGAGGGGGCCAAGGGTCTAAATTTAGGGATGGCAAAGGGACGGCGGGGGAACAGCAGCAGAGAAGTGGTGGAGGGGGTGGCGTTGATATACAAATTGGGGTCAATTGCAATCTTCAAGGCAAAATCTGCAATATAACATCTCTACAAGTGCCCAATGAAAGACAAACTAATTTTATGAAGTTAAAGGGTGCATTTAGTATGAAATGGCATGTGCCATTCAGCGAGCGACCTAGGGGCATCCCCGACGGAAGTGGCAAAGGTGGTGGTTTTGTGGGGGGACGTTTCCCCCAAGTCCTCAAGTCTCTAAAACGCCCCCCCTCAATGGACAGGTTTTTTTGGGGGGGACACATTCCCGTGGAACACTGGAAATAAGGTTTACATTTAATAAATCTAATTAGGTTAGTTGGTTGGGAAGTTCATTCTCGTAATTGTGTATGGGAAAAATAAGACTTTATAAAGCCATTTGAAAGACAATGTAGAAATGAACCGAATACAATGTAAATCTTTATATTATTATTCCATTTTTGCTATTTATTGCTCTACATTGGTATCTGAGCATTTTGAAAATGAGACGTAAAAAAAAAAGATCGGTAGTGGATTGTTTACTGATCTAAAACAAAGTTTATTTTGTTGGAGAGGTATATGGCATTTATTTTGAAGAATACAAATAATGTAAAAAAGTGAGAAAAAAATCAAAGATTTGTATATGTTTTGTGAACAATTGTGAAGAAAATGTGTTGCACATTGCACTAAAGATTTATCTCTTGTGAAGACTTAGTAATTGATGGGTTTTGGTAAAAACATTAATTTTCATTGACTTATGTTTTGTTTAAAGATACACATAAAGGAAGAGAGGGTTGTGAAGACTTAGTAATTGATGGGTTTTCTGGTAAAAACATTAATTTTCATTGACTTAAGTTTTGTTTAAAGATACACATAAAGGAAGAGAGGGATGTGAAAGTAGAAGTGGAAACTTAAAGATTTGGGTGAGAAATAATTATTTCTATATGTGTTTTTGAACTAATACATGAAGGCATATGAAGAAACAAAAGTGATGGTTTAATTTGGCAATCCAACTTCTATTTTAGTAGTATGCATAGACATGGTTTCTATTAAGTGAGCAGTTTTGTCATTGGCATTGTTATGGGAAAAATAAAAAAATTTGAAGATCAAATTTGAAACATAAGTAGATGGTGAGTCAAAATTAACATGGGAGAAACATATTTGTTTTTAATGTTTAATCTAAAAGTGGTATGAAAAACATGAGGTAGATTATTTTATTTCAAAGTGTACTTTGAGAAAAAAATTAATTTTATCATGGCCATATTACTTGTATTCTCAAGGTCATATGTGCTACACTTAGCAACAATTTAAAGGTTATTGGAGAATCTGATGTATAGAATGTAAAGAAATATCAAATTGAGGTTGGAAGAAATGGAGGCAGGAAGATATCTATCATCTTGAGCTAGCTTCTCGCTCAGGGGTGATTTATTGCGTGAGAAGCACTATTTATTAGTGTCCCTGAAGAAAATAGGGAGCTTGGCATACTTTGAATCCCTCTTCATGGAGAAAAGGTAGGATTTTGCATATAATTGAGTTTGTTTCAATCCACGGTATAGTTGTTTCATTTGCAAATAATTGAGTTTGTCTCGATCTGCATAACAGTTGTTTTAGTTCGCAAAAAATTGAGTTTGTCTCAATCTGCAAACATGTGAGTGTTATCTGTGGATCATTGAGTTTGTCTTGATCCATGGTATTGGAGAGTGTTACTATAGATGATAGGGTGTGCCTTTATTCATTGGAGGAATGGTATGCTTGTGGATAATGGAGTATGTTTCAATTCACAGGTATTGTTGGAGAATCAGCTATTTGCCTAGACTGAGAAGTTTAGATTGATATTAATGCAGAGTTAAAATATTTGCCCAGATAAGAGGAGTTTGGGTTAATGCAACACAAAGTTGGATAAGAAACCATTTGTCTAAACAAAGAAATTTAGGTTAATGTTGATACAATTGTTTTCCTAATTTTCTTTTTTAAATGATGTAAACCTTAAGGGGGTTTTAGGAAATAAAGTTTATATTTAATAAATTCAATTATGTTAGTTGGTTGGGAAGTTCATTCTCGTAAATTTAGTTTAGAACAGGAAAAATAAGATTTTAAAAACCCATTTGAAAAACAATGTAAAAATGAGTTGAATGCAATGTAAATCTTTATATCATTATTCTTTTTTTGTTATTTGTTGCTCCACAGATCTATGTGCATGAATCCTGCTCATGGATCTAAACTTTACATGTGAAAATAATATACATACAAATTAACAAAGGTAACCTACCCAACTTGAAAGGGAAAAGTTTGAGGCATAGAATTATTATTGTTACAAAAATAGAGAGAATAGGAATGCAAGTGCAAATTCAAAAAATTAAAAGGGAACAAAAATGAAAGGAGATATCCTTTATCTTCATATCTATAACAATGTTATGAGGTTGTTTCATATTCAATTTTAAAGAAGAAACAACATGAATGAAAGAAATAATCGTAAGTGTAGACATTCTGAAAGCAAAATCTTTTGCTAGACAGATTAAAAAACTAAACTACAATTAAAAAATAAGACGGGTTGAAATTAAATGTCATTCAATTTTCTATTATAATAATATATTTAACAAAATATTATTCATTTTTTTTCAATATTGTTAAACATTTTAAGAGAATTTTAAGTCATTGATTTCAATAATTTTGTCTTTTAGTTTTAAATTATTATTCAAATATAATATTTTATAATTTATTAAATTTTAGAGATAAAATATAAAGAAATATAAAAGAATATATATATATATATATGACAATTGCAATGTATAATTTAAATATTTTAATAATTATAATCTAAAATTTAAATTACGAATTATAATTAATACAAATATCTTAAATATATAGTAAATCATGTTATCTAAAATTTTTATTTTTTATTGATAAACATGAGAAGGGGACCACATCCATTACGTAGATTTTGAAAATCATAGTATTAGTGATACATTTAGGAACTATAAATCTATGTCGTAATACGACAACAAAATTGACACTATTTTCTTAAACATTACAAAATTGTAGAGATTTACTTTACTACCTTTCGACCTAACATACCACAATTAGTTATCTACCTGTGTATACGCGCCTAAAAATAAAACATCTTACATCATACCTTGTTTACAATTCACATTCCCTGGCAACATCTTGTGTTGGGGTCGTCCAACAAGGCACAAGACCTATCCAATTCTTAACCATCTCGACAATAGTAACAAACTTGAGAAAAACAATGTCACAAGTGGCCTAATGACACCAAAGCCCAACATTCATTATTGTCTCCCATATCACAAACAAAATCTAGAGACCATTAAAGAGTGTGTTAATATGCAATGGTACCTTTCTCTTTGGATGAAAATCTAAATTATCACAATTCTTTTTTAAAGAAATTGTTCATTTCCTAACAAGTAAAAAAATTATTATTATTCTATTATTATTGAATTTGAATTATAAATTACATCAATTAAAAGAAACTTAAGAATCGACCAAATCTAAACAGATTAAAATTCCCCACATTATTGATATATTTAACAAACTATTGTTATTATTTGACATATATATGTTAAATATTATCTCCAACAACATTGAGAAATTTGAATAATCTATAAATTGTGAACTGAAACATTGGGAAATTGGGGTAATGCATAAATTATGAGCTACAACATGGCAACCATATGAATCTATGTCTATCACTTTACAGGAAATGTGTTCCATCTCCATTTTTTTAGGGGAATAGAGAGTTGATAGATAAATAGAATTCTTAATGTTCACTTGGCTAAAAATAAGTTATAACCTACAAAGCAATCAACCTTGATGAAATGATCTTCCTACAGAACAATCAACCTTGATGAAATGATCTTTTGCATTTCAATCTGCTTCTTATTCAATGAAATGATAAGCATTCTTATTGTCTTAGTTGTCTTTATTCTAAATAAATTATGCCAAGAAACAACTCTCATTAACTTAATGAACTCATTAAGTTGGTATAATTGTCTTGCATGTCCTTGAAAGCATCACATTATAAAATAAACTATGTTTCTCATTCCACATTTATTTCTTTAATTTGTCTTTGTTTATCTTCTCTTACTTGCACATTTTCAACCTATGTGCTTCCTCCGTCTTCTACCTATGTGCTTCCTCCGTCTTCTATGCTTGAGGGATGTCGCTAATTTGAGCCCATATTTAACCTTGTTTTGACAAACCTCCCCCCATCAATTTTGAAACCCTCCTCGACGATTTTTCTGACCTTGAACCTCACTTTGGGCTGTTTTAGAGTTTGCCCCCTCATTATTTGCTACTGTCGACCTTTTCATGACTTGCAAATCTGATTTTATTTTTGCCACTCAAGCTTCCCTGTCCAAAGAGTTTCTTATAATATTGCTACCCACTTCTATAATATTTTATTATCTTCCACCAAGACCGATTTATTAAAATGAACCCGAGTTTTACAATTTACTATGTTTTCGTCTTCCCTGACTACCAAAGCCACCAACATTGCCTTGTAATTTAGGAGCTCTTGCACATAAAGACCTGAAGAGCATGTAAGAGGTGTAGAAGCGGGGCTGGAGGCATCGAAGCTTCTCTAATTTTCTTGTTCTTACTGTTTTCAAAGATTAGGCTTATGACTGAAAACTGCATACTCATCTTTATATGTCCGTTTCCAGTTTACCTCATTTAATTCGAAATCTGCATTTTAAAATGCCCCAAAAACGTTTGACATTTACTCGTATCATTTTTTTATTTTTATTTTCCTGACATGCAATTTTAACTTGACCTAGGTGGTTCGTTTCAAGAAAAGTTTCCATTTCCTTATTTTTCTCGTTTGCCAATATCTAATTTTCAAAAAAATCCATTTTCCTTTCCGTTTTTCTCATTTGCTGTGTTTTGTTTTCCATATTCAAAAGAGAAAAAAAAAAAGGAGTCAAAACAGAAAAATTCAGAAATTTTAAAAGGGCCCACCTGGATCTGCTTCCACTGTCAGCTACTAAACCCAGCGAGTGAAACTTGAAACCCTCGCTATAAAAAACTTGTCGGCCTGATGCACTATTGCCGGCTAAACACCTGTAAAACGCACTACTATCCAGAAACCCGCATCGCTGTTCGTAAACGGACCCACACTTTGCCTTCGTTCCAGATTTGCTGCCGTCAATTCGGTGCTTAAGTCTCGCTCGGAAACCCGCGCTGCATGCCCCATGAATGCCTCATGCAATAAAATAAAAAATCTCTTGCCAAATTGCGTAAATATCAGAACTAAAAAATGATATAATGATCCTAAATTGCAATAAAATAGAAATCTCTTGTCAAATTGCGCAAATACCAGAATTAAAAAAATGACATAATGATCCAAAATTGCAATAAAATAAAAAATCTCTTGCCAAATAGCGTAAATATCAGCTGCTGAAGTTTCCGCAGTTTACATTCTCACCAAAAGAAATAAATCATCATCTTCAAACTGCCTTTTGAATGATCCCATGCATTCGTTATTGTTGAAAAGTACCCCCAACGATGTACTTTTAAAATACGACGTACGAGGGAAAAGTCTTTAATGTCGCATGTGAGTAAATTTCCCGACCTATATTTAAATGTTTTGGTCAGAGGACTTAGCTAATGACAAATATCATGAAATTTATAAACAATCTGTGTGTGAAGCCAACAAAAAGGAGATACGACATACGAGGAAAAATTCATTAATGTCGCATGTGAAGATAAAGTCCCATCCTATATTTATTAGGCCCCGTTTGTTTGGGGAATTGGAATTTGACTCAAAACCTTATTATCACAAAATCAGGTTTTGAAATCCCGGTTTTGCATCTTGGGGAATTGGAATTTGACTCAAAACCTTATTATATCAAAA
>MU226379.1:309387-340370 GCA_018584345.1 Thuja plicata | reverse complement strand
TATTAGTAGGAAGATGATGCCACTCATTTTGGTGTCTAAACCTGGTTTTACTTGACAAATCCAGAATTGCAATTTAGAGAAACAAACAGCGGATTTGCAAAAACGAGAAGTGTCACTCCCAAAACCGGGAAGTGTCACTCCCAATTCCGTGAAACAAACGGGGCCTTAATGTTTTGATCAAGATCATATGATTTTGTCTTACACGCAAGAACAAAACGAGGGGAATACATAAAATTTATAAGACTGAAATTTATCCATCATCGAGGAATTTCCTCTTATTGGAATGTTATATAAGGACAAAAAGTCGCATTCAGAGATATATATATATATAGAAGAAAGTTGATTAAAAAATTACATAAAATGGAAACATAAAAAAATGAGTATATCATAGCATTAACAAATGTGACTCCAATACTTACAACATTCATTCAAAAGGTTTGTTTTGCAAATTTTTTAATTTTGAACACTCGCTTTCTATGGTGGCCTCTGAGAGGGCTTAGTCCCTCCTAACCCCCCCACTCTCGGTCTTTTGTCCTGATTGCTACTTGTCTTGGGTACCACAGGTTGTGATGGGCCCCCCAGAATTTGTGATCCTGTGCTTGTCGGGTTGTCGCCTAGTGCCCACAACTCTTACTTGGTTGCCTCACTGACTACGGGTTGTGTGGGTCTGATAAACCTGCGGTGGACCTGGATTCCACCAAAGTTGATCCCAAGACTTGTTTTGCGGGAAAATGCACCTCGTCCCCCCAGGATGGTGCCTAGAAAAATGCTCTAGTCAACCAACTCACCTCTAAGGTGGTGCATTTACAACCTCAAGTTTCCTTTGGGGAGGATGGTCTGGAGATCTCCCTCCCGGACAGTATCATTGGCAGCATTTCCTCATCACTTCACTTCTCTTTGGTGGGGAGATTCTTAGCCTTCAGGCCTACGATTGATATGGTCAAAAGATGGGTGACCTCGCGATGGAAACTTAAAGGGAGCGTATGTGTCTCAACCATGTCGGGAGGGCTCTTCCTATTTAGTTTCACGGTTGAGGAGGACCTCATCTTTGTTACATCAGGCTCTTGGAGTTATGGGAAGCACAGCATGGCTCTTGCTAAATGGAAGTTGGGGTTTGATCCAAGTGCGGAGCTCCACTGGCTGGCCCCGGTCTGGGTTAGACTCTCAGGATTGCCCCTGGAGTTCTGGGATGAAAGAGTGTTCAAATAGATTGGGGATTCTTTTGGGCATTTTGTTGCTACTGATAGAGTCACTGCTCAGAAAACTAGACTCGTGTATGTCAGATTTTGTGTCAATGTATCAATGGATAAAACCCTCCCAAACTTTGTTTCGCTAAAATCTAAATGGGGCAAGTGGACACAGGCCATTGTCTATGAAAACGCTACCTTTTTTCTAGAGATGCTCTAAACAGGGACATGTCATCTCGAACTGCAAGGCCCCACAGGAAAAAGGCTCTAAATTGAAGGGAAAAGTGTCCAATCTAGGAATGTCGAGGGATGCCCCTAGGACGAACCCTCATGTTGGGACGGTTGCTCCTACTAGCAATGGCAATAATGAAACGCAAGCACCTATGGCCAGACTTAACTCCCAAGGGGAGGTGAGTGGGGACTACCCTTTTCTGGAGGGAATCCTAGACCTCATGAAATCACCGGAGAACCAAAGCAAATCTTCGTCCAGGGTTGAAATCAATTTGGGCTCGGCTCTAGAGGAAGGGGAGATCCCCTAGATGATAGGAAATGGTGTTGAATTCCTAATAGACACAGTAGAGAAGGAAGGGATGTCATCCATGGAGGCTATTGCAACTATGGAAGGCACATAAAATTTACCTACTCTCACAATAGGGATGGACAAAATTGGGATTGAGGATGTTGATCTTTGGGGGGATAGTTCTACTCCTACTGGATGCTCCTCGGTCTCTGAAGTAGTGGTGGAAATCACTAAGGCTATCATTCACTCATGAAACAGTAGATCTGCTCCTGCCTTCCCGATGGGGAATGAGTTGGGAGACTGGCAGATGACAAGAAGAAAAACAAGAGATGGTAAGAAGCCTAATGTTGGTACTGACACTAAGGTTGGAAGACCATCTGAAAGAGCACTCAGAACGAAGGCAATGGCCAGGGAAATTGCTAATGGAAGGCAATTAACCCTGGAGGCTACTCAGAAACACAAAAGATGAAGTTCCTATCTTGGAACTTAAGGGGCTTGAACAGCCCTCAGAAACAATATACTCTAAGACAGAGCATTATTGACCTAAAGATCAATGTGTTGCTCATCCAAGAAGCTAAAATGAAACACCAAAATTTTGCTAAACTTGTCGATCGTCTCTGGTTGGGTGCGGGTTTCTACTGCTGTGAGGTGGATGGGGCTTCGGGAGGTGTGGCAACCCTTTGGAACTCGGGTAAGTTGGTCGTTGAAGCCATTGCTTTCTCTCACAACTTTCTTGTTGTTAGGTTTAAGATGAATAACTTATCTTGGTGCATGATTAATATTTATGCCCCCAATACTAGAAATGGTCGTGCCTCTGTTTGGGAGGAGATGTCTAACCTCAAGACTCATAATGTGGATATTTTTTATATGATTGGTGGGGATTATAACACTCCCCTATTCCCCTCTGAGAAACTTGGAGGACTAGTGGATTATAATGATAACATGTAGGACCTTGCCAAGTTCATAAGAAGAAATGACTTCTCTGACCTGAAGCTCCATGGGAATCCCTTCACTTGGTCGAATAATAGGAAGGGGCAACACTTAATCCAAGTCAGATTGGATATGGTCTTGGTCTCAACTGGCTGGGATCTTGACCATAATTCAGTTCTCACAACCATCACCCGCACGGTCTCCGACCACTCTCCAATCCTCCTTAATTGGACTATGTGACATGTTTCTAGCCCCCTCCCTTTCGCTATGAAATCATGTGGCACTCTCATGCAGAATATAGGGACTGCATACAATCCTAGTGGAATATCCCGGTGAAGGGTTCGGCCATGTTCCGTATATCCAAGAAACTTGAAAATATAAGATGGGAGGTGAAAAGATGGAGAAAATCCACATGATTTGGCGATATCTTCAAGCAAAAGAAGGAGATTAAGGCTAAGCTAGACCAGCTACAAAAAAGTATTGCCAATGGGGACCCTTCTATAGATGCTCACTTGGAGGAGGAGTGTTGGAGGCATAAATGGAAGGATAACCTCAGTAAGGAGGAAACACACTGGAAGCAGAGGTTGAGGATCCAATGGCTTATGGAAGGAGACATGAACACCTCTTTCTTTCATAGATCAACATCCAAACATAAGAAAATAAATACAATCAGATCTCTATGGAATGACAATAATGAGGAGCTAATAGAGGATGAAGACATGGGGAGATGGGCTTCTCAATATTTCCTCGATGTGTATTATGGATTTAATGGGAAAAATGATGGGGGTATCAGAGACATGCTTCTCAGTTGTGTTCCTTCTGTCCTGGATGATGTTGATAATGGTCACCTAATCTGTGGGGTTACACAGGAAGAAGTTAAAAAGGTGGTATTTTCTATGGGGGCTTAAAAGGCCCCGGGGTCTGATGGGTTTCCTCCTACCTTCTTTTAGGAATTCTGGGAGTTGGTAAAATATGATCTGACCAAAGCCACAAAGGATTCATTAGGACGAGCAAGCTTCTCAAAAAGTTAAATAATACTTATATTGTGCTTGTCCCTAAGATCCTAGACCCCAAACTTATATCAAACTTCTGTCCTATAAGCTTATGTAATATTGTCTATAAGTTCTTCTCGAAGGTCTTTGTCAACAGGATTAAGCCTCTCCTTGATAGAATCATAAGCACTTCCCAAAAAGGATCTGTGTCGGGCAGACAGATTTTGGATGTTGCGATTACCACTCGTGAGTTTATCGTCTCGATGGACGGATGTAAAAATCTTGGTATGGCTCTAAAGTTGGACATTTGTAAGGCCTGTGACAGAGTCAATTGGAGTTTTTATATGCGGTACTGTCAATGTTAGGGTTCTAGGGGAGGTTTATAAGAATTATCAGGGAGGCAGTGGAAAGTGTCTATTACTTTGTTCTGGTGAATGGATCTCCCTGGGGGTACTTTAATGCTGAGAAAGGGTTCAAAAAAAGGGGCCCTCTATCGTCGTACCTTTTCATCATGGTTGTTGAAGTCCTAGGAAGGAATTTCACCTCTCTGGCATAGGGGGAAAACTTCAAGGTATTAAACCCACGTCCTCCTTGTCCTCTGAGGTATTGAAGCAAGAGAATGGAGGAAACTAATGAATGATTGTGCAAGCATTTCAGGACAACACATAAATTATAATAAAAGAAAGATCTACTTATTTAATACTGAGCAGAATCTTCGGATGAAGATTGTCCACATTCTTGGTTGTCAAACCACTAAGCTTCTTGACACCTACCTTGGTCTGCCTCTTACGATTAGGGAGGTGAGCACGCAATTCTTGGAAGAATACATAAAAAAACTGACAGGATGGAAGGTTAAATTCCTCAGCAGCTCGAGCAAGCTTCAATTATTAGTGGCATCCCTACAAGGGGTTCCTATTTACTTCCTTTCCATGTACAAGATTTCCAGGGGGTGGCTGAGAAACTAGGGAGAATCCAAAGGAATTTCCACTAGACTGGTCTGGAGGAGAAGGCTATACTTGGTCTAGTCAACTGGGAGACTGTTTGTCTACCGAAGGCCTTGGGGGACTGGGTGTTAGAAGGATTAATGACCTTAATAAATAACTTTTAACCAAGCTTGGATGGATTCTCTCTAAATATCCGGTGGATTGGTGCAAAATCACGAAGGCTAAATACTTTAGAAATTTTTCCTTCTCTGATCTATTTTATGACTATGACCTCCCCACGGGATCCAAAATATAGAATGATATTATTAAATGTAGAGGACTACTAAGAGAAGGGAGTAGATGGCAGGTTTATAATGGGAACAAAATTAGGTTCTGGGAGGATACCAGGTGTGATGAAAAACCTCTAGCCCTGGGCCCCTTTGGTCACCTAATGAGGATCATTAAGGATCATTTTGGATCCCATGTCAAGGATTACATAACACCCTCAATGAGGTGGAAAAGATTGGATGGGGATAGGGAGGCCCCCCCGCATATCGGTCAGTGGGTAGGTTCTCTACAAGATTTATTGGATAATATTTGTATCCCTGTGTTCCCTTGTGAGGAAAAGTTGTTCTAGGACAAAAGCTAATCTGAATCCTTCTCGGTGAAGTCTGCTTATAATTGCACTGTTAGAGATGTGAATGATTTGAAGTGTTGGAAGCCTTTTTGGAATGGCAAACTCCTCCCAAAGGTAAATTGTTACTAGTGGATGACGCTTCATGGTAAAATCATAACCGTTGACAATCTCAAAAGGCGTGGGTTCCAACTTGTCAACTAGAATGCCATGTGCAAACAGGAGGAGGAAAGTATTGCCCACCTATTTATTCATTGTCCCTTTGCTAATGAAGTTTGTTCCAGGATTCTGGATAGATTTAGTATATCGTGGATTGTTTTGCAGGACATACAACAGTTCATCTGCAACTGGGAGTTTCTCTCTTTCCACCCCCTTGTAAGGAAACTATGGAGAATCATCCCCCACATATATGCTGGCACATATGGAAGGAAAGGAATAACCGCATTTTCAGAGATACAATGAATGGTGTGGATATAGTGGTTAAAATTGTTGAGAAACTTCTTATGGAGAATATGTTTGTTTGCAACTAGAAGACCCTAGACAACCCCCCGTCTGATATGGACTCCATGATTTCCAGGAGATGGAACCTCCCAAATTCCTTTTGCAGGTTCGATAACTCTAAGAAACTGAAGAGAATGAGGACTAAATGGATGTCTCCCCTCTTCTTGGTTAAAACTAAACTTTGATGGTGCAGCCTGAAACTGGTTGGTTGCGGGAGGAGGAATCATTAGGGACATGGAAGGTGGCATGGTGTTGGCTTTCACTGGTAACTTTAGGTTTGCTTCAAGTAATGTTGTTTCGACCCTGACTCTCCTTTGGGGGCTTAAGTATGCCCTCTCTATTGGTTCTGATAGGCTCATTATGGAAGGAGACTTGAAGTTAATCATTGAAACCCTAAAGGCAACATGGAGGTCAACTGGAAAATAAGTAATATTATCAAGGGTGCATGCCTTTTGTTAACCAGACTGGAGGATTCTGCAATCCGACATATTTATAGGGAGGGGAATGTTGTTGCTGACTCTTTAGCTGTGAATGAGTTGGGGAAGGTGTTGTTGGAGGGACCTGGCTCCTCTTATAAACAATATGAAATCCCTCGTTGGGAGAGAACAAAATTTACATCAAAGATGAATCTTATTCTATTGCTTTGCTGGATGGTTGGTGAATTTGATTGGCAGGATAGTATTCAGGCGGGAGACCCACCATTTTGATTTTAAAATTAAAGTGGGATGGGGTTAGAGTAATGGCTAATCAAAGGTAAATCACCGTGATGTCATTTTTAATGTGAGGTGGCAGGTCATTAGTACTCTAAATTATGATGAGGACGTCAGGAGCCTTTGTGTTCTCGAGGTTTTTAAAGACACGAGTCACAATAAGTAGTGTACTTTATCCCACATCACAGCCTTTGTGTTTACGTATCAAGAAATGATTACCGATATTAAAAATTGATTGTCGCAAGCCCTTTCACATGTGTTACTTTGCTAGCACGGGCTTGTCCTGGGTAGCAGGGCTGGTAATAATAATGATCGTTGTTCATGGTTTTCTTTCCTCAAAACCATAACTCAAAATAGAAACGACAAGTTCTGCAGAAATCAGAGGTTCTATATCCTGGTTTTTTCTCACACCAACACTCTAGAGAATTCAGAGACTAACTCAGAGATGGGGAGAGATATGGTTCACATTGAGATAGATAAAATTGAGGACTCCATTCATAATAACCATTGCATTTGGATTATTCTCGACGAAGGAGGAGTTGCTCCTTACATGGAAGCCATGACTGGTTCAGATGAAAAATCTCTCTTTGCAGTTTGTGAACAACTGGAATGACAGGAGGGTTACTACGGTGGGCATTTCTTTTGAAATTAAGGAGGAGGTGATTGCACGGGCCACTGGGCTCAATACAAAAGGCCGAAAGTGGAAAAATACGACTAAGGTCTCTGATGAAACTGACCTTAAATGCTTCTTCTGAAAGAATGAGGAGCCCGCCAAAACCCACGGTGGCTATGAGCGTGAGGCACTTTCAGAACCTTGGGACTAGGTGTATTGGGTAATTATGAAATATTTTACTCTTGAAGGGAGTTTAGGGTTTTTTTATTACTATCACTTCTCATTGTTGAACCATCTTCAACATAAGGAGTTGATTTCTTTACCCTTTTTTCTTCTGCATTCTCTTGAGGCCAATGTCATCAAAATTCGCGAGTGCCGAGGGAAGAACAAAAATTTCACCATCCTGCATCAAGGCCTCGTGCTCAGACTATTTAATTTTCACCTAGGGCTTTTCCCACCTAGAGCTATCATTGTCCAAGGTGTCCCTACCTCTCCCATCATTTTGTGGAACCCTCGCTGGAAAAGAGGAAGAATCCTAAACAACCCAAGACCCCCCGCTAGTCTTCCCGTACCTCCCTGACGGTCATCCTTCTAAATCTGGTCGTAAGAATAAATGTGCCCAGTCTGGTACTCTCACTAAAGCTAAAAAGGCCAAAATGGAAAATTGTATCCATCTCATGGAGTCTAACATCGAATATGAGGATACTCCTCGTAGATCGAAAAAGATTTCTTCTAAACCCCAGAGGAAGGAGAAGGCGGTGAGGGAAAAGAACATTGACAATGAGGAGGAAGATTCAGGTTCAAAGTGCAAGGATTACTCTAGGAGTGAGAAAAAGGGGAGGGAAAATAGTAGGGATACGACTCACATCTTTGCGAGTTTCAGTGATGACCCTACTAGCCCTATGGAGAATGTTGGAGAAAAAAGTGCCTTCCCTGCCACCATCTCCTTCCTGCCCCGCAAAAAGGAGGAATAAAATATTGATTTTAAAGACATGGGGGAAAATTCCCAGGCTGCTGAGAACGAGGAAAAAATTATGAATTTATGTGCAGGTTGTGAGACCAATGGTGGAGAGATCAAAAGGATAAAGGAAGAATTACGAGTGTTGGATAACAGTTTCAACAGACTGGCCAAGTTTGTTGTTAAATTCATGCACTCTTCTATCACCACCCTCTGTCTCATGCACCAGGAGAAGGCGAACGAGAAGGGTATAAATGACGACATGGTAAAGGAGATGTTCTAGTTCTTGGCTGATGATTAGACCGAGTTGCTCATGTCTCCTTCCAGCGAGGAGTAATTTGGAACCATGGTGGGTTCAGGTGATGTGGTGGGATTCTGGTTCTCGCTATTACTTATATGTTTCTTTGCTCCAAAACTCTTTTCTCAGTCCTATGGGCTTGATTAAAACTGTTGATACTTATGATTGGTTTCTAGCCTTGCAGGCTTATAGTGTTGTTACTGGTAGTTTACTCTATAGTCGTAGTAGTATGTTTAAAATATTTTTTGCTTTTTTTTCTGGGTAGTAGGATGTATACTCATTTTGCTTGGATGTTTTTGGTTAAGTGGTGTTTGGGGTTTTTTATATTAAGGGAAGGGATTGGCTAACTATGTGTTGTTATTGTGTTGGTTGTGTGCAATAACTGGTCCCCTTGGGGATCTGCCTCCTGTTGTCTTTCTAGGTCGGCCCCTTATTTTGGTTGTTATTAATATAAAAAACAAACGTGACTGCAAAATAAAAAACGAGTATACCACAACACTAACCAACATAACTTACATGAACAAAACAATATCAACTATCTCGCAGGCTGAATAACCCAAACACAAATTACAATATGAGAAGTACATTTAGACTAAATTACATTTGAAACTTAAGGAGTCATACTTATCTCCATTCCTATGCTTAGTCTTTGGCTATGAACAAAGAAAAACTAGTTCAAACAAAATGTTTGAGAAAAACACTAGAATATATACTTCCTGATGTAAAAAATTATTAGAAAATAAGGCCCAACATCTACTTTTTCAAATATGCAACAAAATACATTGACTCGTAGAGTCTGCAACCACATTATTATGAAGACCAATCCCAACAATTTTTTCCTTCTATCTTAAGGTATGGTAGAAAAAAATAGGAAAACAAACAGACATACGATTCCAGTTTAGTTTAACTCTAGGCCAGCTCCAAAATATGTGTTTCAAATTTTTAGATTTATGAGAGAACAAGCATAAGGCTTCTTGCAATGGCAAGTATTGCAATTTGTCACTGACTGGTAGTTTCTAATGTAAAGTTTTCCAAGACATAATTTGTGCATTTGCCTCAGCTTTTGATTTCCATATTTGTGAACTTAAATTAAGCCATTTCCTTTATGCGAGCCTACAATTTCATTTGTTATTAAGATGCATATTTAAATTCAAACATGGGAGGATGTGTAAGTAGATTTTTTTTAGAGGAAAACAAGAAAAATGATTTTTTTCTAGCCACAACCAGTCCTTGAAGACACTGGATTGCAAAGGGGTACACAAATTCGTAAGGAGATCCATAGGAACCAAAGACCTAACAAAAAAACCCTTTAATCTTGTTATTGAAATTGAAGGAGCTCTTGGTAACTTGCCAATTTGACCAGTCAAAGGAGCTGAAGTCTCATATATCATTAAAAATTTGCACCCCCTTATTAAAAAGATATTGAGCCTGTTTGGGAAAACTGACAGCCAATGGTTGCCCATGATATTGTATAAGTTTGCTCTACCAAATAGAGGAATAGGCAAAGTTGAAACCATGTTGTAATGAATTCCTCCTCCAATCCAAATAGTTGCAAACTAACTTCCATGCCTTCCAAATGGATTATAATGGAAAGGATCCTTTAACACAAAAAAATGGAGAAAGTAAAATCTTATCCAGCCAACCCACATTATGCCACTTATTATCCATATCAGCAAGAATAATTTTGTTTCTCACCAATATCTTCCATGGTTCCTCTCCCAAAACAACTCTCACTATCCATTTGGCAAATAAACATATGCCCTGAGTCCTAGGATCCAAGAGACCCAACCCTCCCCTATGCTTTCGTTGAATATATTGAAGCCACGAGGAAGACTTGTAGCCTGCCTTACCATTCCAAATAAATTTGTTAAGTTCCTCATAACATTTTTTGGAAGACATCCAACAAGAATAATAATAAATGTGAGAGGCTAAAAAGATCTGATTAATCACCTATATTTTACCAGCTAGTGAAATATATCTATTTCCCCAATTAAAATTTGTGTTCTTTAATTTTGTGAGGAACCAATTCCACATGTCACGAAGTGAAACCCCCAAACCAAAAGGAATGCTAAGATAGCGTGAAATTTGCCCATGTTTAATAAGTTTCCATTGACTAGGAATCCAAGATGGCACCAGATTAGGTTGGATCATCAAAAAATTAGTTTTATGATGGGCTGATTGAGAGCCTAAGACATAGAAATACAAATCCAAGACCTCCATCACATTTTTAATTTCAGATTTAGAATGTTGGATGAAGAGAAGACTGTCATCAGCAAAATGTGAATTAATTAGGACATAATTTTTAGGAATAGAAATTCCCTTAACTAGCCCCATGTGATTGTATTTTTGCAAAAGATAGCCGAGGGTGTCAGCAACTAAAACATAGAGAAATGGAGATAAAGGACAACCTTGCCTTATTGAGCGTTGCAAGGGAAATGAAACAAATAGTGAGTTATTGACCCTTAATTGGGCATTTGCATCTCCAAATAACATTTGAACATGTTTACAAATTTTTCGACCAAACCCAACCACTGTAACATCTTTATAATGAAACCCTGTCGCATTCTATCGTATACTTTATTAAAGTATAGATTGACCAACGACATGTTTTGCCTTGTTTGCTGAGCCCATTCACATGTTTCACATGCTAAGATTAAATTATCCAAAATGAATCTGCCACCAAGGAACCCTGTTAAGTTTTAGGATAGCTGCAAATGTAATAACACTCTATTTTGTATGTGTTTTCCAAATGCAACAATCTCTCTTTCATTTATATTGGGAATGAGGCTAGGAGAGACATGTCCCTTCATGGGACATGTCTATTCATTATTATTTATAAGAAAGGACATGCCTCTTCCCATTAATTATAATTTAATCAATCTTATAATGTTTCATCAATCAATTATTAATTAAGAATAATTTAATAATTGAATATTGAATATTGAATATTAAATTTCATATGATTAATAATAATATAACATATATATTATATCATTATTAATCAACATGTATTTTATGTATTCTAATGATCATACGATTGAAGCTACAAACATTAACACCCCCTCTTAGCTAGGGAGGATGATCAACCAAAATGTGTAGTGGTCTCATGTGTCAACACTTATGACCCTCACCATAGCTATACAAAACATCAACACTCCCTCTTATCTGGGGAGGATAAATCAATCCAATGTCAACACTTATATGACACTTGATAACATCAATCGTATGATGTAAGCAATAAAAGCATCACCCTCATGATGTAATCAATAGAAACATAGTCTCAAGATGTGGATTGCCTCCATCGACGATTATATCTACAAGATCTCAAGTGGATTGCCTCCATCGACGATTCTATCCACAAGCTCTCAAGTAGATTTCCTCCATTGACGATTCTATCCACAAGCTCTTAGATGGATTGCCTCCATCGGCGATTCTATCCATAAGCTCTCAAGTGGATTGCCTCCATCAAGGATTCTATCCACAAGCTCTTAGGTGTATTGCCTTCATCAATGATTCTATCCACAAGCTCTCGTGTGGATTGCCTCCATCGGTGATTCTATCCACAAACTCACAAGCTTTAGAGTGGATTGCCTCCATCGGTGATTCTATCCACAAGCTCTTGTGTGGATTTCCTCCATCGACGATTCTATCCACATACTCATGAGATTTAAAGTGGATTTCCTCCATCGGTGATTCTATCCACAAGTTCCCGGGTGGATTGCCTCAATCGGTGATTCTATCCACAAGTTCCTGGGTGAATTGCCTTAATCGGTGATTCTATCCACAAGCTCTTCTGTGGATTTCCTCCATCGGCGATTCTATCCACAAACTCATGAGATTTAATGTGGATTGCCTCAATCGGCAATTCTATCCACAAGTTCCCGGGTGGGTTGCCTCAATCAACAATTCTATCCACAAGCTCTTGTGTGGATTGCCTCCATCAATGATTCTATCCACAAACTCACGAGCTTTAATTTGGATTGCCTCAATCGGTGATTTTATCCACAAGTTCTATCTATTATGATTTGTTTAAGCCATAACAAGATGTCTATCACAATAGAAGTTCAAGTTATTGTAAGATCGTCACCTTTCAATAACTCTTACAAATACATGTGATAATCATTTGGAAGTCATCACTTCCTCATGATGTACATAGGGGGCATGCCCATTAAAAATATGGAGTCACACACATGACATCCATCATTCCTCAATGCAGATGGTGAAAACAAGGGATTTCACCTTGGACTTCTCTCATAGAGAAGAGCTCATTGAGAAGATATCAATTTGTTGATCATCCAAGATTGCTTAAGATGAACTATTAGACTCCCTCTGAGTCTGATATCAATCTTCTTATCTCCTCATCTAAAGTTACCTTTGAAGATTCAGACTCTCTCTGAAAACAATTTCTTGTGCTTATGTCCCGAAGGTATGTTAGAGAGAGATTAGAAATATCTTATAAACTAAACTATCTCATACGGAAATACCAAAGATAAAAGAATACAAGATTTTACTAGCCAATATTATAGCATAAATTTCAAACTCAATATTTCATGTGCATTAATAAAACATAGAATACTTATCTTAAGTTTCAAATATTTCCTTTTGTAAGGTGAGCCCGTATAGGAAATATCAACTCTCATCAAATTTTGAAGTTGTTTGTGGAGGACACGCTGCAGGAGATCATAATGTTATTCATGCTAGCCATGTCAACGACCTTCATGTAGAGAGACAACCTAGAGTGGATGATCACCATTTTCTCACTCTCCACTAAGGATGGTTCAAATGGAAATGTAACATTGGTTATTATTCCCCCCACAATGTACAATTCTCACTCTTATATTGTTGAACAATACTCATGTCTTCTTGTTAAATGACTTGATTGCTCCAAGAGAGGTGAAAATCTATAATTAATTTTTTATTTTATATAAAGGGACACACTTCCTTGAATACATTCTTCTTTGTTAATGCTTGAACACGATCATAAAAAATTAATATATCTCTTTAATGAAAGCCACTTTCGAGAATTTCACATAGACCCGTACAAAGTCCATCATAACTTTTTAACCCCATACCATCTCTCCAATCTCTCTGGTGAAATTATTCACAATTTGTTTTTCACCAACATATCCGAAATTCAGAAAAATCCAACGATGTATTTGTGAAATATGGTCCCTTTACTGAGACTGTATTTTTCGAGATAGTCATGCATTCACCATCAACAAACTACTCTCTTACATTTCTACTCTCTTACATTTTCAGTCTGGCTCTGATACCATGTTAAGTTTTAGGATAGCTGCAAATTTAATAGCAATCTATTTTGTATGTGTTTTCTAAATGCAACAATCTCTCTTTAATTTATATTGGGAATGAGGCCAGGAGAGACATGTCCCTTCATGGGACATGTCTATTCATTATTATTTATAAGAAAGGACATGCCTCTTCCCATTAATTATAATTTAATCAATCTTATAATGTTTCATCAGTCAATTATTAATTAAGAATAATATAATAATTTAATATTGAATATTAAATTTCATATGATTAATAATAATATAACATATATATTATATTATTATTAATCAACATGTATTATATTTATTCTAATGATCATACGACTGAAGCTACAAACATTAACAAACCTAGTTTGTTCAGGTCGAACTATCATCTTGGTCACTAGTTTGATCATATTAGCTAATGCTTTTGCAATAATTTTGTAAGAAGTGTTCAACAAAGTAATAGAATGTCATCCAGATATGTAATCTATATTTTTTCTTTAAGAAGAAACTTAATCAAACCTTTATTAATCCCTGGTCCCAAGGATGCTTCATTGATAGCTTCAAAGTGTACCAAACATAAATCATCCTTGATATGTTGTCATAAGGTTTGATAAAATTCAATTATTAGCCTGTTAATTCTGGGAATTATTGGGGGCCATTAAAAAAACAACATGCTCTAGGTCTTCTATAGAGAGATCTCTATCAATATACTGAATATAATCCTACTCCACCTTCCTCGGTATGGCATCCTCAAGGATATCTTCTAAAACTAACTGGACATCTTGCCAATTCTTATCTTCCCTAAATAGTTTCTCATAGAAGACCTGAAATAAATTTTGGATTTCTTTTGGATTAGAGTGAAAATGACCTTCATCATCAAAAATTGGTCCGATGAACTCCCTTTTATGTTTGTAATTCAGATACAAAAAGAAGTACTTGGAACTTTTACATCCTTCTTTATACTAGTGCAATCTAGCTCTGATTTTGGCTCCTTGCTCCCTATAATGATCAAGGTTGTGGAGTTTTGTTTCAATAGAAGCAATGAAGGATTAAATAGCTATATTTTTTGGATTAGAGGCCAGCATTTTTCTATCTAGTTCAAGTTTCCCATGTAAATATTGTTCCTTCCTTTTTCGTTGCCATGCCATTCTCCTGCCAAATGAGTACAAAAATTCAACACACTTAGAGATAGTTGATTGCCACCATTATCTATATGACTCTTCTTCTCTCGGCTTAGGAATAAAGTTCCATAACCCTACCAAAGCATCAACACAAGAAGGAATTTTTAGATGCAAGGCATTAAGCATAAAGGGCAGTTGGGAACCAAAAACCTTAGAATTGTCCTTAGTAATAATGCAAACAAAGGAAAGTGGTATGAAAGTGTAGTAGTGCATCTACCGTAAAAAAACAACCACTAACACCTTGGACTACTTGCAAGTGACGAGAAATGTAAAATCTATCTAATCTATTAAATTTCCTTTTAACCCCTAACCTCCAATTAGTCCAAGTAAACCAGTATTGGTGGTGACTTAATTTTTTTTTTACAGATTGTGTCTATAACCCCAACAATGTTGCGACAGAATAACCATTTATCAAATTCTTCATTGTTGATTTTTACATGATTGGACTAGCTATGGTCCATATGATGTTCTACCATATTAAATTCCACTCCAAAAACCCAATCAACATGTGTTAGATAATTAGACAACCACTCCCGTAAAACACATCTTTCTTTAGCACTGTTTGGGGCATAAATTGAACAAAAACCAACAGGTTGGTCATTGATGAAGGTGAGGACCCACACACAGTTATGTGATAGATCCTCTCCTTTATCAATGACAAACATGCTAATCCAAGAAGCCAATCCAATGAATCCCCCCCTCTACCTTTACTATGCAACGTATGGAAAAAAAGTCCCCTCTCTCCAAACATTCAACAATGAAGCAACAAGACGAGGGCCATTAAGCTTAACCTCTTGCAAAAATTTCCATTTGATGATAGTCTTCTTAACTTCAAATTTGCGACGAGGGAGTGATAGCCCTCTAACATTCCAATAAAAAGTTTTATAATTCTTAATTAAACTAAAGAAGTAGAAACTCCCTCCCGAGGAAGGACAACAAAGCGATTTGCATGCACAATTGACTTCTCAGAATTTCCCTACTCCTTGATATTAGAATTGGGAGACCTTGATCTTTGTCTCCTAGTTTGAACAAAGGAATATTTTCTTTTTTAAGGGGAAGGAGAGACCTACACCTCTCGGAAGGACTTGAAAGAGATGTTTCCATGTTCTTGACACAGGGTGTAGTATGAGATGAAGAATGATTATAAAAAGAAGAGGCCCACTTTTTCTCTGTAGCAACTAATCTAGGCGGGTATTTTCTTTTCCTAACCATCCTCCAACTGTCTATCATTATGGCATCTTTATAGGTAGTAGCTATAAAATTGTCATTCATGTTAGAGGATTCAGTGATGAGTTTTTTGGACTGAGGGGTTGCATTTGGCATCACCAAAGGCCGTGAGTATTGAGGCTCTTGAGTTGGAATAGGGGTAGTTGTAGCCTGTGAGTGACTAAATCTACTCTTCCAGGATGGACAATCTTAATCAAATGTCTCTCTTGCCTACAAAAGAAATAGGAATTAGGTTTATTAAGATAAACTATAGACCAAAAAAACCCAAAGCCTTTCTCAACTAACTTGATATTCTCTGGTAACTAGTTATTCAAGTCTATCTCAGCACAAGCCCTTGGGTGAACCCTTAGGCTAGAAAACTTATAAGAATTATTCTTATACTAGACAACTCTCCTAAGTTGTGCAACTATATTTTTCAAAAATGGTCTAAAATCTGGATTTAGAAAGGGTAACTCAATCCACATAGGGTGAAATTTCTCATTAAACTTTTCAATATTTCTCTTCCATATTTATGAATGATTCCCTTCCTATTAGGGAGGATGAATCCTCTATTCTTAGCTACATTCACTAATAAATTTAACCCTAATTTCTAACGAGGCATTATATTTCTTTTGCTTGGTCGAATTATAGAAGGAAAACTTTTATTTTTTTAGTCCATGCCCATGTTAGTCAGAATTACGACAAAAAAAGAGTCAATTCTCGTATTCGTCGTAATTCTGACGACCGTGTGCATAACTTTTTTTAAAAAAGTTGGATTTCTATTCATTATATTACGCACCAGAAAGCAGTGTTACGGGCTAGAGAAGAGGCAAAGGAGGGCACAAAATATTCTTAGATCTTACAACAGGTGAGAAAATATTCTGATACATGAATCTCCCTATGCCCCCCTCTACCACAGTGGATTTAAACATGGAGAGAGATTTATTCACCTATGATGGATTTTATTTCATCTGTAAGGAATGTGATCTTACTACTAGCAACGTCTGTTAGTTTATCACCAAACATCTTAAGGTTATTGTGTATGGCGTGAGAATGTAAGAAGTTGGACGATGAGCTAAGTAGAAAATATTGTTGTGCTGATCATTGTGTTGGAATTATATGATGTGCCCAATGACTGAGAGGGGGGGTGAATTAGGAATCAATAAAACTTAATCCTTTTAGTCCACAATTAGATTAGCTTATTTGTTTGCATGCATATAACATGAAAGTAAAGAATCATATACAACACATAACAATATTTGGTTACCCAGAAACCTTCCAGAAGAAAGTAAAACCGGGGTGGGGATGATACCCACAAGATTTAGTACTGCAGTAGAAATTTAGCCTATTAGAGCTTACAATGACCACTTCTAATGGTCTGCCCTGTTAGGAGCATAGAAAGAACTATTAGGTCCACCTTGTTAAAGGATTTTGTACAATACAATGATAAATGCAACTCTGTTAAGAGATTTAGAGAAAGGACTATTAGGTCCACCTTGTTAAAGGATTTTGTTGATCCACCGGTGAGAATGAACCAGTTGATGATCTTCTCTATGCAACTGTGCTTGTTGAATGAGATCCTTTGAAATATAACTGATCACCTGAATGTGATAGATAAGTCTTTGTTGTCCTGAACATTTCTTCACTTGATTCAAACTGCCATTCGCATAATCATATCATCTTCTAATTATACATCCATACTATATACATATTCTCTATTATAATTAGATAAACAAACTATCTTACATATATATCTTTATCCAACAAATAAATTTGTAAGACGACTTGCAATAAACAAATATATATTCAACAACATATTCAAAGTCGACTTCAAACTGTCACTCGGGTCCAAAATACAACTTGGGTGATAAACTGTCACTCAGGCGATACTGAACACTCGAGTGATGTTGAACACTCGGGTGACACTATATACTCACGTAACACTGTATACTTGGGTAACACTAAATGATTAAGTGTTTTGACACTAACTGACAATATGTCTTGCCATAAGGTCTACAATCTCCCCCTTTGGCATTAGTGACAAAAGCACTTATCATTAAACTTTGTATCTGATATGTCAAAACTCCCCCTTACAGATTGCTCGGGTTTTAAAATTATTATTGTAACATATATCTTCTACACTATTCTTTGTACATGTGATATTAAAAATGACATCTCCCTCTTATACAATGATATTTCCCCGTTGTTTTTGACAAGAAAGCCAAAAAGGAATGTCATCTACAGGGTTATCCCAAAGTAGGATAGAAATTCACTATGTACCTTCAAAATTTGAGACAAAGTGTTGTCCCAATTATCCTGTACCACCTTCAAGATGTGCAATTCAACTTGCAGTTCTGCAGATAGCTCTATCATCAGCGCAACAACTGAGAAGTTGTTTTCATGAATGAGAGTTTTAGCATGTGCTATACATTTCTGCATTCCATCCATATGTGGTAGAAGTTGGATCTAGATGGTTGTAAGAGATTCTATCATTCTTGCTTCTTCTCTCAATATCTCAACCTGTAAATCAGTAAGATATTTTACTTTCTTGAAGTGAGCAGAACTGGTGCTCGGTTCAAGTGCTAATTGCCTTGCACTTTCCTTCATGTTAACATCTATCTTTACTATCTTATTCTTGATTTCCATGGTAAATTTGGAAGAGTCACTCAACTTTACAAATAATTCTACCACATTTTTTTACAGTGTCTTCTAGAGTGCTAATAATATGTGTAAGTTGCACTTGGTCAATTGCAATCTTCTTTGTAATGCTCTCTAGAACCTTGTTCTCAAATTTCTTCTCTTCCTTCTCAATTAACTTCCCCTGACCATTCATGTCTGTGTTGAACTTGTGGACAATGTCAACAAGTTGTTCCATTATTGAGTCACTTTCATTGACTTCAATCTGCAAAGCATCTACAAATATGCCTTTTACATCTTCAAGTACTTTATTCCTTTGCCTTTCCTTTCTGAGTTTCTGCTGTGAGGTCCTCTTCTTCCATAGTTCTCCCAAGATATCCATTTGTTCTATAGATAGGTTGGATAGATCCCAATTATGAATCACAATCTCTTTATCCAAATCTATCTCATACGTTGTTGTTGCCTCTGATTTAGGACTTGGCGAAGGAACAATTTCCTTACCATTATCTGCCTTATCCTTAGTATCAGTATTCAATCCAATTGGGTCATTTACCTTTGTATTACCAATTGTTGGATCAATACTAACTGATGAATCAAAATTAGAAATGTATGCCTTGCCTTTCATTGACTCGGGTGTGCATGTATCAGTAGTAAGAGGAGCCTATTGCTCGAGTTTTGTCTATTCTGATGTAGATTCTGCAACTTTGTCTTTTCTCGGAGTCACTATACTGTGTATGGGAGATTGGGGTAGTGATGTCATTACCTCAACTACAACATGCTCTACGTTGGACTCTTCAATAGTCTGTACCTTGGGTAGAGGGTCGTCATTTCCTTGTGTTGGAGGGTCTGTTCTTGGCACTTCTTCCTTAACATTGCTTTCTGCAATCCCAAATATTGATTTCCACACTAATGTGGCATGCTGAGCTACTTCTATATTTTTGTTCAATATTTGAAATGCCCTGAATCTGGGGGTGTGATTATTCTCATATTTGCTTAAGGCCTCTTTCACTTCTTTGCCTTTCATTGCAGGCATGACCTACTTCAACGTCTCTTCCCTTATATCCCTTTTCAATTTGTACTGCATTCTTCCAATGAATAGAGACTACCTTAAATAATTCTTCTATCATATAACTCTTCAACTCGGAAGGGTCATATTTCCACTTTGCCATCTTCTCCACCACTGCTTGCTCAATTTTCTTCTTCTCTTCTTCTGTCCTAAAAGCATACTTTAGTGATTTCAAAGAACTCATGGCTCTTCCTTCTTTAAGGTCTTTGATCTTTTGATCAAGTGTGGGTGTGGGTTTTGTGAAGACCACAATATATTATTCATCTTCATCCTATTCATCACTTAATATAAGCTTTCTCCTATATCTTCTCAGGGTGACAATAGGAGTAATGCCTTTTTCTTTCTTCTGTTTAGGTGTTGTCTTCCTCTTCTTATGTGGAGGATTAACTTTAGTTTCTTCCTTGTCAGATTAAATTTCCTCAATCTCCTCTGTTTTAAATTTTCCCTCTTTGCTCTCAGATATTGAAGGAGAGTCGAAGGTCTTTCCATACTTCTTGAATGTATCAAGTCTCTTTCTTCCTCTCTTCAATATCTTAGGAATCTCAATTTCCAGAGATATTCTGCTCTTAGATTCCTCATAGGTTCCAAAGTAGGGTGCCTTTGGATTGACAGGTTCATTCACAAGAGCCTCTATGATATCTTTAGTGTCCTCATTATTAACTTCATATAGCAAGGGTTGTACCCATGCAACCCTAGGCTTTACTGCTTGTATATACACTTTGTCACAATCAAGTAGAAAATAAATTTCTTCTTTGTACTTATCAACTTTTTGTTTGGGAATCCTATATCTACTCTGCATTTTCTATTTGAAACTTTCAAAGTATCCATCCATGATACTATCAAAATTATCTCCCATCTCAACTATGAAATCATTAATTTGATGAATGATTGGTCTATCCTTTTTCCACACTACTGTTCTTTTGGAGGGAAAGAAATTCTCAACATAAAATAGTATGCAGATTAGAAGAGAAGCAAACTTACATGAATTGGTTTTTTATACTTGGATTCTCTCCATGTTCTTTCTTAACTGAGTGAGTTGCAATTCTGCTAGGTCAAATACCAGATTTTTCTTGACAACTTTGTAGGCTAGGTCAACAGCTTCACATGCAACACTGTTGGGTCTGCTTGAGCTGTAAATCTTGTGTGCTATCACATGAATGAAAAATTTAATCTTCATGTATGTTACTCCATTGAGTCTCATGCCTCTATTGTGCCACTCGGCAAGAGTTAACTCTGCTAGTTCATCCATGTTTAGGGTTTTGGTAGCTTTTGGCTTGTCTAGCATAGAGAACCCGGTAACACGGTGAATTATCTACTTGGTGATCTTCATAGGATGATCCAGCCATAGTTGCATGTCGTGAACATGACTAAGAACATATCTCATCCAATTTTTTTGGAAGTCCTTCGTCATATGCATGATATGTGTCAAACCCTTGGTTTTGAGGTGTTTATGCTCGGGCTTCAATTTCCCATCTGTGCATAACTTCTCATATGTTTCATTCATCTCACTGGTTGCAAGCTCCTGTATGTTGCAGTGATAGAAGCTGCAAATGTCATTGACCAGTAACACTCTCGAAGGGATTAGGGAATGAGCTCCCATCGGGTATATTTCCTCTGCAACTGTCGGATGAAGCTTGAACTGGGGAGGATCACATATTCCTTACTAGCATCTCTGAACCTTTCTTGGCCTTTCTGCTGTAAGTGGATGCCATATTGCTTGAACAAAATGATTAAACTCCGATTTCAATCACGAATTCACACAAAATTGCTAAAGGTCTAAATTGACTAGTAAACTAAAAGCTTTGCAAACAACACTCTTCACAATCCTTCATATATAAGAGTTTTTCAACCTTTAGAGTATTATTTCATTAAATGCTCTGTACATAGTAGTTGGCATGACTCGGGTGCTTCTCCAAGATTCACTCAGAAGCTTGGGTGAAACTAATTCTCCAATTATCAACACTGCTTGACTCAACTCGGGTGAGCTAGAGTGACTCGGGTGTAAACAAAATTTTGACTCGGGTTGAACTACAATATGTCCTCATGCATCAATATGTGGATATGGACTATATTGCTTGCCTGGAACTGATGTAGGATGGCTTGTTATTGTACAGTTCCAGTCATCTCCTTGCTTTCTTATTCTGTAATGATGGATCCACCCATCTCACTATTTAGGGTGTCATTAGATCCTTCATTGCTTTGATCTGAATTGTCCGAGGATTTCCTTACCCATTTCTTGCTCATCTGAGCTCTTATTTTTGAGACTTTGGTTTTACCATTCTCAAAACCAGTATCAACCTTTTCTCTGTTCATATAGTTCTTGCTCATGTGACTGAGTTGTTTACATACATAGCATCTCTTAGTAGGATCTCTTTTTCTGAAGTGAGTCTTCACACAATTTGCACCAATGTGTCCATATTCACCACAGTGAAAACATCTGTACCAGGTGTTGTAATCCCAAGCAAAAATTGCCTTGTCCAATTGTTCAGCAGGATTCCAATTCTTAGTTCTGCACTCGGAAGATTTATGACCTTGTTTGTTGCATTTGTAGCATTTCCCTTCAAACTTAGGTTTCTCTTTGCATTCACTTTCTCTATGTCCATGTTTGTTGTAGCTGTAGCATTTTCCATTAAATTTTGACCTTCCATTGCTCCAACATTTATTCGATGTATGCCCTGTCTTGCCACAATGATTGCATTTAGGTCTGTTGTTCCTTTGAGCTCCTTGTTGTGAGCATTCACCTTGTTCAATATATACTAATCCAATCTGTCCATGATTTCTTAGTTATGTTTCCCGATCCATGCTAGTTTGTGAATTCACCATACTTTCAATTGTTTGATTTTTAGTATTGAGATCATTCAACAGTCTTTCATTTTCTATCCTTAGGTTGACAACTTTTTGTGTTGCATTGTTGAGTTGACTTACCAAATCAGCTTGCTCTAGTGATAAGTGTTGAATTTCATTTTCTTTTTCCTCTAATCTTGTACTCAGTAGTCTTTTCTCTTCTTGTGTTGTATTTTTGTCATCTTCTACTTTGTTCTTTAGTTCCATGACTTCACACATTCTGATTGAGTGAACTTCCTATTCTCTTTTTAACTTTCTGACTTCTTCATGTAAATTGAGATTCTTTGCAAGGAAGTCTTCAATGACTGCACCAGCTTCTTCTGAGCTCCTGTCTTTGCAATTTTTTTAAATTCTTTCTTCTATATAGTTCTTGTCATTTAGCTGCACTGCTAGTTCTTTTATTCTCTTTAGGGAAAGAGAGAGATGCTCCTTAAGTATTATGATCTGATCCATGGCCACTTTAAGATCTATCTTTTCATTCTCAATGGATTTCTCCAATCTTTATATTTCCATATCCTTTGATCTTTTCTCAAGTTGTAAAACTTCTGATAAGAGAACCACTGCTCTGATACCAATTGTTGGAATTATATGATGTGCCTAATGACTGAGAGGGGCGGGGGGGGAGGGTTAATCAGGAATCAATAAAACTTAATCCTTTTAGTCCACAATTAGATTAGATTATTTGTTTGCATGCATATAACATGAAAGTAAAGAATTAGATACAACACATAACACAATATTTGCTTACCCATAAACCTTCCAAAAGAAAGTAAAACTGGGGTGGGGATGATACCCACAAGATTTAGTACTGCAATATAAATTTAGCCTGTTAGAGCTTACAATTACCACTTCTAATGATCTTCCCTGTTAGGAGCATAGAAAGGACTGTTAGGTCCACCTTGTTAAAGGATTTTGTATAATACAATGAGTAATGCAACTTTGTTAAGAGATTTAGAGAAAGGACTATTAGGTCCACCTTGTTAAAGGATTTTGTTGATCCACCTATGAGAATGAACCATTTGATGATCTTCTCTATACAATTGTGATTGTTGAATGAGATCCTTTGAAATCTAACTGATCACCTGAATGTGAGAGATAAGTCTCTGCTCTCCTGAACACTTCTTCACTTGATTCAAACTACCATTCACATATCATATCATCTTCTAATTATACATCCATACTATATACATATTCTCCATTACAATTAGATAAACAAACTATCTTACATATATATCTTTATCCAAAAAATAACTTTGTAAGTCAGTTTGCAAAAAACAAATATATATTCAACAATATATGCAAAGTCAGCTTCAAAATGTCACTCGGGTCCAAAAGACTACTCGGGTGATAAAATGTCACTCGGGTGATACTAAACACTCGGGTGATGCTGAACACTTAGGCGACACTGTATACTCGGGTAACACTGCATACTCAGGTAACACTGAATGACTAAGTGTTTTGACACTAATTGACAATATGTCTTACCATAAGGTCTACACATTGACACATTAATATCATTCTGAATCTGAGAAAAGGTTCATCCCTTGTAAAGAATCAGATACAACACATAACACAATATTTGGCTACCTAGAAACCTTCCAAAAGAAGGTAAAACTGGGGTGGGGATGATAACCACAAGATTTAGTATTGCAATATAAATTTAGCCTGTTAGAGCTTACAATGACCACTTCTAATGGTCTTCCCTGTTTGGAGCATAGAAAGGGTTGTTAGGTCCACCTTGTTAAAGGATTTTGTACAATACAATGAGTAATACAACTCTGTTAAGAGATTTAGAGAAAGAACTATTAGGTCCACCTTGTTAAAGAATTTTGTTGATCCACCTGTGAGAATGAACCAGTTGATGATCTGCTTTGTGAAACTGTGATTGTTGAATGAGATCCTTTGAAATATAACTGATCACCTGAATGTGATAGATAAGTCTCCGCTCTCCTGAACACTTCTTCACTTGATTCAAATTGCCATTCACATAATCATATCATCTTCTAATTATACATCCATACTATATACATATTCTCCATTACAATTAGATAAACAAACTATCTTACATATATATCTTTATCCAACAAATAACTTTGTAATTCGGCTTGCAATAAACAATTATATATTCAACAACATATGCAAAGTCGGCTTCAAACTGTCACTTGGGTCCAAAAGACTACTCGGGTGATAAAATGTCACTCGGGTGATACTGAACACTCTGGTGATGATGAACACTCGGGCGACACTATATACTCGGGTAACACTGTATAGTCGGGTAACACTGAATGACTAAGTGTTTTGACACTAATTGACAATATGTCTTGCCATAAGCTCTACACATTGACACAATAATATCATTCTGAATCTGAGAAAAGGTTCATCCCTTGTCTTTCTGAGTATCGAATGTTATTATACTAGTATTTTTATTTTTATTTTAGAAATTAATATCATTTCCATTATTGTCTCTCGTGCTTGAATTTGAGTTTGAATGTTTGTATAACCTATAAATAAGATTATGATATCATTTTCTATACAAAATGTCATTTTTTAAGCATCTGCCTATTCATTCATTTGTGGGAAGTGAAGTCTATTTAAGCTCATCCTTCAAAAATATGCTATTTTCCTTTCAATGTTGGGAAAATACATTGGCTCTATCCAATAAACTATTTGACAAAAATAACTCGGAGAAAAAGAAAGTGCAAAATTTTAGGTAAAAACCAGTTGTGGTTCATGCACCAAGTTCCATACCTTGTTTCTGTGTTTGCTCTTTATAACATAAATAGTCAAATGCAACAAAAAAAATTCATTATTGACATCTAACCCTAACAAGCACCAAACCTAGATAATAGAAAATGGCAAAGCTTATCAGTAACTGGCCACAAATAGAAATGATTTCAGGTATTAAATAAATTGAATTTATGAAGAAAAACCCTAAGTTGAAGTCCACATGACATGTTAAAATCAAGCAGTGTAGCACATCAACTTCTATTTTAGCATACCTTAGCAGACAATGATTACTTAGCCCCTTACCTCTGACCTCAAATTGTCAGTACCATTAGCAACTGCCATGCATAGCCTGCAATACAACATCAATAATTAGGCACTTGTAGCTTCACATTTTATTTCAAATCAAGAAAATTGTTAGTGATAACTAATCGGACCTATGAATATATTTCTTTGAGTTCAAAATGAAAAAAAATATTCACTCCCTTCGTAAACTAAGTTGCACTTCAAATACATTAATCTAAACCTAACTCAAAAATTTGAGGCTCTATCAAATTTCAACTTGTGAAATCTGATTATGATTGGAGGATATGAAGAATTTAGATACAAATTTGAAAATTAATTGATTTTCATCTGAATTCCTCATCTAGTTGTGCATCTTCATCCACCAATCATTATAAAAACATTGTACCCTCCTAGTTGTGTATGATCAAAATCTTAGTCTAATATGCAAATCTAGAAATGACTCACTATTAGAAAAGTCTAATTTTCACCTCCCAGCTTGATTGTTATTGAAATTATGAGTTCTGATGACAAGACATTAACTTGTTCTTGATGTATTACTAAACTTTTTGATGTATAATAGGTCCACAAAGTATTTTTTTAGAGTTTGATTCTATGCTCAAAGATGTGATCCACTCTCAAGGAAATGCTTTAATTTGTGTTTGAAGTGAAATAGTGAGCCTTCTTGTATAGGAGATTAGGTGAGATGGGATGCACTTCTTCAAGTAAGGCCAACATGTTTAGATTAAACCTATTAAATTTAAAATTGCACCTCCTCACATTTAATCATCAAATAATCAATTATAATTATGTGTGTGGTAAAATGTGTGATTAGAATCTTCAACCAAACACTTCAATAAACCATTACATCAAAGGGGTTAGTATCAAAATAAAGATCAAACATAGGAAAAAACCCCTTGAAATAGTCTTATTGCTTCCTAGTTGAAGCGAGTGTGATTCTCATGAGTTGCCCATCAGATTGAAGATAGAAAATGAGTGACTTGACTACTCCAAAATGGAAGATTCAATTTAAGAGGGAGAAAGATGCATAGACTTGCATACTTTGCTCTTGAAAGCTTTGAAAATGAAGATGCATGAACTAGCAAGCTAAATGCATAGCAACTAGGAGGAATGATACTAAAATACAAGATTAAGCTAACAATGAGAAGAACAATGCATCTACAACTAAGCTATGAAAACAAACTAGAATGCCATTAAACTAAGAAATGTGTAACAATGCAAAATAAATACTATGCAGGTAAGACCTACAAGTGCATAATGAAACTCTAGAATGAAAATAGCATTATAACTCTACTCCAAATCTTCTTGTGTTATGATGAGCAAGGGAGCTATCCCCTTTATAAGAGATTCCAAGAAAAGAGTGGTTGAGATTAAGAGGCTAAAAGGAATGATCAACGATGGATATGCAACTTCCCTCAATCCATATTCCCTCAATCAATGTGAGATGATAAAGTGATTTTGATTGGTCAATTTTGTGGAGAATAAGATAAAATTTGTATTTTCCCTTTTTATTTGTTTTATTTGATTTTTGAGTGCACACCCATGTGTGAATGCGTTCACTTTTTGATTTAAAAGGGACTTAGGAATTTTTTATTTATCTCAATGTTTTATGCAATTTAGGCTTGGATGATTGATTATTTGATTCAACAAGTTATGATTGGGATTATGTAAGCAAATTTGATTAAGTTCTCTCATAACCAGAGTCTAGCAATAATGTCTTAGATTTTATAATTGATTAAGAACAAATAATTAGAAATAGGGGCTATAGGTTTTCTAGACCAATTTTAGGTGATTATATATGCACCTCTTTGACTAATGCATGATTGATCTAGGAACACATTGAGTCAAAGAATATGTGAAGCTTGATTAGATCAGGAAATAGCTTAACGTGAAGTGATGAAACTATCTCACGGATCAAAAATGATTCTGAACTTGATTGAATAAATATCGATTGAATATTTGAAGATATCAGCTCTAGACTTGATTGAGCGAAGACTGATAGTACCGATTTCAAGCTTGATTGGATGAAGATCGATAGAGGTTTGCAGCTATCAGCTTTGAACTTGATTGAGTGAAGACTGATAGAAGAGATCTAAGGATATCAGCTTTGGGCTTGATTAAGCTAATAATGATAGAAGAGTTCAAGCATTTAGCTTAATGTAAAGCGATGAAACTGAATGTTCATCCTCCAAGAAGATTTCTTGATTTTGGATTGAGTTTGAATGACGAATCAACCTGATGTGGTGCGATGAGACTAATTTCCATTTGATTGATTGATTGGGATAACTGACTTGATATGGGTCTTGATGAAGCCAATTACCTAATTGAGAGGAGTATTACCAGATTGATGTGGTGCACTGAACCTGATAGGCCCCTAGAGATTTTAGATTTGATGCCCGGTGATAAGAATCACTTAATTGATTTTTTATTTAAGTTAGGGCTTGATGCCCCTAGAGATTGAACTTATTGATGTGAATCAAATTGTTGATATAATGGTATTGCCCCCTTGGGAATGAAATCAAAAGGAGGGGAGGCACAAGTCTGGTAGATCAGAAAATATTGAGAATTTTGAGATGCAAGCCTGTTTGAGGTCTAGTTGACCAAGTTTGACCAAAATTGTCTTAAGTTGACTTCTTTGGATTAAAGAGGGAAATGTGTGAGGAAATTGATCAAGAGGGATCTTAAATTAGAATCTTGTGAGAAAGCATCAACTATTAACTACATTTGTAAAAAATAGGTTAATTTGCATTTTTGAGTATCAAAATGTCTTCAGATTTTGATTTCGGTCCTGAAAATGGATTCAGAGTGGTCCGATTAGCGAGAGGTACAATTTTCACGTCCATCAGGGCATTTTGAAAACTAGGTCAAAATCTCTATATAAGGTCTGGAGAGGTCATTTTCAAATCATTTTCACCATCCACATTTGAGTTTCCAGAAGATTTTCTAAGAAAAAATGGTGATCCCTATAGAAAATCATCAATTCGAGCACATGCGACGATACAAACAGCCACAGGATTACCTGCCTCCAGCGAGTAACTAATAAACTTCGATCTTCACATTCAATTTTGTAACTTTTCCATAGATTTTCAATGTTTTTATTTGTTTTAGGTCGTAGGTCCCAGTTTGTTGTACGAGCCGGTGAGAGGGTTTGTACGACAAACTAGAAAACTATATTTTGTCATTTCAAGCCATTAGTTTTGTCGCATGAGGACCACCCACCTGTCATACAAGCATATTCATGCAAGCCCACTTTGTCATTTGGCCTTATTAGAATTATTGTTTCTGTCTAGTTTGTTGTAATGTATGTGATCCTAACTCGTATGAGTCTTGGTACTAGTGACCGTTTGTTGTACTTTGTCGTTTGGGGGGTAGTGGCACTTTTTTGGAGGTTTTTCTTGTTGATTATGTATTGTTATGACTTTGTATCCTGTTTAGTAGCTTGCATGATTGTTGTGTGCTGAATGTAGCTAGTTTTGACGTTGATACTGATGCCTTTTTTACTATTTGTTGTCTTGGAGGCAGATTTGCCAGACATTCAGTTTCACTCCACTTATCCTCCTACCATGCGCTTGGTGAGGAACCTATCCGATGATTATAGAGGTCATCTGAGAGATTGTGGCTTTGGATAGTTGACCCAGATACTTGACATTCGGGTGAACCATGGACTGTTGACAACTTTAGTGGAGATATTCCACAAAGAGGATAATACTTTCCATTTGCTGACTGGGGATATGATCATCACTCGTGAGGATATATACAAGATTCTTCAGATTTTGTTTGAAGGAGAGCGGATAGAGTATGACGCATCATCAAAGCTGGGGACATAGGCACTGATATAAGTATTCAATGATCACACCATCTTGGATAAGGTCATATCCTAGGATGACCTGATGAGCCAGTATGGTACCGACTACCCATTTGAGTGTGTTATAGATGGGTTCATAGGTTGCTTCCTGATGGAAGACAGGAGCTAGCAGGGGTTTCGTTGTGGATGGGGTAGGGTGTTAGAGAGATTGGCGACCCGTCCAGAGTGATTGGGTTGGGACCAGTGCCTACTCAAACATATGTATCATGAGATGCTTGAGATCACCTATAGGGGAGCTTGAGGGATGGCCGCATGAGTACTTTGTCTACAGATTTGGGCTTGGAAGAACCTTCCCATTAGCAGACTAGTGATAGATGATCCACGATAGAGTGGACAACCTTATGTTTATAGGTATGTAGGTTTCTTGATGCAGCCCCACCTGGGGAAGACTGATTATTGGAGATGTCAGTTGGATGATCTCAGCTTGGTGGTCTAGAGGTCATACATAGGGATAGAGTCATGGATTGACTAGAGAGATCAACAAAGAGATTTCTTCATTTCACATCCTTTGCTGGGGAGGACCTCTAGTGTTTTTGAGCGCTTCATAGTAGGCAGAGTACTATGACAGTATGGACATCCACATAGCATACTACAGGAGTCCACAACCTATGCTTGATTTTTTGGTGAGGAGTGTTGAGGGTGGTCTAAGAGATTATCTCTGACTCTCTGTACATAAGAGATGATAGGTTTACACAGGCTGACTTGGGATTACCTAGAGGATATTACAGATGCAGGGGTCACACCCCAGTACATAGATTATTTTGCTCGCCATCCCTTCCCTAGATTCATGGATATAATAGAGAGAGCACCACAGATCGAGGAGGGAGATGCGCCTCAAAGAGTGACAGGTGGACAGAGAGGCCTAGATAACGTTCCACAAAGAGGTCTAGATCCTCCTAGAGCAGGTGGTACTTTAGATGCTAGTTCCAACAAGATACTCATAGTTGGCCAATAGCAATAGCACGGGGAGGGAGGTACCCTTGGTTCAGTCGGAGTTGAGATACCTGTATCACAGGCTGATGAGGAGATGAGAGATGCACAACCGAATCTCGGTCTTGATAAGCCAGTTAGGCAGGTATGTCAGTGCAGGGTTGCACAACTGAGGAGGATGAGGGAGACCCCAGAGATCAGAATCCTTAGGATATGATCAAGACATTGAGGGGATGAGTCTGAGCTATACAGATACAGCTAGTGGTAGCACAGTCCTAGATCACGGAGTGAGATTGAGCGATCTCATGTTATGATGAGAGAGTTCAGGCATTGACTCAGGGGTTCACGAATGAGCGAGCTAATCTTCAAAGAGAGGTATCCATCAGACCAGTAGGGCAGCCTGTTATGTAGTGACATATTTTTTTGCAGTTCCTGTAGCACAGCAGGTGCTACCATATTCACAACATCTGGCACGATCCGAGGGAGCAAGCCCTCCACTTAGAGAAGATGCTCCTCCACTTCCACCCCCTGATGGTGGCGAGGGAGGAAGCGAGACCTTATTGTCCCCTTTCTTGTCTTATCCCTAATTTTTTAGGAGATCCATATGATTGTACTTGATTTATTTGCATCGAGGATGCACATTTTTGCTTGAGATTCTAGAGAACTCTTTTTGTATGTATATATA
>MU226379.1:268617-309291 GCA_018584345.1 Thuja plicata | reverse complement strand
TTATCTGTTACTAATGAATCTATTGCTCTTTGAATATCTTGGAACATGCATGTAGATAACATCTTTTCTTCATAGATGATATACTCAGGACATGTTATTTTGTGCACTATATATCATGTTCTGTTGTTACTGACCGTTTGTAAGCAGATAGGTAACCTTAATGAGATTAAATGCAGTTGGTCGCTTCAGAAAAGGATTTTGAGGAAGCAATGGAATAGCTCAGTTTTTAAATTTCTTTATTGAGTGTTTTGTTATAATTCTATTATGCAAGCCTATGAATGAAAATGTAGCCTACGACACTGAGTAGTCAAGTCACTCATTCTAGTTGTCCTTAGTTTCATCATCGGGCATTTGGGACATCGGAGCCAATACAACCCTTATTGGTGCCAATGCAACCATAAGGATATGAATATGGCTTTCATCAGATAAAATATGGGAGATAACATAAGCATCTAGGTATAGGAGCCAGGATGACCTGCACATTATCTCCAATTGATTTTGCAAAGATACACTAGTACCGAGGTATTCAGAGCCAAGATAGCCATGAGTGTGTCTTTACATGAAACAGGCATAAATAATAGACAAGTAGATAATCCCAACCCTACCTTAGCGCCCAAGTAAGACTGATCAAGGGATGTGAGGCTTATCCACCTGAATATGGAAGCTCTTATCACATACACCCTAATTACTTGATGTAAGGATCATTGGGACCACACCAACAAGAAGAAATAAAAGAAAATAGTATTAAATTGTTGATAATAGACAACATCCAAGAAAAAGATCATCAAGAATTCATTCTGTGTGAGTTGTCAATGTAGGTGTTGAGAAACACCACTATATTGGTTTGTCATTATTGTGCAAAGTTTGTAATTTTTGTCCGATGTGTGTTGAAAAACACAGGTTTGTCTGAAAGAGAGTGTTGAGAAACATTGGTTGATTAAGGTGTTGAGAAACACCAGTGTGTCGATGACAATCTGGCCAGGTGGCTAGAAGACCATGATAGCAAATGAGGAGCAGGATAGCTGACGGGGTATGCAGATGTAGGAACTTGGATGCAGCCCTAGGACTCAAGAAATCGATTAGTTCCAAACTTAAGATGTCACCTTTACTATTGGCGCAAGTTCAAGATAGTCAAGCGACACATTGATAGATGGAGCGCTAATTACAAGTGATGCCTATAGGAATGAACCCAAGATCGACTATTTTTAGATTTTTGATTTTCGGATTTTTATATATTTTAAGATTTTTTTGGATTTTTGGAATTTTATATTTTTAATATTTTTTTGGATTTTTAGATTTTAAAGAATCGATCACTAATTATCAAGCAAGATCACATTTTATTTGCCCCCAATGTACAACAAGGTGCAGAACATTATAGATGGATAATCAGACTGATGGATGAGGCAAAAAGACAATGATGAATGAAGAGAGTGAATGCAACTTTCAAGGACAGTCTCCTCAAGCTTACCCAAGCTAGGGAAAAAGAATAGCAATGTAGGTTCATGGATCAGTGCTAGATAGCATATAGAATAATGACCTGATGTCATGAAAAGCATGAAGTCCAAAAGATTGGACATGTCAAGAATTGTTTTGAGAAACTATTTTTCATTTTTCGTTCTTCAATTTGATCAAGACCAAGGGGTCAATTAGACAGGATAGTGATAGGATAGCATGATCAAGATAAATGGTGAAGAATGATTTGGGATTAGGGAAAGGATATTTCATGGATAGTGAGTATAGGCTTAGGATAAGAAAGATCATGTAAGGGCACCATGGATAAGAGCAAGTGAATAAGCTGATGGAAAGGATAATGGATGTCAAATAGGCATAGTGTTCGTGGATAGGCTCACCTTGTCAAGGTCACTAGAAGGAACATGAATGATCATGGACTAGTAAGATATGATGGATAAGATGACATGGAAGGAACTTTCCCCCAAGTGAAGAGTGAAAGTAGGAGGAATTATGCATGAGGCGTGTTTGCCAAGTTTTCATCATGGTACTTATCCAAGGTGCCACAACAAGTGGTTTTCACCAAGGCACTTTTTTGCTTTCTTTTTCAATTTTTTTTTGTATTTTTCTGATTTGATGGAGGAACTCAAGCCTCTTTCTCTTTGGATAGTGTACCTTTGAAGGGTATGATTTGATAGGCCAAGGTCGTTGAAAGTATTCTCAAAAGATGTTGATAGGGTGATGGTAGGGAATGCAATAGAGGATAGGGGAGATGGTATCCAAGGATTTATGTGATGGATTGGATAAGAGGAATAGAATTATATGGGATGGATGGGTATTAGGTAGGTGTGGGATGTTGGATAGGGTATTGAAAGGTTTGTATAGGGGTAGATGGAAATGGTGATAAGATCAACATTGACACACACCTTGAAGGGTAGTGAACAGATGGAGGAAAAATGAATGGAATAGCTTGAGGCTTTGATGTAGGAGAGAATGGAAGATGCTGGGAAGGAGATAAAGGAAAAGCCTTTAGAAGTTTGGATGGAAACCCTGATTTTTCTTTTGTATCCAAGTCCTTTAAAAGATACTTGGGAATCCACATAACTTTTGATTTTCCTTTTCTTTGGATGATTTAGAACGCAATTATTCCATGATGGATTTAGGAACCCATATTTTCTTCCTTGCTTAGTGGAACCTTGTGGTCTCTTGAATATTCCCTTTTTCTTTGTAGTCACATGTCGATTAGACTGGACATAGTGATCTTCATATCTAAATGGATTCTTGAATTTTTGATTTCTTTGTTGCACATCCAATTTGCTTCTAGAAGACTTTGGAATGGTGGATGAATAGGGCTGATATGACTAGTTCATATGGGTGGGTTGATAGGGAGAGTTCAAGGATGCATGTCTTTGTTGATTTTGATAAGAGATAGGGTAAGTGAACGACAAACTATTAGTGATGGGTGTGGTGGATGGAGGGATGTAAGGACCCAATATAGATGGAAGGTGTGATGGTTTCAACTTTGGGATATAGGGACCAAGAATGGATTTGGAGGATGGAGAAGGTTGATGCTTACATGCAAATGGAGGGAGATAAGGTGTGTAAGGGATATCAACATCTATGGTGTGAGCTGCGTGACCAAGGCTCTTTTATTTAGAATTCATCTTTATATCAATAGGTGCCTGAGTAGCTTTGATAGGAGAAAGTTTGATAGGAGCAACTGAAGCTTGAGAGGATTTATCTTTATGCAAGGGATTTGGAGAAATGATGGTCCCTTGAGGTGGATATGGAGGATTATGACAAGGAGATGAATGGATGCTTTGATATTGACAAGGGTCCTTAGATGGTGTATAAAGGGTACTTTGCTCTTGATTAAAGAAACATGGACCTTGTTGTATATGTGGTTCATTCATAAATTTGGTTTACATGTATGTATTTAAATTAGTTAATGTTAATGTGAATAAGCCATGCCATTTGTTTTAATTTATTGTGCCAATTTGGGCAATTTTTGCAATTTTTGCAATTTGATGTTGACATGGATAGTAAAGGGAACCATGGTTAGGTGTAGGGTTAACTAAGGCTACCTATGTGTAGCACCCAAGCTTACCCAAGGTTTTGATGTTTCTAGATGGTCAACTTGACTTAGAAATTCATGGGTTAACTTTAGGTGTAGTTTAGGAGGGTCTTTTGGGCATGACAGATTGATCTTTTTGCAAGGCATTTGGAGAATTGATGGTCCCTTGATGTGGATATGGAGGATTATGACAAGAAGATGAAGGGATGCCTTGATCTTAACAAGGATCATTAGATGGTGTATAAAGGGTACGTTACTCTTGATTTTCAATAGGCTCACTAGAGTTGGTGGGAACGGTATCTTGATCTTGCTTGGGAGGTGGATAAGACATAGGAGGTGTAAGAGTGTCTTCTAGGAAGAAATGGAAGGGGGTGATAAAATTATCACGAGACTCTTGGGATATGTAACTCTGGTCAACCGGTGGATAAGGATGGATGGTATCTTGATCTTGATAATTACTGATATTTGTTTCTTCATACTTTGGATTATCCTCTTGACATGGAGCCACGTCTAAAGATGGGGCATGATTTTTTATCTGCATGAGAGATTATTTGAGGTTTGATGGAGTACCATTGTGAGTATGCATTATAGTATTGAAGCATGTGAAGGCTTTGGGTCTATGATCTTTGAATCTTGAAAAAGACTCGTAGTCATATGCAGATTAGCTTGGATCTCCTTTAGAGGTAGTCCTTGAGGGTAGACATAGTTAGCATGAAAAACGTTAGGTTCTTTGTTTGATGGGGAGACTTTGGATAGCTTTGTTTCTTTAGAAGATGAATGAATGTTGGAGGAATTTGAGTCTACACGAGAACCATTACTAGACACAGGTTCAACATTTAGATCTTTCTTGAGAATAATATCTTCATTAGATGATTCCTTAGGATTTTAAATTTCAATTATGTCATCATCTATGAGATCTTGGATTTTGTGTTTCAACTCCATGCAATATGAAGTTTTATGCTCATTATGTCGATGATAGGAACAGTAGTTGGTCAAGAATACAAAACTACATGAAGTGATTTGCAGAAATGTGATGAGATTGATTTCAACGAGTTCTTCCAATGCTGACTCATGAGATTGTCCCAAAGGATTAAATACTCTATCCAATAGAAACTTAGATGCACTTGTGTTTTCCGAAGAGATATGAGACTCAAGATCATGATGCACTGGTTTGTTGTTGCCATGTGATGACGATTGTTGAGATAGGGTTTATTCCTCTTGATTTGTTGGACCATAGATTGAATTCTCTTGAGGTTGTGAGATAGACTCTGAATAAAATACTTGATGATCATAAAGATTCTCTTGATCAAAGATAGGTTGGTCATGAAGATGTTCTTGATCAAAGATAGGACTGGTGTGAAGTTGTGGAGTAGCCATTTTATTTGAAGAAGATGAAAATATGGATGAATTGTGATCATAGAGGAAAGGAACGGTTGATCTTAATGAGGATTTGTTGGATGGTGTATCCTTTTCTCCCTTTAAGTCTTGGATTTTAGATTTCAAAGATTGCATTTGTTTTCATATAACTGCAATAAGAATCTCTTCTTGCTTGTTGTTAAGACCATAAGGTTTAGCCCATTGATTTTTAGTCATTGAAAGATCATCTTGATACACTTTGTTTAGAAGATTAGAGAGAAAGTATGATGTGGGAATTGTTTTTGTGAATAGGATCATATTCTTGATGAGAACTCCTAGTGTGAACCAACATGAAAGATAATCACAATTGAGAATTGAAGTGACTAGATTGATGGGTCAATTTCAAAGATCGCCAAATGATCACTTGTCTGAGAGGTTGATGAGAGATGTTTTGATGATAGATTGTTAAGCTTGGTAAAGGTGTCATGATGTTGAGACCTGAATGTTTGTTGGACGACACTTGTGACTTAGCTTCTTGAGATTGATTTTGGGCGAGATAGATTATGACAAGTAAGATAATTAAATAACCTAGGACAAAATACAATGATGAGCCAAGTCATGCAGTAAAGAACTAGCAATTGTTGGGATGAGATTGGAAAAGAATACCCAAGATAGTTTTCCACTTGTTTTATTTGTTCCAATGTCAAGTTCAGACGATGTGTTATGTTGTCAAGATTGTTGTTGTTGCAAAGGTCAAGTGTCAAGTGATTCAAGCACATCAAGAAAAAAGAGAAGATAATCAAGCACTTTCTACCCCTAAAGTAAAATTGGCTTAGTATGAAAATATTTGCCCACGCTTGATATTCCTTTGCCTCACAAAAAGTGATATTGGATTTTTCCAAGACTATGCATGTTGTGGTTTTGAAAAGAGACTCAATGGTCGAATCATATAGGCTCCCTCATGCCAAATCAATGATTTAAAACATGCTTGGGAATACATATGGTGCATATAAAATCTTCAGGTGATCTGGGTAAATCCACTTGGATCGATCCTTGCATAAAGATTATGATACTTTCAGAGGTGATTTGGGTAGCCTCTATCTACAAGTGTCTAGTAAGGACATCCGTTTATGACTATCCCTTGTAGTTTTGCAAGCAAAATTAAGGTGTATATCCCTACAAGCACCCAAAATGTATAGTATCACAAGCAATATTGAGACCTCTCATCCCTACACAAGTTGAATGTATTCCCCTTGTAGTCTTGTAAACAAGATTGAGACCAAAAATGGCCCTACAAGCACCTAGCAAATGTAGTCTTACTTAGCAAGATTGAGGCAACAAGGCCCTAAAAATGAAGAAGCATTAGGAATAGAAAATAGCCATGTCTTGCCTCCTATCTTTGGATTGAAGGAAGCATTTGATTATAGTGGGGTGGAGTATCTGGGTTTTATTTTTTCCCACTTGGGTCATTCCCAAAAGATTGTTCTCTTGGCAGGCCCTCTAAAGGTAAATGCAAGAAAAGTAAATGGATAGCTAATGAAGGTCAAGATTTCTGATTTTCCATAAGGAAAAGAGCATACTCTCCTACTTCATATAAGTGTCTCCCAAACACACCAAGCACATGTTCATTTACCAAAAAGAAAAGTGTTATTTTCTTAAGCTCAATCAAACATGTTTGGGTTTTCGATTCTCTCAAAGAGAGAAGAGCATAATCTCCTAATGTATAACTTTGCACAAACAAACAACACCCTAGTTAAGCTAAGTGCTTAAGAAATCAGCTAAGAAAGTACACAATTTGTTTGGTTGATGAAGTCAAGGCAACCTGCAAGCACAAGCATTTGTAGTTTCCCAACTTTCTTCTCTCAAAGCATCCTACAAGCACAAACCGTTAGTAATTTTGCAAGAAAGAAGTGTGCTAGTGAGACTTTGACAAGTGAATCTTCCCCAAAACATACAACAAAAACCAATTATTCTGCAAGACCAGAGAGAAAAAAGATCACACAAAACATGTCAAGAGTTAGAAAACCAAGATCAGTTCAACAAGACCCTTAAAAATGCTCTCTATTCCTAAGACGACAAAAAATAGATAACATAATGGAGTCAAAACTCGTACGACAATTTATATGTTCCTAGACGACAAAACATGCAATACTAAAAGCTCGTACAACAAATGTAATGTGCCAAAATGATAGAAGAAACAAAAAACAGGCTCGTACAACAATTGTAATGTCCCCAAATGACAAACTATTATCTCATGAATTATTGTACGAGCTTTAAACAAACTTCATACGACAGTGAGCATAGTTTCATCAAAATGTGATAAAATATGAATAATGAGGCAAAAATTAGCTTTCTGCCCCACGGTGGGCACCAAATGTGTGTGTGGTAAAATGTGTGATTAGAATCTGCAACCAAACACTTTAATAAACCATTACATCAAAGGGGTCAGTATCAAAATGATGATCAAACATAGCACAAAAACCTTTGAAACTGACTTATTGCTTCCTAGTTGAAGCGAGTGTGATTCTCATGAGTTTCCTATCAGATTGGACATAGAAAATCATTGACTTGACTACTCAAAAATGGAAGATTAAATGCAAGAGGGAGCAAGATGCATAGACTTGGATACTTTGCTCTTGAAAGCTTTAAAAATGAAGATGCGTGAACTAACAAGTTAAATGCATAAAAACTAGGAGGAATGAGACTAAAATACAAGATTAAGCTATCAATAAGAAGAAAAATGCATATACCATTAAGCTATGAAAGGAAACTAGAATGTCATTAAACTAAGAAATGAAGCTTAACAATGTAACAATGCAAAATAACTATTATGAAAGTAAGAACGATAAGTGCACAATGAAGCTTTGGAATGAAAATAACATTATAACTCTACTCCAAATCTTCTTGTGTTATGATAAGCAAGGGAGCTATCCCTTTTATAAGAGATTCCAAGAAATGAGTGGTTGAGATTAAGAGGCAAAAGGGAATGATCAACAATGGAGATGCAACTTCCCTCAATCCATGTGAGATGATAAAGTGAATTTGATTGGTCAACTTTATGGAGAATAAGACAAAATTGGTATTTTCCCTTTTTATTTGTTTTATTTGATTTTTGAATGCACACCCATGTGTGAATGGGTTCACTTTTTTATTTAAAAGGGACTTAGGACTTTTTGATTTATCCCAATGTTTTATGCAATTTAGGCTTGGATGATTGATTATTTGATTCAACAAGTTATAATTGGGACTATGTAAGCAAATTTGATTAAGTACTCTCATAATCAGAGTCCAACAATAATGTCTTAGATTTTAGAATTTATTAAGACCAAATAATTGGAAATAGGGGCTATAGGTTTTCTAGACCAATTTTAGGTGATTACAATAATTAATTAATGGTCCACCTTTACATTTAATCATTACATTTTATTACCTAGGTCGGCATTGAATTTATCTATTTTACAAGGCAACAATTAATCTTGAGTTTGAGCACCAAAATTAATGTAGCCTGAGAGAGGGTGGATTTTTTTAGCTCCCTTGGGCTCAAGAGCCCCAAGGAGGTTAGATTTATGGTCTCTTGGGTTATTTTCCTAAGTAAAGTTTAAATTTGCATCAAACATCTTATAATTTCGTTCAAATTTTCACGCCTTTTCCACTTAATTTTCTAGATTTTAATGCAAAACTCATGATTTCCAGTTCAATTTGTTCATTCCAACACCATGAGAATGTTTAGATTTATCCTCAACTTCTTTCAATTTTCAAACCGTCAGCTCAAAATTTCCCCTTGTGTGAATCATATTGACAAACAAATTCTAATCCCTCATGTTTTGATTTGAACCTAGCATGCATATTGGTTGTATTAGCAATGAGGTTTGATAGAAAATACATGGGCATAGAGCCCCAAGGAGGTTAGACTTCCACCATCTCTTGGGCTCAAGTGCTTGAAGGAGGTTAGATTTTTGCCCTCTCTTGGGGTCCTCCCAAGTGAATCCTTCTCCAAAATATTCTAAGTGCAAACTATTATACTTGATCTTTCCAAATGACATTCCTAGGCTTGGAATTTTTTTCCAAGTCATATTTTGAGAGATAATTGCATTTAAATTGTAATTTCATGATTGAGAGAGGAGCTCGACAAGTTAATCAGTTGAGGGATATATGTTTTATCTTTCTATATATAAGTTATCTTTTTTAATGTACTAAATAAAATTTAATATTTGAAAATTGCATAAATAGAATTTCACAAGAAACCACATAAACTCAACACAAACTAGCAATCTTGACAACATTGACCTGAGATTTATACAAATTTATATATTGGTATAAATATGAATTTCGCATCATATTGGACTATCCTGATAGTCAGAACAATATCTACAACAACCAAATACACATTTGAAAACTATTACTTCCTAAACCCACACAATTTCATAGATTTTTTGTACAAATTCAATGCATATCAACAACTAGGCCTTCATATCCCTCCACATTGGGTATGTCATCAACTAGGCCTGCATATCACATTGTTAAGAATTTTTCAAACACTTACCATTAAATCCTTTGAGGCCATTCACTCTGTCCTCAATCTTTCATACACCTGCAATAGTATGCACTTGACTACCCCTGTTTTACAAAGATGTCCTACATTTCCAACCATTAGGCTTGTCTGGATAACCTTACAACAAAATTATTGTTCATATCTCATCCAAGCAACAACACATAAACTTCCCTCACACTTCAAGGTCACAACAATTCTACTTGAGGAAATCACTGTCTCATAATGAACAACACTATTTATTGTCCTTTACACATTAGCACATCCAAATCTTTAACCAAAAAATTATAGGAAATTTCACCTACTCTCACAAGTGCATTTAATCATGGAAAAAGCTATCTTGTATCACTTATCATTGTTTGGACAAGGACCAAATCATGTAAACCACATTCTACCATGACTCTGACTGTTGTTGCCATAATAGTTTGACTGTTTTCTAAACTCTTACCCTTGTTGACAGGTTTGTGATAGAGGGTTTAAGCCTGTTTTCACAAAACTCAGTGGATCTTACTTGATCTTGCATGAAAGAACCTCTAACTTGATTCTAAACAAAGGTAACTCGTCATACAACTTTATCAAATTGAATGCAAAGGTTGGTCAATCCATTTTCATCAGAAAAATACTCAAATAATAGTAAAAACATGACTGTTTCTCAGGGGACAGTTACAATATTTCACAAAACAAATCATTTATTCATTTCATCACCTAGATCAAAGTAGTAGTGAGATGAGTGACTTCTCAACAAGTCTCGATGCTTCACCCTCATTAGCATCACCTAGATCCAATGACTACTAAGTTAACCATTTGTTCTCATGAGAGATGAGTTTGTTTGTGGGAACCACTACTCACTAAATATGGGTCAATAAGTTTGACCCAAAAACTACACAATCAAATTCTAATATTAACATCATGACTTGACACATTGCAAAAACTACCTCCTACTTATCAAATGTACTAATTACAAAACGGTAATTTTTGTTATTGTTTGGATCCTATTAGATTCAAATTTGCGGTTAAAAGAAAGCTAGCTTGAGAGTAATTTGTTTGTATTTCAACCTCAAAAGAACAATTTTTTTTGCCTATATTTAAAATTGATTCAGTTAGGAAGCATGTGAAGCCAAATACATTTCCTTAAGACTAATATATCCACAATTACTATTCTATGAGCTAGTAATAGTATCATGTACTTACATTTTGACTCCATAAAAGCTATTGAATCATTACCTTCATAGGAATTCATACCAATACTAGATAGTTATCTTTTGATGGGATAGTTATAACTATTCTAGCTAATTATGACAAAATTTGTCCTTTCATTTCTCTATGAGGTCTTTGTTGAGATTGATCTTGTTTAGTATCATTATAGTTGTAAAAGATTGATTATATCAATATTGGTCGTTGATGGGAATGATATAAGTGCAAGAATCTCTGAATGTTAAGTTGTGATATATAGGGGCAAATAGGGTAACTTGTAGCTATTGAAATTTGGGAAACCTTGTGATGGATTTAACTTGGTGAGAATTAAAAGAATACACAGTACAAACTAGAAGATCTTACATCTTCATCTAACGAACTGTGGAAAATTAGTGCCTACTATTGGTGAAAATTATTTATTGATTTGAGGCATGATGTCATTATGATCTCTATCCTTCTAAAATGCTTAACTAATAAATGTGGAGGGAAAATATAGATGAAATATCTGAGGACTTCTCATTGATTTTAGTTACCTTACATATATATTGTTTTAATGTTTGGTTGCTTGTTGGTTGCATGATGATTGATAGCCCAATTTATTTGCCTGTGAAGAAAGACCATGCCAAATAATATCAACGAAGAACAAAACAAGGAGGCAATTTCTAGATTATGGTCTAACTTAAAAAGAAAAGGTGATGGAAAATGTTATTGTCCCTGTAAAAATTTCAAGGGCTTAAAGACTTGAAGACTTCTAATCAGAATGACTAAGAAACATTGTAGGCAACATGGTCACATTGAAGGGGGGCATGATTATCGTTGATTGGTAAGTTGTTCATTATATTATTTTAATAATTTATATACATAAGAAATCAATTGATGATAAGATCATGATCATGGTTTATTTATGCTCATAATTTTGATATAGGTCGACCTCTCTAGGGCACATGTTATGGACCATGACAACCTAGAAAATATATATTTCCAATTGGATGAATATGGAGGTGTGAATATCGAAGCTGAAGATAATGATCCCATGGAGGAAGATGATCATGCACCAGAAAACACAATTTAATATGATGGTATTGGCGCAAATGATCATGTTCCAAAAAACACAATTAAAGATCATGGTACTAGCATAGGTGATCAAGATGATCAAGATGACCTTGATTTTGTTCATGATATATCTCTACTTGAGAAGGCATATGAGCCCCTTTACGAAGGCTCCCAAACAACTCTTCTCTCCACTGTATTGTTGTTGGTGAACTTGAAGGCTATGAATGGTTTATCCAGCATAACAATCTTATGTATGTTAAGGTATGTCATATATGTCATATTTTTCATCTATTTTAGTTGTAATTTCATTATAGTTAATAAAGGGTGAATATTGTACTATTAATATTCTTTATATTAACAAATTATATTTTTTTTCGTAGATTGATAGGTGAGTATTTTTTACCACCATCAAACATTCTACCTTGCTTATACCGAGAATTATCTGCCATAATGAAAGATATTGGAATGGAGTATCAAACAATAGATGCATGTCTCAATGATCATATTATATATCGTAAATTTGCAACAAAATGCCTTGAATGTCATATCAGTAGATATTAAACATATCAAATAACAAAAAAGGTGCCTTGCAAGGTTCTTCATTATATTCCCACTATTCCACGTATGCAATGATTATTTAGGTGCACTAGTTTGGCACAATTTATGGATTTGCATGCATGCAATAAAAGTTGAGATGACATTATGTGAATGCCTGCGGATGGTTCTGCATTTAAGGACATAGAGGAAAAGTGGCCACACTTTAAAGAAGAAAGTTGTAATCTCAGGCTCTCTTTGACAATAGATGGTGTCAATCCATTTGGAGAGCTGAGATCTGTTTACTCGGTGTGGCCTATTTTTGTTATCAATAATAACATTCCTCCATTGATGTCAATAAAGAGGGAGAACATAATATTGTCAATGATTGTTCCAGGTATTTTTTTATTTAATAGTCATCTACATTAAATTATAAATACCATTGTAAAATGGTCATAATAATTATGTAATATTTTTGTTCATTCAACTAGGTAAGTACCAAGTTATATATATATATATATATAGAGCCTCTTATAGATGAGTTGGTGGAGTTATGTAATGGTGTCCCTATGTATGATGTCTCTCGACCAATTGGACATAGACAATTTCCATTCCATGCAATGCTTGTATGGACAATACATGATGCCCTAGGGCTAACACATTTTTGTGGTATGTTATAGTGTTCAGATTGCGCATTGTCAAATAGAGCTTCAATGTCTTCTTCTTTATATGAAGTATCATTCAGCTGAGTTGCCATTTCTTTCCTAGCTTTTAAGGATTTCCTCAATTCTTCTCTTGCTGTCTCAAGCTACTGCAGTGCCATCTGGATATCAATCTTCTGATTCTCAATGACCTTTCCCAACTTATAAACCTCCATTTCCAAGATCTTAACTCTCAAGTGGTTATACTTCTTTTAAGATAACAAAGCTCTGATACCAAATGTTGGAAGTATAATATGGGAAAGAAATAACTAAGAGGGGGGAGGGGGTTGAGTCAGATCTATAAAACTTCTACCAAATCTAAACAATCTGATTCAACCATGCATTCATAAACATAAACTGAAATGCTATAAAAATCTAACATCTAATCATATCCATACTGAACACATAACACAAAGATTTGGTAACTCAGAAACCCTTGAAGGTAAAATTGGGGTGGGGATGACACCCATAAATCTTCACTACTATAGTAATAAAGTCTGCTTATTAGGGATACAAAGTTTTGATCACTTTTGATGATCTACCCTGTGAGGGGTCTACCCTGTTAAGAGCTTTTAGACTTATACAATCTACCTTGTTAAAGGATTTAAACTTACAACAAAGTAAGCACTATGTTAAGAGATTTATAAAGGCCTGATAGGACCTCTCTGTTAAGAGATTTACCCTGATTCAGTTGTTAGAATGTATCACATCTGATCCTTTGGTCTTCACTATAAATGTTGATAATGGATCTCCTCTTTCCAATTCTTAACCGATCTCTCAATCTGATATATCTTTGTTCTTCTCTTCATTGCTCTGCTCAGTCACTATGCCTGGTTAATGCTTGAGATATGAAAAACATGCATATACTCCTAATCTTTGCTCTTCACATCTGCATCCAAACACATATATTTGCACACACACATATTAGGTTTGAAGCATCCCATATATAGATTAGTGATGAAACATCCATAACAAGATCAACGATCTAGATTCATCACCTTTTGCCGCTTAGGCATCCCTAATTTTGATTGCATGGCTTGCATAGGGCTTTATGATCTAAAAAATAGCATGTAATTAATGCATTAAATCTTTGTGCATGATCATTAAATGCTCCATAGAAGTCAACCAAAATAGTTTACCTTGGTGTTTGTGCCATTCCAAACACATATACAAAAACTATCTTACTCGGCATAGGCAAAATCTGGTGCTCGTTCAATACTGTCTTGCTCGACATAACCATATGTTGTCACTCAACACTAACTCTTCTATGCAATTCGACAATCATTCTGCTTGACATCTATTGAGTACTCGATGACCACTAACTTGCTCGATAGTAACTACTGCTCGATCAATACATAAAATTATACAAGTCATTTACATTGCTCGGCCTTAGTGGTATGGTTATGTCGCAGTGATGATCGACCAACCTGCCTTGATTATGTCTAAGTGTATGACACTAATAGACAACAAATTTAGAGATCAACAGGACAATACATGATGCCCCGGGGCTAAAACATTTTTGTGGTATGTTATAGTGTTCAGATTGAGCATCATAATTATAATTATCAAAATTAACATATTTAATCCAATTATACATGATTTTGTAGGTCTTCAAACAAAGGGAAAATTTGCATGTCATTTTTATGGTCCGAAGATTAAATCTTGTCATTAAAAAAGTTTAGGAAAGCATGTGTTCGATGAGTATAGGCACTTCATCCGTAGAACTCATAAATATTGAATTACCAAAAAATATATTTCCAATGAGAAAGAAGAGACTACATCAAAGCCACGAAGAATGATACCTCACATATGGAAGTTGGAATATAATAGAATAAATCATGGAGGTAATGTCATTCCATCTAATGGTTTATGTTTGTAATTTATATTTTTATATTATATTTTGTTTACTGATGATGTGATTGATGATTGTGAAGGGCGTCAAGGCATTAATGACCCGCTTCCAAAGGGACTAAAAATTTATCCTATAAATTTTAGTAGGTTGTCCTACTACGAGCAGCTACAAATTATGCATTTGTTTGATGCTATGCATATTGGACAAAATATAATAGAGTCATTATGGAAAATATTGGATGGAAGGCGTGACAAATAAAAATTGTCAAAATTTGTACTGGCATTCAGGAATTAAATTATGTAATGAAAGATGTCATTCAATCAAATAGCAATGGAGACCACATTGATATAAGTGCCCTTCCTTGATTAACATCAGAGCAACAAAGCAATAATATAAAAGAAGCCATACAAAAAATTTGATTTCCCACAGGATTTGCTGCAACATAAACAATCTCATATAAAAGTAAAGTAAATTTGGGCCAGGGATGAAAACACATGATTGACAAACCTTCATTAAGGTAATTCATGTTCTTGCGTATTTACTATATATTTGTATACTGCATGTACTTTTTATTGTATTATGTTAGAAAACAATGAAAAGATCATTTTATAATTGTTGCAATATGTTCTACCTCTATCTCTCCCACACCACTTCGACAATAGTGTCAAACAAGTTATTTTTTATCTTGGAAAATACATGAGGTAAATAGTGATATTTGTTCGATTTGTTATATAGATATTATATTTGTGATATATTTTACTTGTTATGTAATTTATTATATATTATTTTGTAAAGTCTCGTTTATATATTATTGTGTCTTGAATCTCTTGGAGGTGGTTGTCATCTAAAGAAATCCATAAAGAAGATATAAAATATTGAAAGAGAAAAATTCCTCATCTAATGTGTGAAATGCAAAAGTGTCTACCTTCAATTTTTTTCAATGCACAAGAACACTACCTCATACACCAAGTTGAGGAACTTGAAATTTTTGAAGGCTTTGGTTCGATAAAGAGAATATCCCGAGGGTTCTATGGCAGAGGGATATATGGTATACTAGACTATGGTGTACATTACTCAATGTATTACTAAGTTTGCAACAAAGATCCATGTAGATCACATTTAGGATCCCAACCCCATTAACAAATTTGAAGGGGAGTACTTGATGGGGAAAGATAGATTGAGGAAAGTGAGAGGTAATTATAAGATGTTATTGTAGTTAATTAATTCTTAATCTTCAATATAAGTCAGTTGTAAGTCTATTTATTTTGTGTACAGTTGTTCGAGAGTGAGACACACTACATTTGTATATTACAAACAATTTATTGGATGGCAGTAGTGGTATGGATTGAATGATGTCAACATTCTTATCACTCGTTAACATGGGAAGGTGTGGATTCATTGGTTAAAGAAGCTCATCGTAATGGAGATTCCAATGTTACGCCAATGCAAATTGATTTAGCAAATGGTTTAAGAAATACAAAGGTACGCAAAAATTTATTAATTGGCCATATGTTTATCAACTCACGATGCAATAATATTTTATATTTTTGACATACTGTAGGTCAAATACCACAAAGATATGTGCTATAATGGTCATAAATTTTGCATCAAAAAGTTGGATGACACAAAGAAAACTTGTTATTCTAGGATAATTGTAGTCTTTGAGGAGACTAATATTTCATCTATAAATGGAATACATCCTCAAGACTCTCAACATCAATATTATGACATTTTGGATGATATAATTGAGTGTGTTTCAATTCTTTCAAATCGATTCTATTCATTGTCAAATGGTAGAGACTACGACTGAATCAAAATGATCTTGATAGAACTGTTATTAAACATGATAACAGATTCACAATGGTTAATACAAGGTCCTTTGAGCTAGTTAGAGATGAGCCCTATGTTCTTCTGAACTAATGTGAGAAGGTATTTTACTTAGAGGTTCCAAATAAACCAGGCTGGTTATTTATTGTTAGACATGATCCAAGAGGAATGCTGGTAAAGTGTAATGTGACCAAAGAAGAAGATACCAAAGAAGTGAATATGATGTAGATGATGATCATGATCGACAGTTATTCGATGATGTTCCTGATGGAAATGTTCACAGAGAAGAAGACCTAAATGATGATGTTGTTCTTGATGATAGTGATGGTGATGGTGATGGTGATGGTGATGGTGATGATGATGATGATGATGATGAAGATAAATGACATGAATGAAATGTATGAGGTATGCAATATCCTTAATTTAATATGTCATTGAATGAAATCCTTAATTGAATGAAATATTGAAATGGAAATCCTTAATTGAATGAAATATTGATATGGAAATCCTTAATTGAATGAAATATTAAAATGGAAATCCTTAATTGAATGAAATATTGACTCAGTGTTATACTTTAGCCAAATTATTTTTGATTTGATATTAAAATAATCATAATAAAAACTTTTAAGAATCCTTTTAGCTCCCAAAAATATTTCCTAAAACAATTAAGATTGACAAAATATTTTCGTTAAAAATAACCATGGAATGCTTATCATCTAAAGGAACAAAATTTGTTGTGTTGAAAAGATTTAAAATTATCAAATGATTTTTGTGAAAAGATGTTTGGCAGCTTCAGCTCTAAGTGAATACACCATCTTAATGCATTCATCCTACTTTGTCAACACTTTCATGCCATTTAATAGCATAGCAATGCATACTTTCATTTCATTTAATATCATAGCTTATGAAGATACATATGTGATTTATGATACACATGTTTCTATTATTACTCATATATTTAATGTATTTATTATTTATCAAGTTACAAATGCAATGTTTATGATGCTCAATTGTTGGTGTTGATTTCATGTATAAATATTGTGTGATTCTGTCACCCTTGGTGGAAATAGGTAATTGACTACAGAGTCAACCCTATTGTTGAGGGTCTTCCATAGTATAAATAAAGTAAAGGTAAGAAATGAAATAATATACAATGATTATGATGACTGCATACTGTTCATGTTGTCTAGTATGTAATTTTCAGCATATATATCATGTAATTTTTAGCTAACATACAATAAATGAATTAAAAATGTAGGAACTTGAACCGTGTTGACGAGGATTCTGCACAGTCTCATGGATTGATAGGTATAAGTTAATACACCCTATAGAAATAGTATATTAGTTGCTCGCTTTATCTTTACACCCATCTTGGAGTGGTTTAATAATAAGGTAGGTGATGCAGAGGCAAGTGGTCAAAGGTTAAATAAGCCTACCAATGTATTATGTAAGAGATACTTTCCAAGGTTTTCCCATAAAACCCAATGCACCTAATGCTCCAAAGTAGCCAACATGAGTAACTAAACCTCCCCACTTCCAAAACTACCAACCTTGATGTGACTGTCCCACAAGCCAACACTACTCCCACTGCCCTATATCATTGTCCCATTCTTCAATCCCTCCAAATTGGACTGTTTCTTTGTGCCAACTTTTAAATCTTAGGGTTATTACTCTCGTCACGTTCCTATACACCTCCAAAACCCTACACAAGGTGACACAACTCCACCAACACAACACTGCTAATTATCTATACTTGAGGTCCCAGCTGGGCTTATTCAAATTTTAATTTCACTCATTAGTTACTATATCTCTCATTTGATGGACTACATATACCACCAAATAGGTATTTGTTAGACGTGTCTTCCTCGAGTGAGGAAAATGCCAGAATAGAAGACAAAAGTATCTCTTCTAGAAGGTCTAAAATATGGAGATCAACTAGAAGTCAAAAGATTAGAATAAAATTCAATAAACACATGGAATTTTTCCTTTCTCAAGGGGGGTCATGTTCTTATGATGATGAGACCAAAGGCGACATCGAGGTGCCCTTGAGGTACACACAACTATAGAAACAAATGGTATTCAAGGAACTGCTTCCAATAAACACTGACTTTCATGTTAACAAGAGGATATATCACATAACACCATCTTCATTACATGGTTCAGGCCTATTTTCCATGGATGACATAAAGGTTAGTTACAACAAAGTTTTTGAACTGATGGATTAAGTCGGACCTTGTTACAATTACAAAAAATGGATGCAGATTGTTCGGTATACAAAAAGTATGCATAGGTATGCACTGTCACCAAATTATGTACAATGGAAAGATAATGATCAAAGTAAAAGAGTTGCTATGTACATTAATGGAAGACCAAAAGTAACATGGAATATTAGAGGTTTCATAAATAGTATGCGACCTAGGTCAACTAATAAGCGACCCAATTTCATATTCGAGGTGCGTGAGGAAAATAGTGTATTTGTATGTGCAATAAAATCAATATGTGCAAGGGAAGGGGTGATAGTAGATTATAATTTGAATTGCATAGATACAAACAAAGTTACTATCATGGGGGTGGTACATACTACATATATCATTTAAACTGACCTCCACTTAAAGAGCCCAATATATCATATGATTATTAAGTTTTATTGATAACTCTATTGGTTTCATTTCACTCACGTTTTTATATTTAATCTTTCTCACATGGGGGTAACGATCTATCACATAGCATAGGCAGGGATGCAGATCTCATCCCTTCTTCCGCGTAGGTAAAAGTCATTGTAATTGTAGAAATTAGATAGAAGCAAAATTTTATATTATTATGTTCTTTTCTTGAGGATTTCGCACTGACTTTGATAATGTTACTAATATTCTTGTCACAAACGAACGTTCAGAGAAAGGGTAAAGCACATGTGATACATCAGGATACATGTACAGAGGTGGACTAGATAGTATCATTGTAGGAGGAGATCACAACATCTCCATATCTTGTCGGGGCGATAGAAAAGGTCATTAGAAGAATTAATAAAGAAGTTGTTTCTTTCGCATTTGTACGACCTCAAACTCCTGAGATAAAAGTGAGGGTGAAAGATTTGATAGAGAGCAGAAATTTGCAAGTAAGCATTAATGAAATCTTTAATTATAAAAAAAATTCAATAATGGTTTATATTTTATACTCTTATATGTCATGAACTAAAATATATACATGTTGTTATTACACAATTATTTGTGTCCTCATCAACCTGCACCTGACCTTGATGAGGGCATTACAGGTAGTTTGGCTAAAATAATTTTAGTGGGAAAGGATACAATTATTAAGGTGTTTTTTTACCATTTTATAAATGTATGCAAGTATTAATGTGTTTAAAATGATCAAGCTCTTGGAAAAAAATTTCGTTTGGGTTAGCATTAGCAAAAACATTCTAAAGTAAAGTTTTTGTATTCACCACTCTTTTTTGGAAAATATTTAATGTTTTGTATATTGAATGTATTATTCTTTAGGTCCTATCGATACACCAATGTAAATGCCTCCTCCTTTGAGGTCAAACCCTGATGTATTTCTGACTACAATGTCATAAAAGTGTAGCATGCAAACATCCACTCCTGCACATGCCAGAGTTGGTAGATCCCTCTTCTTCTCTCTTCTGTTATGTGTTTATTTCTCTTCAAGTGTTCTTTCTTGGGGGAATTTCACAGTGGATTGATTTTCTATTACAAGAGATGCATCTCATCAAGATCCTACCACTGATGAAAATAAACCGTATTTTCCCAATTCTTCCCGTGTTACTAGTACGGGATCATTGAAGGTCACTTTGGTGTTCAGTGAGGAAGAAAATATTCCTTTAAAAATATAGAAGGTTCCAGGTACTTTAAAATTATTATTATATATAGTCTAATTGTAATTTACTTATTGATCACTCATTTTTGGACTAATGATTCCATGATTTTTTTGAAGGAAATAATGTTTTTTTTTTATAAAAATATGAATGAGCTTACATTGTCGATATTTAGGCCCACCATGTGTAAAAGGTGGAACATCATATGTGAACTAACCATATTTGACTATATTCATTTCATATCATTGCTAGAATAGTTTTCTTTCATCCATTTCTTGAAGTATATTAAACAGAGCTTCAGTTCATTTCAGAATCTAACAAGTTTGTTTTTGCTTAAAAGGTGTAATGACCAAGAAAAAAAACTAAAAGATGAGACCATAGAGAGTTTGGTTGATCTATTTGAAGATAAAGTTTTTTAAAAAGAAAAGGTCCTTGAGAAAACTGGCCAATATCTCAAGTATCTGAGGGACCAGTACAAAACACATTTAGAGAATAATTGAAAGTACGAGCGTCCCCCCATGATTCTAGAGCTGGAATGGAGGGACCTCATTTTGGATGTGAAGGAGAAAATTGATAGGAAAAAAAAAAAACGTCGCCAGATACCAGAAGAAGGTATGTGATACAATTAAGAATCTAATTATGCACTACTTACTAATATTCATATTTATATAATCTTAGATATTTTAAACTTTTCATAGACTAGTGGACACATCAAAGGCAACTAAGGTTAGAATAGAAAAGCACGACCAACACAAAATCAACTCTGGTGGTTATATGAAAATTTCTGCATGACTTGTAAGTAACAGTAAATCAAATATTGAATAAAATTATTTATAAATTGCAAACAATTTTGTTTAATCTAACAATACAAGAAAATTCATGATATTAAGAAAAAATGAAGGGCTCTGAATTCAATGTGGTGCCAATGGAAGATGAAAAAAGAATTTCCTTCCAGCATGGCTATGTAGCCGTGGCTGAACACCTACGAGAGTCGAGTAGCCACACACGAGATTCTAGTGCATCGATCACACATGTAAGTAGGCCAAATGAAAATTCTTTCAAATTGAATACTTGAGAAATTATCTATTATTTTGATGTTGATTTCCAACATAAAATGAATATTTTTTGTTTTAATTAAGAAAACAATGATAACAATGTGCATGAAATTTCAATGCAACCTACTATTCCTGGAACAGAACTTGCACATGATGAAGGTCCTGTTGTGCATCTGAGTGGTGAAGGTATTCATTTTCTATTCCATTTTTTTAATGCAATTATTGATATAATTAAACATCTTAAATTGAAATTGTTGCAACCTTTTTAATTTATATTTTAGAGCATGTAGACCGTGGTGACCAAGTGGAGCATGATCTAGGTAGGTAGCATCAGGAACGTGATGTGCCTCCATTAGGTAAAGAGGACCACTGTTATTCCTGTAAATGAATTTAATTGAAATTGGTGTATTGATTAATATAATTAAACTTCATATTTCAACTCCAGAGGACTTAGAGGTTGTTCAACTTGTTGAGGTTGAGGCTAGAGAACATGATACAGTAGATGATGTTGCCCCGTTGGGTAAAGAAAATCCCTGTATGTTCTTTTAATTAATGAAATACTTGTAACAATAATAAAAAAGGTTTTGAATTTAACCCATATATTTTTTATTGCAGAGGACCCCCCTTCACATCAGCTTCCTCGTCGTGAGTACATGATGAGGTATACACTAAGATTAGTAGTAGAAAAGGGAGGCAGGGATGCAGAATTTGATGTTCCACTTAGTCTTTTCCCAAAAAACAAAACAAAAAAAGAAATGAATGTAATCTACCTTATTTGATAATTACTGAATTTTATATTTATTAATGGATGAATGTTATATTTTATTAATGGATGAATGAATGAATTAATGTTATATTTTATTAATGGATGAATGAATGAATGTTATGTTTTATTAATGGATGAATGAATGAATGTTAGATGTTAACAAGGAATTTAGAGTTATGTTAGGGGGGGGGGGGGGGGGGGGAAANGGGGGGGGAGGGGTCAAATGAGCTTCCACCTTCACATGGTTGGCCCTATTAAGTAGAGAATATTAAACTATTCTTGAAACAAAGAGAAGCTCAAACTTGTTTCAGGGACAAGCGAAAGATGATATAGTTGATCAAAGATTTCTAAGAGTATGAAGACTGGTCCTTAGACACCTAGGTCAAATATGAAAAATATTATCACCTAATGTGATTGAGTAATACCTCTGATTCTTGGTAGCCTCTGTTCTTGGTTCTTGCTAACCAAATTCACCTTTTGTTGTTTTGGTTCTTGGAACTTTCAATTTGATCCATAGATGTGCTCATAGGCTTCATTCATCCTCTTCTTTTTTTTCACATTTTTTTATATAATGAATGATTGCATCATCTATTTATAATATGGATTGACATCATCAAGTTTCACGAAAAATAATGTTAACTCTAAGATCAGGTTTACAACTTGTACCTTGATCTCCTAGTCTATGTGCTCTAAATCAGTTAGACTGATTAAAGCACTTACATTCATATTTCTTGTCCCTAAAGAACTAGATTTATAAACAAATAAAAATCCTATAAATAGAATAAGACTGCTTTATCTGACGTGGAAGTCAGATCCACTTTTTGTAGGCTGCAACTGATTCTCGGTTCCTGACGGTCGGTTAAATCAGTTGACTGTCTTTCAATTTTGTTCTCTCGGTTTCTCTTTAACTGTTTCTTTAGTTTGCACTTTATCTGTCTCTTGGTTTGCACTTTATTATGCACATCAGGTTCCTCTGTCGGGTTCCCTTTATCTTTCTATTTTGCAATTTTAGTGTACACACAAAGTTGTGTCATTGGCTCTCTTTGTATCTGATTTTTGGTTTACTCCTTGTTCTGTCTTTCGGTGTATGCTTACCGAAAGTGTTATTTGCATAATAATGGAAAATTAATGTCATCAATCTCCCCCTTTTCCCTTAATATCAAAAAAGGGGGAAAATGATATGTATATGTATATTCATATGGGAAAAATGATATGTATTCACATGACTTTTACAATTACACCAATTGCCTTTTGGCTAGATCCTAAATGATGTTTAATTATTGGCATTCCTGATGCTATTGATTTTTTTGTTTCCTTAGGTTCTCCTTCTAGCAATGTGCATACTCTGGTCAGTACCTGTCACTATGACAATTCTCTTGGTAAAGTATTCTCTGAGATAAACATTTTGAAACAGTTGGTTTCTTATCGAAGTTAAAGCTCTATTTAAGGCTTGGCTCATTCAGTTTTTTGATTTTGATAGAACAATGATTGTTGCATACAACCAGGATTATTGACAAAGAAATTCATTAGTTTGATCAATAAGGAAGATGATGGTGTGCTCAATCTCAACAAAACTGCAAATACTTTGGATGTCAGGATTTTAATAATGAATAAAATATATCTATGTTTGCAAGATCTATTGTTTATTATAAATTTTATTCTTAGATTATCTAGTGCTTTAGACACCCAATTTTTGATATCAAACCGTGATGTTGAATGTTGTGTTCATTGTTTCTATTTTCATGTGCAAAAAAGAAGAATATATGACATCAAAAATGTTCTTGAGGGAATTGGACTTATTGAGAAAAAGCTAAAAAAATAGAGTACGATGGAAGTAAGTCTTGTGTTTTCCATCTTAATGGTATACTATTTGTTAAACACTGCAGCTATTATCCAACTGAGATGTCTTCAAATGCTTATGTCATGAGCCTTGGTGTTTCAAGAACTAGAGATATTAATGATGAAGTGATATCCTGATGTAGAGCCAAGTGGATTACCTTATCAAGTTTTGTTCTCTTTTGTGCAAGATTAAGGCAAACACTTTCTATATCAATTTTCTATTTCAGCCTTGTATTTGTCTTCTACCTTAACTTATTTTCATTTTTATTTCATCAGATGTTGCTCATATTAACAAAGTCAATTGAGAGGTACTTCCAAAAAATGCCAAGTTTTGACATGAGGCCTCTTCTTGGAGGGACATATGTCATATTTTCCTCCCTTAAACACGCTTTCAGTTGGAATAGCATTCTCAACTCTCCAAATTATTTTAAATATTTGTTTTGTATGCCTTGGATTTAATTGAAGAAATTAGTTATTTAATATTTTATCACGTCCCTTTAATATTTATTGACTCTTCTGCATTTAATATGTCTCCGATTTATGATGCAACTACCTGTTTTACTTTCCTCCGAACTACCACCAAAGGATTGCTGCATACCTCCATCATTTGAGAGTCCAGTATTCTCATATATTGTAGGTCATTTTATCCACGTTATCATTTATGCTTGGAAAACTTGCACCTATTCTTGTATGGATATAAATGAACTTTAACTTATGAGAATATTCAATAACAAATTGCAGACCAACAACTTACTTTGGATTTCCCACTAAGAAGAACTAAGATACAACTCTCATAACTCTTTGATTTCACCCCCAACAAGTTGGGCTCGACCCTTGTGGGAGCCTCATTTTACCCCACTTGCCAGGATCATATCCATTTCTACACATTAACACAACTAGTTAGAAAAACATTAGATCTTTCTAGTTTAGAGAGTATTTGATATTTCATAGGCGGGTAGATGGAATAGTCTTCAGTCATTTCTTAGAACTTTCAAAGTTCTAACATCATTACTTTAACATTTTTGCAGGTTAGGGAAAAAAACATGGATGGGAAAAGTAGGACTGTAGCAGATGAAGAGTTTCTTCAAAGACATGCTTCAAGCTTCCAGTCATTCAGGCGATGACTGGATTCTTTCATTACTTTTCATCACCAAATGCAACATATAATTTGAATAAAACTCAAAACAATAATTACATGAAAAACATAAAAGTTCAAATGTACCTCATCATTTGGAATGAAAAGGCTCTACCTAATTGAGCCGGGTAGGTGAAAATAGGTAACACTTACTACATTTCTTAATTGATTAGCTAGGGAAATATAATTCATGCCAAAGGATTGTTTCTCAATTGGTAGGGACTATTTGAGATATTGGCCCCCTAATGCAATTCTTTGATATTAACAGATATCACACAAGTATAGTCTAATATATGTCATTAAAAAGCTGAGACTTCTATTTTTTTTTTATGATTTGGAAACAAAAACAACAATTTATAGGAACTGGATTAGTCCTGATCTAAACCTTTTAACATCTGAAGCAACTGTAGTTGGTGGGTTGTTTACTGCCAATCGGATGGGGCAAGTTTTGCTTGTAACAATCAATGAAGCTACAATTGTGTCTTTTGTTAGCGGACATGTGGTTTTTTGATATATGTATTTTTACTGAAGCTTGCTTTCCATTAATGCTTTCTATGTATTAACAAATATGTGTGTTGCATTTCTCTAGATCAACAACTTTGAGCTTGTTGTGAATCTTTCTAAAAGGGGAAACCTTCCCGGTGCCAAAAATTTGGTAAGTGACGACAACCATGATTTTGCATATTTTAGTGCATGTCTAAAATGTATGCATTGGCATACATGAGAATCAACTCCCAAAATAATTTTCTCCTATTGCAAACAACATTGTAATAACAAATTATAGATATTCTTGAGAACTCTTGCATGTTCAATCACTTGGAATTTAATCTAGTAGTGTTTAACATGTGTATGAAGCTGGGCATTTTGATTGATACCTCAAATAGGAAATTGAGGGGGGTTTTCAATGAAAAGTTTCCTGACACTTTTATTTTTAGCATTTTGTGTTGCCTTTTTCCTTTTGTTTTTTGAGTAACTAAATGGAATTCATGCATGATTGAACCTAATGGACTCTTGACTAGTGTAAATTCAAATGATAAGCGAAAGATTGTATTATCTGAAAAATTGAATGTCTACATTTTTTGTTAGTATTAGGCATTAAAAAAATTACATTTTTAAGATTTCAACTAATAATATAAATTGGTATCATTATGTTCTTGCAACTTGAAGAAATAGATGTTGTACTTGAATATTTGTGTTTGCTATGTAGTTTGTCTGGTGGTTCTGATGCAGAGGCTCATGGAAACCAATCAATCTTCAGGGATCCTTATGATCCAATATCCTTTCATCAAATGAACATCTTGTTAGAGCAAAGTAATCTCCTTATGAACCTATATATGATAGGTTCCTCTAATCCATACTCAAACATTTAGGATCAATCTCTATCTATTTGAGTGATTACAAACAAATCAATTCTTACAAGACTATCCTCGAAATCACTCAACACTTCCAAGATCCAAAACAATATACTTGTTCCAACAACTAGGCTTCCACCCATCTCATCACCTTTCTCAAATCGGTTCCACTAAAAGAAAAGTTGCAACATAGCAATAACTCACTATACCCATTTGTCATTCTGCCACACTTGGATACCCGTTGCCTGCAGTATATTAGTTTTCTCAACCAATACATAACCTGTCAATAAATTATAAATCCTTGACTATTTTTCCATACAATTGTCAATATATATTTATACAAGGTGTCAACAATAAGGAAGTGCATTTGTCCCTTATCAAGTAATAATGTAATACTCTGTTGCAAACCCAAACTGTTAATACAAACATCTTTTACTAACAAATAATTTGTAGCAAACTTGATAGTAATAGGCATTTGATACTGGCCTACAATCCTTGGCCTTAAATCCACTTCAAAAATATCTATTTTGTCATCCAAGGTCCATTCAAAATTTCCTCATTCATTTGAATCATCAAGACCAAAACAAACAAACCATTCTTTGAAAATGAAGCTACTATCATTGGCATCATAGTTAGACTGTTGTTGTGAAGACATTATCACCAAAACATCAATGGATTCATGCATCTTCCACTATTCATGTTGGTTTGGATGTTATAAACCTCCTCGAGTCATTAACCACTAATTTGAATACATGCAATTGCAAACAAAATGTGAACGTTATGGCTGTTACCAAAAAACAAAATGTGAACCTTATGACTGTATTGTATCCTCTTGAATATATCAAAGATCCTCTATATGTAGGTTAGGATTCAGTTTCAAAATGAAAGGTTTCAGCCTTTCATAAAATTAAACTAAACTAAACTAATTGAAATTATTGGAACTAAACACAAATGTTTGAAACATAGAACATAAAGAAACAAATATCAATTTGTTGACACTCAAATTTCTAAATTGATTATTTTAATTTCTCATGAAAGCTTCTTTTAAATACTTTTACTTTGTGAATAGTTACTACAGATTTTTGTGTATACAATACAAAAGTAATTATTATGTGCACACATTCTACATCATTCAAGACTGTCTAATGGATGGCACAAGGAAAGCACCATGTTATTCTGGTCACCTACAACCCACCTTCTTGGTCCAAAACCAATAATCGTATCAATTTCAATGCATAGAACAAAGTCAACACCATTGAGAGAATGTAACCCAATGAAGGGAAGATAATAACAAGTGCAAGATGGTAGCATCAGAGAAACCATACCCGATGTAATGCAAATCAAAGAAATAAAGGAACATTGGTGAAGGTCACACAATATGTTATCGACATAGAAATGACATTTAGTGTTGGATAATATGTGTCTCCCCGATACCCGATAAGTAAGGAGCATCAGTGAAGGTCACACCGAATATGTTATTGACATAGAAATGACATTTGGTCTTGGATAATATGTGTCTCCTCGATACCCGATAAGTAAGGGGCATCGGTGAAGGTCATACCGAATATGTTATCAGAATAGAAATGACATTCAGTGTTGGATAATATGTGTCTCCCCAATACCTGATAAGTATATCGGTATACCCATTAGTAATACAATCCATCGAAAAAAGCATGCAATTTTGTAAATGGAGACTTTTTGTTTTACCGATCTCCGATGAAACAATCGGGATAGAATTTGGCGATAAGAAATCATCGGTGAAAGAATAGCAAAGTGGTCAAAAGCCTAATAAGTCATGTCGATGCCCGATAATCAGAGTATAATATGTCGATAACATTATATCAGAGTAATAAGTGATAGTAGGCAGTAGAGTTGCGAGATATACCGATGACCGATGGACATATCAGATTAGTTTATACCAATGAATGATCCCATCGGTGTAATGAAAGATGATCAGAGGAACAACAAAATAGGATATCTTGATTGCCGATAGAACTATCACTATTACATACATCGATGGAGGGAAAACATATACAGTTTTAGATCAACAAGAAAAGCAATATGCCAATGGCGCCAATGTTAGAATTTGTTCTCGAAAAACCTATGTTGACATTCATCTGTTATCAAATTGAGTTCAAACTACTAAATTTGATCACTATTAAGTGAGTTCAGAATGTGAGTGTTAAAGCTGACACAAAGGAAATAAATAAATGACATGTAATATATTTCTTGAGAATAGGAAGTGTGCAGAATACATTTTTGAATCCCTGAAGCATAACAACATAACATAGGAAAATTGAGAGAGGGTGCAAAAGAATATGGAGTTGTCTGAGTCTTCAAGTAAAAGGAAAAACACAAAGAGTTCAGAGCCGAAGGCCAAAAAGAAAAAGAAAAAAATAGCCAAGGATGAACTGCCCAGGAGATTGAATCAAGACCTAATTGAGAAAACACAACCTTCAAGTCCTAAATATCAAAGTTTAAAACAAAACGTGCCTGATCGAGATAAATTGGAGGACACATAAAAAAATGTAGGGGATGTATAGATGCAGAGGAGAGGGTATGAGCTATTTTTGTTCCATTATCTGAGAAGAGATAAGGAGATCCCTCTGAGAAACCCATGGGCAACCAATCTAGGTAGGCTCATTATGCCCAATGTTTTTGTTAATGTCAAAGATTTAGAAATTCTCATTGACACATACAAACTATAAAAAGGTGTATCTATGACAAGGAAGGGGAAGTTTTCATGAGATTTTATGCAGAGGCTATTGAAGAAGTTTTCGGTCTTGAATTGGGTTTCAATACAAAATTATCATTTGTAGGATTGGAAAATGAGTATTTTTCGGCTGATACTACATATAAAGTATGGAAACTGGCAATGCACCAAAAGGAAGGTAGACCCCTAATAGAGGGATATGGCCCTCCTTATAATGTGAATTTATTAAGACATTATTTAGAAATTACATATATGTCCTATGGGCAACTAGGTGGGATTGAAGTCCCTGATATGATGAAAGAAGGACCTATAGTATTGGCTACAGATGTGAAATTATACGAGCCTAGACCATTTGACTATGCATCATACATTGTAGAGTGTTTACATGATGGTTTCATAAATTTCAAGGGAAGTGAGTATTCAACTTTGAGCCATTATTCATTGCTAATGCACATGGTATTGTTTTATGGATAAAAGAGAGGTGTGTGGCCTGGGCAATTTGAAGCTTAACTTACAGAATAGAGAAGGAGAATATCATCCTGTATAATTATGGACATTTATGTGGGATTCTAGGTACAAATGTTCAGATTATGTCAAGTTCAAGGAGTTAATTGTTAAACCAATTTATCATCTATTTGGGTACCTGTATGATAAGTCAGTCTTAGAAGAAATTAAAAGATTCTTGAGGCCTAAAGAAATTGACCAAAGAAAACTTGTTAATCATAACTGGGGTGAATGGTATGTTTTTGAAGAGTTCGCATGTTTTAGGATTTATGGTTTTGAAGAAGCACCATATAGATTGCCAAAATTTGTTCCAGATAGAATTGCTTACTTGGAGATAGTAAGACAGATGAGTACTTATAACAATAAAAACCTTGGTGGATCTACACACAAACATACATTTATGCCAGGAACACTTACTTTTGGTGACTTCATAGTTGTTTCAACTAGATCATATGAGATTATTGACAAGAAATTGCAAGAGGAGTATCATATGTTTCACCATGGAGCAAGAAAAAAATATGATCCCAAAGGATAAATTCATGCTTGTAAGGAGAAGAAACATATTGGAGATTAATTGCATGAGACAATTGAAGTTAAAATGAAATAATTTATATAAGTCAACCATTGCAATCAGAGTCACAATCTTGTGGTTATGAAGGATCACATTTATATCACAGTCAACTAAATGTTGTTCGCTCAGATTCACCAGCTTTCCCATCTTAATAATGCTTTTCCCCTCCATTTCCCCATCATGCTAAACACCCAACACACCCATAGGTGTCCTAATTCTACACCTTCATGATAGTGCCCTTTTCTCTCCAATTGAAATCATTGGGGAAAAATGGTGTCATCATGAGAAACATATTTTATAAATAGTGGCAACATGTAATCTGAAGTTGATTTCAAGGTCAATATAAAGAGCTCAATTCACTCATCCACACCTATCCATGCGATAAATATTTACGTGCTAGTTTGTAGATCAATCTAGATACCATGCATAAAAGATTCACAAGGCATAAAAATGACAACCTCTATAGTAATTTCAGTCCAAAATTCCTCTTAGTCTAAAAGTACAAAATAAGGAAGCTTGACATGTTGTAAACAGTGAGATCAAAGGCCTTCTTAAGGGTTAGGATGTTTTTGGAAATGAGAAGTTCCTTGATGTCAGAAGCATCAACTCTTAGAACAGATTATTGTTGCTCAAATGTGTCATGCAATGAACTCACAATTATGAGGGACAAGGATGATCTCAAAGAATCAATGCATCATCTAGAAGCCCACAAAGCCACCTAATGCTCTTCACTTTTAGCTAATATTAACACACTCTTCATGCACTCACTTAAAATATCATGGAATTTTTGGAGCTCCTTGTGCTAGACTCATCTTCGCTTGGTTTGGAACTTTAAAAGATTGAATCCCAAGCAATTCAACTAAGTTGGGTGTCTGACTACGACATCTAAATTGACATGGAACTCGTAGTGGCTTTATACCACTATTTGTAGGCTTCAATGTATACCATGTTGCTTAATGGTTCTCCAATACAAAGAGATTTCTATATCCTCTTACGAAAAATATAGAAATATTTACACACCTACGTTACTCTTATCTTATAGAGAGTCAAGGCACATGCCATCTATAAATATTCTATGCAAAGCATGTTCTATCGAGGTCAACCTAGTTACATTTGTCCCTCATAATTATGAGTTATTCTATTTGCATGACACCTTTGAGTAATGATAATATGTTGTAAGAGTTTGGTGCTTCTGACATCAAGGAGCTTCTTATTTCCAAAAGCATTATGACCCTCAAGAATGCCTTTGATCTTTTTGTTTACAATAGGTCGGGCTTCCTAATTTTTTACTTTGGGACTAAGTGGACTTTTGGTCTGGAATTACCGTTGAGGTTACTTTTTTGTCCCTGGTGAATCTTATACGTATGCTATGAGTAATGTAGGTGTGTAAAGATTTCTATATTTTTGTAAGAGATTATAGCATTCTCTTTGTATTGGAGAACCGTTAAGCAACAAAGTATACACAGAAGGCCCTACAAATAGTTTTATAAAGTCAGTTCCAGTTCCATGTGAATTAAGATATTGTGGTCAGATGACCAAGTTAGTTCCATGTGAATTGAGATGTCGTGGTCAGATGCCCAAGTTAGTTGAATTTCTCAGGATTTAATATTTTAAAGCTCCAAACCATGTATGATGATGTATCTTATGATGCAATATTCTTTACACCAAAAAACTACATTTATTCCTATTTTTAGCTTCTATGGTTGTAGGGACGCTATTGTAAAAGGTCAACCTTAAACAAGATGTAACTAGGTTGATGAGGCATTGAAATTGAAATGTTGTTTTCATAGAAGAGTATCAATGTCAAGCCTGAACAAGATGTAACCAGGTTGACCTAGATGGATGATGTAATATTATTTACATGAATAATCTACTGAGATTAGTTTAGGCCATTTTTCATGGCATGTGTATGTAAATTTCTAAACTAAAAGCTAATAAGGAATTACTCTTCTTTGATTAGTATTAAATATCGACGGAGAATTCTATTGAGAAATTTGAAGCACAAAAGCATTTGATTGACCTGATGACACACCGTATGCATCTTGAAAAGAGTGTGAGGCTTATTGGAAAGATTTTGTTTGGCTTTGAAAGGGGTCCTTTGGTGCTGAATACTATGAGATCCTCTGGGCAGCATGTGGTTGATGAATGAGACTATCTCAAAACAATGGTGAGTTCTTAATCTTCATACCCATCATTCTCTGCATGGTTCTTGATAGTAAAAATAATTCAATACAAAAACATGGCCCTTTTCAGTTCAATACAAGAATATCAAGTCCTCTTGAGTATGATGCTTTTCTGTGTTTAGTCTTTATATAATCTAAGTCTCACCTAGGAATGAGGTCATCGGCTACTAAATGTTATCCCTATAAATTTTTGGTATAGAAAATTTATATAAAAACCAAGTCATGTATGCAGTCACATGGTGATTTTAATCTTAAGGAACTCACTCATGGATCTATGATGTCACAGGTAAGGATATTTTAAAACCACCGTGGATCTCTATCCCAATATGTAATGAAACACATGCGTTCTCTAGCCAATATTTGAAACCAAGGCATTAGCAATGATGTCATCTCTTCAGTTTCTGCTAAGAAACATTATATTTTGTGAAATTTTGCTTGTAATTAGCTCCTTCATTATCCTCACGTCAGAAATCTGACCTAAACCGATGAGGATACGGTCAGAAATCTGACCTAAACTCTCCACAAGTAGAATCATCTTTTTTGACGTCACGACTGTTAGAATTATGATGACCATGGATACGTCAAATTTTTTGACTAAATATTTTTGACAATCGTGTTATTCAGAATTCTGACTAGTGGCAGTCAGAATTCTAACTAATTGTCATTCAAAATTGGACCCAAATGTATTAGTGATTCCCTCACTGTTTCCCAATGAAAGGAATATAGCTCCCACTTTCCCTATCTCGCTTCAATAAGTGGAATATGTTGTGTTTCATATGAAACGAGGTGAATCTCCAAGCCGTAATGACTTCTCGGTTGATTTTTTTTAGGAGTTTTGGGAAATTAATAATCTTGACCTTCTTGCAGTTGTTCAAGAGTCGCATAAGAACAAGCAAATGTTAAGAGCTATGCTACTATATACATCTAAAATCGTCCTATAACCTTATTGATTTAATCTTATTTAATTAACATCATCTTCTAGTTAATTAAATCCTATTTAATTAACATTCTTAGCCATATAATTGATTTTAATAATTAATTATATTAATCCCTTTCATCTACCTATTTAATTAAATTTATTTTAATTTAATGGGTTCATTATCCTCTTCTCCCCAAAGTATTTAAATTTAATTTAAATACATCCCAGTTAATGTATTTAATTAAAACTAAATACATGTGACCCCTTTACCCCTCATATTTAAATAATCATTTCCCTCAATTCCCCTTAACCCATGACTTAATTAAATCCTATTTTGATTAAATCCTAAGCCTATCCTAATCCCCTATTTAATTAAATCTTATTTAATTAAAATCCCTAAGCCTTGATTTAATCTAATTAAATCCTAAATCCTAACCTAGATTCCTAATCTACACCCATCACCATCTTCCTAAACCTACCTTTTGGCTAAATCCTAGATTAATTAATCTAATCTATGTGATTCCTAAGAAGTTTAACTTAAGTGGGTGCTCACATGTGAGCAACTTTCTACTTTTGGACTCTTACAACTCTTACAAAGTTGTCTCCCTTTCTCTTCTCTCAAAGTTGCTTACATGTGAGCAACTTTCCCCTTTTAGACTCCTACAACTCTTACAAATTTGTCTCCCCTTTTTTATTTCCCTTAATGTTGCTCACACATGTCTGAGAAACATAAGTCTTCTCACATCACACACTTTCCCCAACCCTTGTCATTGACCCATCACTACCACAAGTTTGATCACACGTGTAAGCATCTTTGACCTTAGCATGACCATCCCTTTACCCAATGGATCTCCCATGAGTCACCTCTTTTGTCCTATGGTTGTTCCATGTGTGTCCTATGTGGCCTCCACATAGGATCCACCCCATCCAAGCCCCTTGGCCTCCCTCTAAAATCTATAAATAGGGCGTCTCTCTTTGCATTTGATCATTCATTCATTGTTGTAGAGTTATTATGTTAGGTTACTTTCAATCATTTAGAAGTGCATGGTTATCATACTCAACTAGTTCTAGATTTCTTAAAGCATTTAAGTATATTCATGTTCATGTTGCTAGTTTGATCTTTCATCATTGTTTATAGTTTCATATTCTCATCATCTTGGTTGAAATCTTGTAGCTAGTTCCTTATACTAGTTTGCAAGCCTTTCAATTTTCATTAGTTTATTTGGAGATCATTATATTGTTTTTGGTGAGCATATCCACACAAAATCTCAAAGAACAATAAAAAAGGCTTGGGTGCACTTGTTTGGCTCATATCTGCAAGCCATTAATTCAGATTACAGTCCAAAAAAAATGTTCACATGTTCAAAGTTACTCTTTCTTTTTTTAACTTCAAAAGCTCATATCTAGTGCTAACAAAATCATTTTTCAACGAATTCTTTGTGCAAGTCATCTTTACCTCTTCTTAAAGATTTGGGAAAGCAAAACCTACTAACTTTTGTAGGAATTATCTTGAATGGGCTTATGTGGTTTCTATATTAGTGCATTTATATCTCGAATGGCTAAGTAGATTTCACTTTGGAAAGAACATTTTTATTTTCTACTGTTTGATCTTTCACACCTTAGATCTTGAATGCCTACTTAATCATCAATTTAGAATGAACTTTTGACACTTATTGTTTGGTTTACTTTGCAACTTAGTGCACATCAATCTTCAACTCCTATTTTTGATTTTGAAAGAACCATTTTCCTTTCTAGCTAAGGTTTTCCTTATCTTCTTTAGTTTAGTTCACTTTGATGAATTGCTAATTATTTGGAAAAGAACAAGTGTCTTGAGTGTTGGAGAAACTTGTCAGTGGAGGTACTCCCTTCAAGTGTTCTCATTTTTGTTTAGTATTTAAATTCTGTTAATCTAGATAATGTAACGATAGAGAAAAAATTATCCTCTTGCCTTCGTGGATCTTGGGTGTAAGAGAAATTGAGTATATTTTTCCCTTTAGAGATACCTTTCTAGCGATTTCGTTACCTCATTTAAAGAACAACCTCAAATTGATAAACAATATATAAATAAGACTATGAGCAAACTCTAGTTTTACATCCACCCAAGCTTGAGCAATGCTTGTTGATGGTATCTTGGACTAGGTGAATGTTCCCTAGCATATCAACATGATCAACTAGAGGCTTAAGTGCCTTATACGTGTACAAACTGATTGGGGTGATACCACAAACCTTATTAGAAGCTACCCCTTTTATCCATGGTATACTCACTTTCAATGCAAGAGGATTGCGTCATCCTATGAACTTACTCACCATATGTATTCCCCTAGTTGCGAGGTGTGGGGATTTTGGATTTTATCACCGAAAGTTGGGAAAACTCCCACAAGGAGGTCCCCTATTCATCTGCGCCTTGAAGACCATATCACATGCATTATTTTCTCATCATCTCTACTTAATATTACCTCTTAGATTGAGAGGAAACAACGCATGAGGGTCAGGAATATCAAGTTCAAAATTTATTATGAGTCTATGAGCTTGCAAGTGGTGTATTGAAACCTTGACCATAAGTTAGAATATGGTTAATCGAATGTTATGACCAGCGAAAATGATTTTTGAATCAAACTTTTGAATATCAAACATTTATCATTTTTCAAGTTAATGCATGTGTGTGTTCTTGCCATTCAAACAAACCAGTCAAGTAAGTCAAACAAAGTCAAAACTTGGTCAAACCTTGGAAATTCATTGCAAACTTGAACTTATACTTGAAGTCCTTTGGCCTTTGATTTATCTTTTGGATTCCTCTACTCGGATATCATAATCACATTGTTAAAATATGTCCAAGTGTTGTCTGTTTATGTCAAGAATTTGTCGTAGAAAGTGCCAAAATCGAAGAGTCCAAACTATGGTACACTTAGTGTAGTCAATGTCATTGTCCAAAATCTAGATTGAGTCACTTTAGCATTGTTATTATCGCCTCCTTAGGTAGTCATCTCTTTTCTTGCTTCAGGTCCACCAAGTTAAAACCCAACAAAAGAAAGCAAAGGTTAAGTTACCCTTGACCTATAGGGATAATGAATCAATTGATAGAACTCATAAAAATAAAAAATGCAAACAATTAGAGAAATTTGATGCTATAATATTCAACAATAAGATCACACGGTTTTGTGGTAAATACAAACTTGATCATCGCTTTGTTCACTATGCTACGTACGATTAAAATACCATAGATCTTGTTCACTCATCCAATCTCTCATTAATTCTTTATCATTCACGCGTCATCACCATTTTCACGTCATTTGAACTTAGGAGAACTCATCCTTTATCAATTTGGATTTATCAAATAAAACATCTTTGATCATCATCAAATCAGTCCCATATCCAAGGCAATCCAAATCCAATCAATCAATCTTTGATCAAGACTTAATCATAACCCTTAGGTTTTTAGATTATCATAAGTGTTATTAATATCCTCATATTTAGACCAAAACACTAGTTAAATTTATCACTTGCAAACATTGTTCATCTCAAGTATTTTATTTAATTAGATTTGTCATATTTTGCTTGAGAACTTTGCCTATCTCAAGGAAGAGAAAGATCTCATCTAAATCAAAATGTTTTGTGTCCCTATAGGACATTATTTCATCAAGGTTGTCATAGACCTTCATCAACATCAATCAATCAAATCAAATCAATCTAAGTCTTTATCAACATCCAATCCAATCAAATAAAAAATCAAAATCTTTTAGGCCCTGTCCTCATATTCAAAGTCCAAACATTGCTCTTAGTTCACTCTTCATCCCACATTGGACATATTTCATACACAATCACATATTTCATCCAACATATTTAGATCACATTTGTATGATAGTTACGATATCATAAGCAAACAAGATGAGGTCTACGAGGCTAAACTCGAACTGTAATGAGAATGAGAACCCTTGGTCCACGAGCCTGTTCATTGGATAAGGGGTAACACCCGAAGACCTTAATGCAGGTACTTTTTGATCAAACCAAAGTGCCTCCATGTTTATATGATTTTCTCTAAGACACACATAATTTGGATATGGTAGAGAGAGATATACAACATAATAGTGGTGAGATTTTCATGAATCTCCTTACAAATGGAGTCATAGTTCCTTCAAATTTTGACGGCTCTTTACTCCAAAATAACATCACTAGAGCTCATCCTACTAACACCAATGATCAAACTAACACAAAATCATCCCAAGAAAAAGGAAAAAGACCCTTCTAGTGGCCAAGGTGAAACTAATAGGATGTCTCAAGAAACTTCTCAATCCTTTGAGTTGACACCCAAAGTTATCCAACAAATCATTAGTGCTATACCCAATTTGACCCCTCATACTAGCACTCAAAATACAACAACCACATCAAATGGTTTGGATGAAACTGTATTGAACATTGGTCATACGACCAATCCATTTTTACAAGGATATAATTCACCACTCTTTCCATATCTGTCATTTCATTTGAAGACATCTAGAACACAAGCATCACAAATACCTGTGTCAAATCTTAGATCATCCGGATTTACAACATCACAACCAGGAGGAGCACAATTTTTTAAACCTTATGTCACACAATCTTTTGGAGCTCAACTTATATAGTATAATGCTCATGATTTAGCACAATAAGTACATGGGCTCAGAGGTCTCATTCAAAACATGCAAAAGGGAGGATCTAAACCGTTATCATCTGAAGAGATATGTCCTTATCCATTCGATTGATCCATCAACATGCAACCCTTCCCCCAAAATTTTGAGATTCCAAAGTTTGATAAATATAAAGGGGAGACGTGTCCAATCCAACATCTCAAAGAGTTCTATGTTGCATGCCAAGAGGTCTCCTATAATGAAAATTACCTTAAAAGACTCTTCACTAGAAGTCTTAGACGCCCCGCTCTAGAATGGTTTATGAATCTAGCTCCGGGTTCTATATCTACTTTCTCTGACCTTGCAGATAAATTTGTGGCACAATACTCCTACACCATTGACCATAAAACATCTTTGAGTGATTTGTGCAACACAAAGAAAATGAATGGTGAGGCCTTTGCGAGTTTCTTACAAAGATGAAGGCATCTTGCAAACAAAATGCCTTGGAAAATCCCTGAGAAACATTCCATTGACAAATTCACAAGAAGCCTTACAACACATATGAAATTTCACATGAAGGTGGCATCACCTGAAACCTTTGAACAAGTCATTAAGAAGGGAAAATATATTGAGGATGGGCTCATGTTGCAAGGTACAATTAAACACTTTACTCCATCTTCCAATGAAAAACCACAATTTTGGACCAAGAACAAGAACAATGGTAATGATAATAGCATGAATTATTCCAAGCATGTCCAAAATGTACAAGCCTCTTCAAATAAGAACAATCACAAAAACAACAATCACCAAAAAATCAGAATAATCAAAATAATAACAACAATCAGAATCGCTCGCAACAACAACAACAACAACAACAACAACAAAATCACAATCAATCTACCAACAACATATTTCCTCATAAGAATTACACCAATAACAATAACATGGGGAATCATCCATGCCATCAATACACTTCATTACAAGAGCCTCTCAATTTTATCTTTCGAAGGCTTGTGGAAAAAATATGATGGATTATCCTAATACTAGACCATATGATGATAATCAAGCAAAACCCGCATGGTATAAGGATAGAAAATATTGTGAATATCATCGTGTTAAGGGTCATGATACAAAGAAGTGTATGAAGTTTAAGAATTATATCCAAGATCTCACTGACAATGGAAAGATTTAAGTTGAAGGAAATACATTCTCCTCTAACGCCCAGTTGAAGATCTATAACACATGATTTCCAAAGTAAAACAAAGACAAACCCTCATCATCAAATGCAGCTCCGTATGATTATAGTACCAACACTATCATGTTTTTTGACTCCTTATGTGGAAAGATTGAGGAAAATGAATTTTTTTTGGCTTTGACTTCTTATGCAGTTGCATCGAAGAATCCAATAACCATGTAAAAATTCTTACCCTTAAGGGTGTTGATTGTAACACAACCACTGATGAGATGTAACTGATTGAATGTTTGATGATGTTAAGTTGATGATCATACAAGGCATTAAATCAGTTAATGTATTGTATTTTCATTGATGTCAACTTGATATAATCTGTATGGTCATGGAAACACCACCTAAAGACTTCAAAGAACTGATGAATCAAGACTATGCTATCAGTAATGCACACAAGTCAAGTATTCACTAAGTGACTGCATACACGAATAGAGTGCACACTGACGGTCAGAGTAAAAGACCAGAGTCACAGTGTTACCTGATGAACTAATGCACAACATTATCGACGAGAAGAGTTATAATGTTTCTCGATGAGCAAAATGTAGAGTAACCCGACGAAAAGAATTTTAGTGTTGCCCGACAGAGAAGACAAGGATGGAGATCCCAATGACAACTAAAGTCACACTGATAGAACAGTCAGTTATCACCGATGACTAACTGAAGTGTTGATCGACAGAATAGAGAGTTCATAAAATGACAAAATGCTTAGCTGTTAAGAAGCTAAAGATAGAATTAAATGATACTTATCATTGTTTTAATCATCCAGATAAAGCTGGAGATAAGTAAGTGATTTAAAGCTGATTTGTCTAGTTGGCAAGAAGATCTCTTTGAGATAAATCATGAGTTTGCTTTAAATCTATTGGCGAGAATTGTGAAACACGCCAAGAATAAAAAAAGCCAAGAAAAGAGGAAATCATGTCTATATAGAGACAAACCCAAATCATTACGAATTATGGGGTGAACAAGAGAATAGAGGAAAGATGCTGAAGAAAATTTGAAGGAGAAGAAAGTCTTCATTCAGTCCTGATCAACAAGCTAAAGGAAGAGCTAGATTCTGCAGACATCGATGAACAGTGAGACAAGCATCACAGAGTAGAGCAAGTGTCGAGCAAAGGTATATATTTGATTATATTGATCAATGAAGTAATGGACCTACAATAGATCTGAAAATCTGCAATTGAGTTGTATGTATGAACAGATCATTAGTGTTTTAGTTTAACCATTGAAGCGTATAAACCTCTTAACCGAGCAGGACTTAAAAGTCTTTTTCAATTGAGATACATCCCAAGGAGTATCAAAAAGTTTGATCACAAAAGTAGCATTGGATATGCATGATACCTATTGACAGGCCAAGTGAGTGTTT
>MU226379.1:246813-268198 GCA_018584345.1 Thuja plicata | reverse complement strand
GATTTAAGGATTAATTTTTGAGGCCACTGATTCACCCCCCTCTCAGTTATTACTAACAATTGGTATCAGAGCTTGTGTGCTTAGAAGGAAGGTTTCAAGACCTAAGCTAAAGATCACAAGATGAACAGACGAGATGCGCTCAAGTTGAACAAAGATAATTTTGCTTCATGGTAGAGCATAATAAGACTCCACTTATCAGTTATTGGTAATGATGTTATTCAATACTTAGATGCTGAATATGTGTTGCCCAAAGGAACACCAACAATCGAACAATTGAGAGAGAAGCATGAGCATAATTATATGATGATAGAACTTGCTTCATCACTCTTCGATGCTGAATTTGAAGATGTCAAAACGTGCAAGACTGCAAAGAAGATGTGGGACAAATTGATGCTTGTACATGGTGGTGACAAGAATGTTTTGAGAGCCAAGGCATAAAGCCTTAGAGGAAAGTTTGATGATCTCAAAATGAAAGAAGGTGAAAACATCACTCATCACAACACAAAAATCAAAGAGGTAGTCAATGCTATCCGAGGAGTTGGAGGTATACTAGAAGAAGATATGGTGGTAAGTAAAATTCTAAGAACCTTACTACCTACTTATGCTAATAGAGTATCTTCCATTTAAGAAATGAGAGCAATAGCAAATAGCAATGTTACTCTAGACAGTTTGATTGGAAGACTGATTTCATTTGAGATGAATAACTTTGATAATAGTGTCTTACCAAATATAGAGTCTGCATTCAAAAATTCTATGATAATAAGTAAATCAAGTCATAAAAACACTATGAGAAAAGATAGTGATAGTGAAAGTGAAGAAGATGATCTTGATGAAATTGAAGCACTTATGGCCAGAAGAATGCAGAGAGGCAAAGGTAAATACAAAGGAAAATTACCACTTGTTTGTTTTAATTGCAAAGAGATTGGACACTTTGCTGCAAGATGTACTAACAAAAGAAAAGATGACAAAAGTAATGACAGATCATTTGAAAAGAAGTCCGACAGAATTGATTACAGAAGCTACCGACAATAAAAAAGAAGAGATACCCGAGACTATAAGGACAAAGGAAAGAAGGCCAGTTACCTAGCAAAATGCAAAGATGAAGACACTGACACTGAATCTGATGAAGACATCGAGATGGTGTTTGTGGCAGTAAAAGATGATTCAGATGATGATGAAGAAAGGTATGTAGAAACTGCATTCATATCTAAATTTAGTAAAAATGATGTGTGGATCATAGATAGTGGCTGCACTCACCATATGACCGGTGATAAGCAAAAGTTTGAGACTTTTGAGTACTATAAAGGTGGTTCAGTAAGAATGGGTAATGACACACCTTGTCCAGTCAAAGGTAGAGGAACTATAATGTTGACTAACCAGATAAAGTGTGAAAATGCTTATTGGGTAAATGGATTGAATTATAATCTATTGAGTGTTTCTAAGCTAAATAATTTAGGTCACAATGTAGCATTTGAAAATAAGAAGAAAAGATCTTCAATAAATCAGGAAATCTGATTGGTACCGGTGAGCAGACAAAAGGTAACTTATTCTATCTGAATGATACTGATACCAATTGTTTGATTGCTACAAACGAAGACATATGGTTGTAGCACAAAAGATTGTGTCATGTGAACTTTGACAACATGATAAAGATTAGCAAAAAGAGAAATGTCAGAGGCTTACTGACGATGACCAAGCCCAACAACATCATGTGTAAAAATTATCCAAAAGGTAAAATGACAAAGTCTAGTTTTAAAAGAAAAACCCATACATCTGATGCAATTCTAGAATTAGTCCATACCGATTTATGTGGACCTATGAGGACAAAGAGATATTATGGAGATACATATTTTATTCTCTTTGTTGATGATTACTCTAGAATGATGACAGTAATGTTTCTAAAAGATAAATCAGAAGAATTTAAGATGTTTAAATGGTACAAAGAAATGGTTGAGAAGCAAAGTGGTAAGGAGTTGAAATGCTTAAGGTTAGATAGAGGAGGGGAATTTATTTTAGATGAATTCACTAACTTTTGTAATGAGCATGGAATCAAAAGATAGGTCTGTACCAAGAACACCACAACATAATGGAATTGCTGAAAGAAGGAATAGATCCATAGTTGATTGTGCAAGGACACTGATGATAGAGAAAGGGATCACCCAAATCTTCTGGAGGAAGCTGTTAGTACTGATGTTTACACATTGAACAGAGGACAATTGAAGAAAGACACTAGAAAGACACCTTACGAGCTATGGTATGGATACACACCCAATGTAAGTTATTTCAAAATTTTTGGAAGTCAATGTTATATCTTAAAAGATAATAGAAACGGAAAACTTGAATACAAGAATGATTAAGGAATATTTCTAGGGTATTCTACCAAGAGCAAGGCTTATAAATGTCTAAACAAAGCCTCTAACAAAATTGTTGAAAGTGCAAATGTAAAGATAGATGAATTTGCATAGAAGAATGAAAAGGAAAGAACTAAAGAACTAGAGGACTACAATAGGTTCACTTACAATGAGGAACTTGAAACTCTACCTGATCAATAATGTAGAGCTCCCGAGCAACAGATCATTACACCTGGGCATCAGGCTGCAAATACCGATGATCAGAATATTGCTCAAGATGATGCACAAAGTGATGGGGAACAGAATGAAGAAAAAAATGATGATCAAGCTGATAGAAAAAGAGTTGAACCTATACTTGCAAGATATGTCAGAAGGAACCATCCATAGAACCAGATTATAGGAGATAAAAAGGATGGTATGAGAACCAAAAGTAAGTCTCTAAATAAAAGATGTCTTATTTGTGATTATGAACCCAAATTTGTCAATGCTGCACTAGATAATGATGAATGGATAAGTGCTATGAATGAAGAGATTGAACATATAGAGAAAAACAAGACATGGACACTTGTAGCAAGACCATATGATAAGAATGTCATCAGTACAAAATGGATATTCAGGAATAAGATAAATGAGAATGAAGAAGTCACCAGAAATAAGGCAAGACTAGTATGCAAGGGGTATGCACAAGAATAATGAATTGACTATGGAGAGACCTTTGCACCCGTTTCTAGGCTAGAAGGAGTAAGAATATTACTTGCTTATGCTTCATATAAAGGATTCAAGGTATATCAAATGGATGTCCAGTTTGCATTCCTAAATGGAATACTTGAAGAAGAAGTATACATTGAACAACCAGAAGGGTTTGTTGATCCAGACAAGAGGGACATGGTATGTAGACTTCACAAAGCCCTGTATGGATTGAAACAAGCACCCCAAGCTTGGTATGAAAGAGTTCATTCCTATCTTATAAGTATTGGATCTGTAAGAACTAGTGAAAATAGTAATCTTTACTTGAAGGAAGATACCGATGCTAACATTTTGATTGCTGAGATATTTGTTGATGACATCATATTTGGAGGCAATGATATGCTATGCAAATCATTTGCAAATGAGATGAGAAAAGAGTTTGGGATGTCTATGTTTGGAGAGATCAAGTTCTTTCTTGGTTTGTAGATCATGCAACAAGATGAAGGTATTTTCATTACATAATCCAAGTACATCAAAGAAGTATTGGAAATATTCAAGATGGAAGAGTCCAAACCAGTTGGAACATCGATGGCAACAGGATGTAAGCTCACAAAGGAGGACAAGTCATTTGAGGTAAATCAGGCTTTGTACAGATCAATGATTGGAAAACTCATGTATGTTGTACATACTAGACCAAATATGCACATGCAGTAGGAATAATTGCTAGATTTTCTACTAATCCCAGAGAATCACATATGACTGCTGTGAAAATAATTCTAAGATATCTTAACAATACCGAGGAATATGGCTTATGGTATAGAAGAGAAGACAAATCTGAACTTAAGGTCTTTACCGACGCTGATTGGGTTGGAAATCTTGATGAGCGGAAGAGAACAATTGGAGGAGCATTCTTCATGGGTGACAGACTTGTCACATGGATCAACAAGAAACAAGGATGCATCTCACAATCTACTGCAGAGGCAGAGTATGTTGTTGTTACTGCAAACTGCTCAAATGTTGCATGGATCAAACAGGAACTGGAAGGTATGCATATGAAAAGTTTAGAACCAGTACTTATCTATTGTAATAATACAAGTGCAATAAACATTTCCAAAAATCTAGTCATGCATGCTAAAACAAATCATATTGCCATTAGGTATCATTATTTGAGAGAACAAGTTTAGGAAAAAGAGGTGACACTTGAGTATGTGCAATCAAAGGAACAATTGGCTGGTATTTTCACCAAGCCACTGCCCAAGGATGCATTTGACTACTTGAGAAAGAGACTAGGGGTTAGACCCTTGTCTACTAGTCAGTAAAAATGACTAGAAGGCTGCATCAGCCTACACATTATCAGAATATCATTCATGTTGATGCAAGCAGAGAGATGAACTTCAAAGATAAATCTATACACAACAAGATATTTATCTACTCCAAGAACCAGAGTTGTTACCGATGGAATGGGAAATTCAAGGAATATATTATGGATAAAAAGAATCCATTTGGCATCACTGTCAAATATTTTCTTGAAAATGATGTTTGACATTGCTGTCAAAGGGAGAGAGATATCTCATTATCATACATACAAAGATTATATCCAGTATCAACTCAGGGAAAGATCATATTCATCACAGTATCCATAGGGAGAGAAGAATGTAACAAGAAAGGGAGAGTACACACAAAGGAAGAGAATTACAGACAAAAGACATCACACGAAAGGAGAACAGTCAGAGGGAGAGAGTTTGACACAGAAGGAGAATACACCACATCAGAGAAAGAAAGATTCTACATCCATCCAGTAAAGGGATTGAAGACAAAATAAAAGCTGCAAGAATCAAATCAAAGCTATCTAAGCTTACCGAAAGCCAGACATTTGTATTAGTTACATTAGAAAAGCTTGATGAAACTGTATATTTCATATTGTATTAGTAACAGTATACTATGATAATGTAGTATGTTGTTATCAATGCCAAAGGGAGGGATTGATGACATGTAACTGATTGAATGTTTGAAGATGTTAAGTTAATAATCATACAAGGCATTAAATCAGTTAATGTATTGTATTTTCATTGATGTCAACTTGATATAATCTGTATGGTCATGGAAACACTACCTAAAGACTTCAAAGAACCGATGAATCAAGACTATGCTATCAGTAATTCATACAAGCCAAGTATTCACTAAGTGACTGCATACACCAATGGAGTGCACACTGACGGTTAGAATAAAAGAGCAGAGTCACAGTGTTACCCAACGAGCTAATGCACAACATTACCGATGAGCAGAGTTATAGTGTTGCTCGATGAGCAAAATGCAGAGTAATCTGACGGAAAGAATTTTAGTGTTGCCCAATGGAGAATTTCAGTGTTGCCCGATGACAACTGAAGTCACACTGACGGAACAGTCAGTTATCACCGAAGACTAACTGAAGTGTTGACCGACAGAACAAAGATTTCAAAAAATGACAAAATGCTTAGTTGTCAAGAAGCTAAAGATAGAATTAAAGAATACTTATCATTGTTTTAATCATCCAGATAAAACTAGAGATAAGTAAGTGATTTAAAGCTGATTTGTCCAGTTGGAAAGAATATCTCTTTGAGATAAATCATGAGTTTGCCTTAAATCTATTGGCGAGAATTGTGAAACATGCCAAGAATCAAGAAATCCAAGAAAAGAGGAAATCATGTCTATATAGAGACAAACCCAACTCATTATGAATTGTGGGGTGAATAAGAGAATAGAGGAAAGATGCTAAAGAAAATCTGAAGGAGAAGAAAGTCTTCATTCAGTCCTGATCAACAAGCTAAAGGAAGAGCTAGATTCTGCAGACTCTGACAAACAGTAAGACAAGCATCACAGATCAGAACAACTGTGGAGAAAAGTATATATTTGATTATATTGATCAATGAAGTAATGGACCTACAATAGATCTAAAAATCTGCAATTGAGTTGTATGTATGAATAGGTCATTAGTGTTTTAGTTTAACCATTGAAGCATATAAGCCTCTTAACCGAGTAGGACTTAAAAGCATTTTTCAATTGAGATACATCCCAAGGAGTATCAAAAAGTTTGATCACAAAAGTAGCATTGGATATACCCGATACCTATTGACAGGCCAAGTGAGTGTTTGATCAAGGATGGTAGCATTAGATGCCAGATACTAGTTGAAAAACTATTTCTAAAATCCTCTAACAAGGTCACACCTAACAGTGTGCTTGTAACCTTTAACAGGGTTGGCTCTTAACAGGGCTCACTTCAGAAGAGTGAAAATTTGGGGTACTGATCCTAGTGGTTTTTCCCTTAATAGGGTTTCCACGTTAAAATCCTTGTTTTATGTGTTTATGGTTTATCAATTTACTATTTTACATTTCACATATGCATTTCTGGATTTATCGGTATACTCTGCACATTTACTGTGTTTCGGTAAATAAGTTTACTGCTTATCGGCAATCATACAAAAGAGAGATTAGCAAAGCAATCCGATAGGTAGAAAATTGATTAAAGTATTTCAAGGCATATATCTTGTAGGACAGAAGATAACTTGAGACATAATTAGTGGTTATAGTTTTAAGGATTAATTTTTGAGGCCACTGATTCACCCCCCCTCTCAGTTATTACTAACAAACAACACACAAAGCTAGAGTCACTATCCAAGCCGCTGCTCCACCATCCGATCCATCCACATCCACTTGTCTCACTTCTCATTATGACCTTACACACTTTGGAAAGACACCTGCACAAATATCAACCCTCGAACTCCTTCATACATCTCCAATTCACAAAGATTTTCTTGAGAAAGCCCTTCAAGAGTTGCACATACCTAAGAACATCAATGCATCACAATTTTAGGCTATGATTGGGAACCTAGTCACACAACAACGCCTTGTGTTTACTAATAAGGACTATCATTCTCCTAACCTCCACCATAAGTAACCTTTGCACTTTGAAGCTCTCATCCATCACAACAAAATAAAAAGAGTCCTTATAAATGGCGGATCTAGCTTGAATTTGTGTACATTAAAGCTAGTGCAACAAATGGGACTCCCTAATGACCTTCTTGATACAAAAAAGGGCATTACAATAAAGGTGTATGATGACAGAGAAAGACAATCCAAGGGATTGATCACCTTGTCATTGAAAGTTGGTCCATCATTGATTGAAACAACGTGCCAAGTGCTTGATCTTGATCTTCCATACAATGTACTACTTGGCCAACCTTGGATCCATTTTATTCAAGGTATACCTTCCACATTCCATTAGTTTCTTAAGTTCCCACATTATGACAGAGAAGTAACTATACCTGCAGATTTTGAACCCTTTCAATATTTCAAGAGATTGGAAGGGAAACAAACAAATTTCTACCCATTGAATGAGATAGTCTAATCTTCTATTGCTACTACACCTCCTGAAAAAATGCTAATTAGCCATCTATTGATAAAGCTCCCACATCCACATCTACTGATAAGGCTTCCACATTTGAGCCTCCCACGAGTGAAGAGAAAATTGTAAAAGAGAAGAAGATCCCTAATTGTAATAATAAGATCAAAATCATTGACAAAAGAAATGGAGAATATGAGATTGAGCATGCCTTCTATGCTGGCCAACTCCCTCTATCTCCTAAATCTTATGGTCAACCTTCACAACTATTTCCCAAGAAAGATAAGTCCATATGGAAGATGATGTCTTCTCCTGGATCTATAAAGATGGACAAGACGCACCTGTGGACATTCCTAAAGGAAAGTATGTCAAATCAATGCCCATAGTGGAAAGTATGGGGTATCATGGCACATGCCTAGGATCACGTGAATAAAAAATGGAAGAGCCTCTAATAGAAATTGGTTATCCTAGGAACCAAGGGATGGACTCCTTAGAACCTAAGGTGCCCTTAACTAACAATGATGAAGCTTCTTCTCATTCAGACCTCGAGGGTGAATTCTATGAAGTTCCTTTTGACTATATCAAAAATGATCTCATTGACATTGACCATGTCCTTAACATCACTATAGTTGACCTTTCATCCCCTAGTTTACCACTTGTCCACCTAGAGCTTATCAATTGGGACCAACAAGATTCACCACCTGCTTTGGATATTTGTGATTCAGATGAGGCAGTGTTATCCCTTTTGGACCTAAGGGATATCCAAGAACACAAACACAAGATCAAGTACCATGATGATGCATACTTTGGATGACAAGTCAACTCTCTTAGTCACAAAAGTAAATAGAGAAAAAATCAAGAAGAAAACACAACATCCCCTGGTGAAAACCTTTCTGAGGCACCTTTGGATGAGGAAAAATAGAAAATAAATGACACATATTTTGATGAAAACCTGGATAAGGTGTCAGAAGAGGGAGAGGATGACTTGATTCATGTCATTATCGCGTGATAAATAATCTATCCATAATGAAGATACAGTTGAGGTGAACCTTGGTACAATAGAGGATCCTAGAATCACATTCATAGCTACCTCCTTGAGCAAGAAAGAGAAAACATACACGATTGAATTCTTACAGAAGGTAAAATAGAATTTTGCATGGACCTATAAAGATATACCTAGGCTAGATCCTGATCTAGTGGTAGACCATCTTGTAGTTGATCCTAATGTCAAACCTGCCAAGCAGAAACTTCATAAGATGCATCCAAAACTTTCCTTACTAGTCAAGGCTAAGCTACAAAAGATCCTTGATGTTGAATTCATTCACCCTATTGCTTATCCTGAGTGGATATCTAACATTGTACTAGTAGGTAATCTTGCTGGGGGCATTTGCATCGGTTCAAAATTTAGAGACTTAAACAAAGCATGTCCTAAGGATGATTTTCCACTCCCAAATATTGACATCATAGTGGACTTGACTATCGAACATGAGATTTTTTCACTTATGGATGGTTTTTCTAGGTATAATCAGAGCAAGATCGCAACAAAGGATCAACATAAACTACATTTACTATTCCTTAGGGTACTTTCTATTATCAGGTTATGCCCTTTGGTCTAAAGAATGTTGGTGTGACATATCAGCATGCTATGAGAACCATATTTCATGACCTTCTATACGATATCATTGATGACTATGTTGAGGATATCCTCAGTAAATCAAAAAATTGAGAAGCACATATCAAGATATTGACCATCATCTTTGACAGGTTGGAGAAGTACAAGGTTTGTCTTAACCCTAAGAAGTGTATCTTTAGGGTTCAAACTAGAAAATTGTTAGGTTACATTGTATCTTGCCAAGGCGTTGAGATAGATTTGAAGAAAGTCAAAGCAATACCTAGAGATGTCACCTCCTAAGACATTGTGACAACTCTATGGTTTACAAGGCCGACTTTAGTCTATTCATCATTTTATCGCTCAACTTGAAGATAAGGTTGATCCTTTCTCTCACCTATTGAGGAAGGATATTAAATTCCTATGGGACTATCTATGTAATAAAGCATTTGAGAAACTAAAGCAATATCTTGCAAATGCACCAATGTTGGTCCCGCCTGTCCCAGGCCGCTCTTTGATCCTATACATTTATGTTACTAATTTTGCATTGGGGGCTCTTCTTGCACAACTGGATAAGAATGGAAAAGAGCAAGCGGTATATTGCATGAGAAAAACACTAGTAGGATATGAGTTGAATTACACTATAAAACGTGTATGTCTAGCTTTTATTTTCTGCATATAAAAATTAAGACACTACATGTTGAACCATAAGATATGACTTACAACTAAGATCAATCCATTGAAATATTTGTTATCTAAAACAACTCTCATTGCTCATACAACAAAACGGGTCATGATTCCGAGCGAATATGATATTGAGTATGTAGAACACAAAGCCATTAAAGGATAGGCTATTGTAGATTAGTTGGCCAATGCACCACCTGAAGCAGATCAACCTCTTATTATAGAACTCCCAGATGAATCCATTATGACGGTTAGCCCTAGTACTCAATGAAAGTTATATTTCGATGGATCATTCACTCAGAATGTATCAAGAGAAGGTATCATATTAGTCACACCACAGGGATATTTTATCCCAAAATCATACAAGCTAACCTTCGTGTGTACAAAAAATATCATGGAATATGAGGCCTTAGTTGAAGGACTTCATCTTGATATTGATGAACTATAACTGATTGAATGTTTGAAGATGATAAGTTGATGATCACCGAGCTGCAAAAGTGAATGCAAGACATTAAATCAGTTAATGTATTGTATTGTCATTGATGTCAACTTGATATGGTTTGATTGTTCATACACATATTATCATAACCTTGAAGATATGAAGAGATAAAGTTTATGTGGTTGATAAAACATAAAAAGTCAGTATACACCTAGTGACAGTGAACACCGATCAATTTACAGTGTATACGGAGCACAACAATAATTGAGAAAGCGTAACTGAGCAAGTGTTACCGAGCAAGTGTATATCGAGCATCACAGTAACTGGAGTTGATGACCGAGCACAACTGGAGCGGATGACCGAGCACAACTGGAGTTGATAACTAAGCATAACTAGAGTTTAAGAATGACAAAATTGCTTAGCTGACAGAGCTACAATTTAGGGATTGACTGATTGATTGTTTTATTATCAACGATCAATTAAAATAAAGCATGGAAGGAAATTTAAAGCATGTTTTATTCATGGTTATCAAGGAGAGATTTATAGAATAAAACTAAAGGAGAGCTTTACAAGATAAAGCAAGACATGGAGAGTTTTACGGATCAAGAATAAATCTACGAAAAAAATAAGGAGATTGAGCGGCTAATCATGTCTATATAAAGAGAAAAGGAATTCATTATAAAGAGAGGAGTGATGAGTGTATTTTGTGTGAAGATAAAATTCTTCATGCAGATCTGATCATACAGGTTGAGGAACAGAGCCAAGGAATTCTGCAGACATCGAGCAATAAAGGATAGAGCATTCACCGAGCAGAAGAAAGAAATAAAGCAAAGGAACTGAAGTGTATATTGATCAAAGAGGTATTATAGAGCTAAAAATAGATCTGAATATTTGCAAATCAAAGTTGTATTTTGAACAGATCATTTACTGTATCAGTTTAACCATTGATTCAAAATATCTCTTAACCGAGTGGGATTTAACAGTCCTTATTGTATTGAGATACTCAAGAGTATCAAAAGGTTTTCTTGTTGACAACATAGTGAGTGCTAGGTCAAAAGACAAACTGTTGGTTTTAAATCCTCTAACAAGGTCACACTTAACAGTGTGTATTGTAACCTTTAATAGGGTTGGCTCTTCATCGAGTTCACTTCAGAACAATGAAATTATTTTGGGTTACCGGTCCCAAGTGGTTTTTCTCATATTGGGTTTCCACGTTAAAATCTATGTGTCAAAAGTGTATATGTTTCATTGCATTGATATTTTGTTTTACACATTATTGAAACTGGATTGGTCGATTAACTCTAATTTTATTTGCTCCTACTTGGTAAAGTCTGGAAAAGATAAACAATATATCATACCGAGCAACTTATATTTTTTAAAGTTATTTATGACATACATCTTGATGAAATTGGGACTGTAAGATAACTGAAGGTATTATATTTGAGAGATAATTTTTTGGTTGGATCTTTTGGAGTTATTATTAAGGCCACCGATTCACCCCCCTCTCAGTTATTATAACAAATATAACATGGAAAATCACTAGCTTACTTGTTTTTGGTGACTCTCAGTTGGTTATTAAACAAGTTCTAGATGAATATCAGACAAAAGATAGAGTTTCTCCTGTATCGCATAATGATAGAGGATTTGAAATCACACTTCACAGAGCTTCAGTTCTAGTAGATTCCAAGAACCAACAACAAAGTGACTAACACAATGGCCACCATCAGATCAATGATCTCTATGCCTAATAACAGTCACAAATGTGAGTTTCTTGTCGAGAACCTTATGGTCCCTGCCTATCACATGCCAAAATTTGAACTGGTGTGTAATATTGTTGGTTATGAAGCCCCTTTGTATCAAGAAATTTGTGACTACCTACAAAATGAGATCATCCTGCTTACCCTCACACCCAATCAACCAAAAATATTCATTTATTGTACCTCCCACTACACTATCCTAGGGGATACCCTCTTTAGAAAACACTTCGACGGAATCCTTCTTAGGTGTCCCAGATTAGGAGAAGCTAAAACTATGTTAGAAGAGGTTCATCAAGGAATTTGTGGGGCTCATTCTAGTGGTCTTAATCTTGCAAAGAAGTTATTGTGCATTGGATAATATTGGCCCGCCATGGAATAGGATGCACATCACTTATTGAAGAAAGGTGTGCCTTGTCAGTAGCACGATGATTTAATCAATGGACCGGCACAATCATTGAAACCCACCATCACTCCATGGCCTTTCTCCCGCTGGGGATTTTATCTCATTGGATAGATATTTCCTAATTCTTCCAATGGACACAGATATATATTAACTAATATCGAGCAGTTTACTAAGTGGGTTGAAGCCATTCTTATGAATCATACAATTGACAAATAGATATCTAAGTTTATCCTAAATTATATTATTTGTCGCTATGTTATTCCCCATGACATCATTATTGATAATGGAACCCCTTTCAAATATAAGGATGTCACTGAGCTTTGCAAACAAAAATTGGCATTTACCAACATTGTTCTAGCAAGTATTACCCCCAAGGTAATGGACAAGCTGAGGCTACAAATAAAACTATCATTAAAATCCTCAAAAATATAGTCAACGAAGTTGGATGTGATTGGAATTTGTAGTTGAATCCCGCACTCTGGGCCTATCACACTTCCATCCGTACACCCACTGGAGCCACTCCATTTTATCTTGTCTATGATACTGAAGTTGTCCTCTCCATTGAGATCAAAATCCCATTTCTCAGAATCTCCTTGCAGAATATGATATCAGATGAAGACTATAGACTTTCCCACTTGCAAGAGTTACAACTCCTTGATGAGAGGCATCTCAGTGCTTTGAACCATCTCTGTGAGTATCAAAATTGCCTGCGCTTACATTTAAACAAGAAGATCAAACTCCGTGAGTTTGAAGTTGGTGATATTGTCCTACAACATAACATGAAGAATCTCTATAACCGTGAAAAGAAAGGAAAGTTTGAGCCTAATAGGTTGGAACCATTTGTGGTTACAACTAAATTTAGATTTGGAGCATATCAGATAGAAACACTAGAGGGAGATCCTATCCCCGATCCTGTCAATATCATGCACCTCAAGCACTTTTATGCGTAGCACATCAACAGTTCCTCTTGTACAGTAGAAAGTTAGAGAAAATCCAAAAAAATAAAAAAGTCAACAAAAAATAAAAAATAGTATAAAATTATCCCGAGGAAAAAATCTAAAAATGGAAAAAGTCCTAAAAAAACTTATTATCTTGGTGAAAAATTGCCAAACAGGTGCCTTGATAATACAAAAAATAAAAAAAGTCAAGAAAAATGAGTTCATCCGTTTATGAAAACCACTTCGGTGGCTCATTGGATAAGTACCTTGGTGAAAAACTGTTTTAGGCGCAATGCGTAGCCAGTCAGATCCATCATCTATTAAGACTATCCTACACACTCTTCATTGCATTTCATTGTCCCTCCCTCCCATTTCATAATAAAACCCCCACTTTCCCTATCTGTGCAGGAATCCTACCAAGTTCATTTACTTATTCCAGTTGCGTATCCCTTTTCATCCCATTCATGACGAGGTACGTCCCATGCTGGAGTTCACCTTTCATTCGATCCTATTACACTGAGCTTAACCCCATTACACTGAGCTTTTTTCTAGACACAGTGATTTCATAAGGTTACACAAATCAATTTTGAGACCAAATTTTGACCTATTTTTCTCTTCACATATATTGTCAACGAATATTCGTAAAAAACACAAACAATCAATCTTGGTCCGATAAGCTGTATCCTTCCTACAACGACTTATCAAATCCTCCAATGACTCAATATTATTCATGGAAAGAACATGTGGACTGAATGACCACTTGGTCATAAGGTCTTTTATTTGATTTTATCTTTTATGTTTCAATAGAACCTACTCAGAATTTCCCTGATCTTCCATATCTTGGTACATTTTGACAGGTGTATATTTTTACATTTTTTTTTCATTTGCAGAATGATCTATCTAAGGTAATCTAGTGCATTTGTGTTTTTTACTCAATTGCGGTTATGCGTGTCTCACCGAGGCATGATATTTTGCACTTCCATCAAGTTTATGTCAAGAACATGGGTGTATTGGGATCTCCTTAGTCATTTCACCACATTGGTGCCATCATGATTGATAATTCATATACACGTTCCTAAATCTCCCTTGTCTTTCCGAGACTCTAGTCAGATCTGTGTTTTATAACACATGGTGCATACCTCCTTTTGTAAAATAAAACTAGGGTATGCTCTCCACATCAACGCAATAAAATCTCCAAACTCTCCTTTGCATTTTGTTAGCTGCACTATAGGTTTCATTTTGCATTTTGCATTCGAGGCTTCTATTTATCACATCTCATGTTGCATATCACCATCCTTCATTCATTCATATCATATGCATTTAGTTCATTTCAAGAAACTTCCCCAAACTTTTTGTTTGCGTTATTTTCTTGAGGGGGAAGATCCTTCCATCGTCGTTGCTTCGGTATGACTCCCAGGCCTCTGCTTCTCTTTGGGTATCTTATTTTCTTTTCTTTGACGCAATGCCATTTCAGACACCGCATCAAAGAGAGGCAAAATATAGACATCTAAAATAGCCCTGTAACCTTATTAATTAAATCTTATTTAATTAATATCACATTATAGTTAATTAAATCCTATTTAATTAACATCCTTGGCCATATAATCGATTTTAATTAATTAATTATATTAATCCTTTTCATCTACCAATTTAATTTAATTTATTTTAATTAAATGGGTTCATTATACTCTTCTCCCTAAAGTATTTAAATTTTATTTAAATACATCCCAATTAATGTATTTAATTAAAACTAAATACATGTGACCCCTTTAACCCTCATATTTAAATAATCATTTCCCTCATATCCCCTTAACCCATGATTTAATTAAATCCTATGTTGATTAAATCATAAGCCTATCCTAATCCCCTATTTAATTAAATCTTATTTAATTAAAATCCCTAATCCTTGATTTAATCTAATTAAATCCTTAATCCTAACCTAGATTCCTAATCTACACCCGTCGCCATCTTGCTGAACCTACCTTTTGGATAAATCCTAGATTAATAAACCTAATCTATGCGATTCCTATGAAATTTAACTGAAGTGGGTGCTCACATGTGAGCAACTTTCTACTTTTGGACTCTTACAACTCTTACAAAGTTGTCTCCCTTTCCCTTCTCTCAAAGTTTCTCACATGTGAGCAACTTTCCCCTTTTAGACTCTTACAACTCTTACAAAGTTGTCTCCCCTTTTTCCTTTCCCTTAATGTTTCTTACACATGTGTGAGAAACATAATTCTTCTCGTGACACACATTTTCCCCAACCCTTGTCATTGACCCATCACTATCACAGGTTTTCTCACACACGTGGGAGCATCTTTGACCTTAGTATGACCATCCCTTTGCCCAATGTATCTCTCGCGAGTCACCACTTTTTTCCTATGGCTGTTTCATGTGTATCTTGTGTGGCCTCCATATAGGATCCACCTCATCCAATCTTGGTTGAAATCTTGTAGCTAGTTCCCTATACTAGTTTGTAAGCCTTTCAACTTTCATTAGTTTATTTGGAGATTATTATATTGTGTTTGGAGAGAATATCCACACAAAATTTCAAAGAGAAAATCAACAAGGCTTGAGTGCACTTGTTTGGCTTATCTGAGGTTGCAGAGAAATCTTCTTGTGTCTTTTGTTCAAGTTTTATACATGTTTGGCTTATTTGAATGCTAACCCACTAATATTGACATGTTTGAGCTTGTTCCACACAGGTAGATTTGTTCACCGCCAACTACTTTCATAACTCTAATCCTAAAAAAAGAGAATACAAACATATTAGATCATATTAGACCTATTGCACTATGTAATGCAGTTTATAATCTATTATCACTAAACTGATTGCTGAGAGACTAAAGCGATGTCTCAAAGATCTGATTTCTAATGACCAGGGTGGTTTTGTTATAATATTATCACTAAATTGGTTGTTGAGAGACTCAAGCAATGTCTATCTGCTTATTTTTTTTATCATCATGGCTAAGGGGCTTGGCATATTTATCAAAGATAGGGTTATACAAGGCTTGATTTAGGTATGGAGTTGATGCAATAGCCTGCCTTGTCATTCTCATCTTTAGTTTGTTGATGACACTACTCTTGTGGGAAAAGCTAGAATCAATGAAGCTATTAATTTAAAGATAACCTTGGACACTTATTTAGCTGCCTTAGGGAAAAATATTAATGAGGAAAAGTATTCTGTTTATTTCTTCAATACTCTTTGGCCTATTCAGAACACAACTGCTTGAATTATCAGATTTCAAATTGGGTCTCTTCCTCTAGTGTGTCTTGGGATTCCTCTCTATATGGGATCTCAATTGAGAGATTTTTGGCAGGATATTTTGGATAAATTTTGGAAAAGGGTTGGTTAATGGACTTAAATATGGTTTTTGTCTACTGACAGACTAACTCTTTTGAAGTCAATAGTTCAATCTCCCCTATTTATAGATGTTTTATGCAGGTTGCCCCCACTAACTTTGTGAAGGAGTTTGATGCTCTCTCATGTCAATTTCTTTGGTCAGGAAATTTTATTGCTTCTAAATGGAGTATAGTTAGATGGGATTTAATCGTTAGGCCAAAGCAGGAAGGAGGTCTTGGTATTAGGCCTTTAGGTATGATTGGACAAGTTATGGCTATGAAGTTATATTGGATATGGTATGGAAGGGCTCCATGAATTGGGAGACTCTTAAAAGAGCTAAAAAACTAATTAAATAGGGTCTCTTCTATATCTATAATAGAGGTTTAGATGCATATTTATAGCATGATTCTTGGGATGGCAACCCCCTGATCATTTTTCAGTTTCCCCATCTTCAACCCTTATGCAATTGTTTGAGTGAGGCTAGCTAGAATAGGGTAGAAATTTTTTAAACCACAAAGCTCAGGGGAAAATTGTAAGTTACTTGTTGGAAAGGTCCTCATGAATGACCTTCTAGGGGCTTTGAGGAGAATCAACAGGATCTAGTTGAGATTTTAGTTTTTATACTTTGTAGTGCCCTTGATTGCAAAGATATTTTGGCTTGGAGTTCAGATCCAAAGGGCAAGTTATAAGTTTCTTCTGGTTACCTTGCTCCTGATGGTTAGCTCCATGGTTAGGGAGATGTTCCCTGGTGAAAGCAAGTTTGGAAAATATTTTCTTGGCCTAAGCACAATTTTTTCTTTGGCTAGTTGCCCAAAATAGATGCCTCACCTAGGAGAATCTAAGGAAGAGAGGCTTTCAAGGCCCATCAATTTGTGTTCTTTGTAGAAATGGTGAAGAAAGTACTTCTCATCTTTTGTTCCATTGTTATTATTCAAGGGAGATATAACATCTATGGTGGGAAGCAAAAAACCATGTGCTTACATTTGTGCTACCTCTTTGGTTGAGTTTTGAGAGAGCCTTGTTCAACCTCCAACAAAGACTACTTTTCTCCAAACTGCTAGAGTTCTTGGCCTGAATTTCATTATTTAGAATTTATGGCTAGAAAGGAATAGGAGAATTTTTCCAAGTGTGGAGAAAGATTGCTAATAGACTTCAGGAGCCTATTTCAGAAAAGTGTAATTTGTCTTCTCTTGTGGACGCTTGTGAACTTGCTACAATAAGGAACCTTAATTTGGTTGATAACGAGATTACTTTTCCTTGCAGGAAGAAATCGAGACAATCTAAATAAAAAAATTGTAGAGAGGGAAGATGGATCCCTCCCCCTAAGAGAGTTTTGAAGGTTAATCCAGATGGGTCATCTAGAGGGAATCTTAGATAGGAAAGAATTGGTGGTATTGGGAGGAGAAGTGATGAGAATGTTGTGTTCTTTTTCTCCATTTATAAAGGATAACATTCAAATAATTTGATGGAGGCCCTAGCTATTTTACATGGTGTTGAGAAAGGGTTCTCTTTAGGTTGGAAAATTATTATTTGTCAGTCTAATTCACAGATTGTGGTTGATATGTTGAATGATCACCAATAAGATGGAGTTTCTTGGCAATTAGCCTCAATGGCTAAGAAAATCTTTAATCTTTGTGGATCCTTGGATTTAATTTTTTCTGTTATATTCCTAGTGAGTAGAATAAAGTAGGTGATTGCTTGGCTAAATGGTCTTCTCATAGCTTAGAGGGATGGGATGTGGATAACTGGGAGGCTCTTCCTCTAGATTATATGGATATTTTGAGAAAGTTGATTAGGGATGATGGAAACTTGTAATTGCTCTCTTCTATTGTGTTCTTTTGATATTGGCTTTACTTTGTAATTATTGGCTTTACTTAAATACAATTTTACCCCTCTTTTATTCAAGAAATACATATCTATTATTTGTTTAATTAATTCATCCATTATCCTTATTCCTCACTATTAGCTAAATAAATCAACATCCATTTTGACTAAATCCAATATTATAGTTAGTTCTATTTTTCAAAAGAAATTAAACAAAATATTTTTCCATGTCAACCCAATTAGTTGATTAATTTAAATTAATTAACTAATTTTTCATTACACATTCCTAAATATGATTAATTTAATCAAACATCTAATTTGACTAGTACTTAAAACCCTAAAATAGATTATCTTAACCCTTAAACCCATATATTGATTATAACCCTCCATTTACACATGTGACATCTCACACTTGTGTGATGGGATACATGTCAAGTCTCCTTCAAAATATGATCACTTACATATATGCTAGGAATCACATGTCTATATTTCTTATCTTGATGTGATCTCTCACAAATATGAGAGGAGTCACATGTCTCCATTTTGTTTCCCTATGTGTCCTCACCTATTTTTTAGGAGAAAATTATCATAAGTTCATCTTCCATATGTTTTTTCAAATGTATGAGAGGATATTTTGATGACATGTAACTAATTAAATGTTTGAAGATGTTAAGTTGATCACCAAAATGCAGAAGGATAATGCAAGACATTAAATCAGTTAATGGATTGTATTGTCATTGATGTCAACTTGATATAATATAATCGGTTATAATCAGTGTCAAAGACTTCAGAGAATCAAAGAGATAAAGATTATGATTTCTGTAATGCATAAAAGACAAGTATTCACAATGTGACTACAAACACTGACGGTTAGTGAAACCCGACAGATAAAGATCACCAACAGTAAAGTCACAGTGATACCCGAGCAAGAACACCGTCGAGCATTACCGACAAGTAGAATCACAAGCAAAACCGACGGCCAGAAACATAGTGTAAACCGACGAAGAAGACCAAGAACTAGAGTGTTGACCGACGCTATCAAAGAGTTAAACACCAAAATTAACTTGAGTTCAGAAACAACAAAATATCTAGCCGACAGAGCTAAATATAGAGTTAACTGGTAGTTAACATTGTTTTAATCGACAAGATAAGCCAAAGATAAGTAAATGATTTAAAGTTGTTTTGTCTAGTTGGCAAGAAGATTTTAGTGAGATAAAATAGGAGTTTTGCTTTAAATATAATTGGAGAGAATTGTGGATCATGCCAAGATCAAGAAGATCAAGAACCTAGCAATGATGCTATCATGTCTATAAAGAGACAACTCAATTCATTACGAATTGGTGTGGTGTGGGGAGTAGAATGAAAAAGAGGATGCTAAATAGAAACTGATGAAGAGAAACTTCATACAATCCTGATCAACAAGCCGAGGAAAGAGCTAAAGTTTTCTGCGGACACCAAGCAACAAAGAACATCACCGAGAAGAATCAAAGTGGAGCAAAGGTATAAACAGAGTTATATTGATCAAAATAGTTTTATGAGATTACAATAAATCTGAAAATCTACAAATATAAGTTGTATATGTGAACGGATCATACTGTTTCAGTTTAACCATTGATTCAAAAAGTCTCTTAACTGAGCGAGATTTAAAGATCCTTTCTATATTGAGATACATCCCAAGGAGTATCAAAAATTCTGATCATGAAGATAGCATGAGATGCCAGATACCTATTGACAGGCCAAGTGAGTGTTTGATCAGGGATGGTAGCATAGAGATCCCTGATATCAAGTGAAAGACTAAACTTTTAAATCCTCTAACAAGGTCACACCTAACAGTGTGTTTGTAACCTTTAATAGTATTGGCTCTTCACCGAGCTCACTTTAGAAGAGTTTTTATTTTGGGTTACCGGTCCCAAGTGGTTTTTCCCTTAACAGGGTTTCCACGTTAAAAATCCATGTGTCAATGTGTTTATGAGTCATTACTTTAGTGTTTTTCATTACACTTAACTTACTTGGATTGATCGGTATACTCTAGATAATTTACTGTCTTTCGGTAAATTAACAGACTTCTATTCGGTAAACATACAGTAGAAGGTTTTACAAAACATTCCGAGCAGTAGTAATTTGATAAAAGTATTTGGAGGCATTCATCTTATAGTACTGAAGATAACTAGAGGTAGAATATTGTGGTACTAAGTTTTAAGGGTTAATTATTGGAATATTTTTGAGGCCACTGATTCACCCCCCCTCTTAGTTATTAGTAACAATTGGTATCAGAGCTTGTGTGCTTAGAAAGGGAGTTTAACATCTCAAGCAAAAGATCACTAGATGAACAGACGAGATGTGCCGAAGTTGAATAAAGACAACTTTGCATCATGGCAATGTAGAATAAGACTCCACTTATCAGGTATTGGAAATGATATTGTCCAATACTTAGATACTGAATATGTGTTGCCTACATAACCTCATACTCTTGAGTAATTAAGAGTCAAGCATGAGCATAACTGCATGATGGTAGAACTTGCATCATCACTCTCCGATGTTGAGTTTGAAGATGTCAAAACCTGCACCTCTGCAAAGCAAATGTGGGATAAGTTGTAGCTTGTACATGGAGGAGATGCCACTGTACTAAGAGCAAAGGCAGAAAGCCTAATAGGGAGGTTTGATGACCTAAGAATGAAAGAAGGAGAAAAAATTAATCAGTATAGCTGCAGAATCAAAGAGGTAGTAAATGCTATCCGAGGAGTTGGAGGTGTACTTGAAGAGGAGACAGTGGTAAGAAAAATCTTAAGAACCTTATTGCCTATTTATGCTATTAGAGTTTCTGCTATTCAAGAAATGAGAGCAGTTGCAAATAATACAGTTACTCTAGATAGTCTGATTGGTAGACTAATTTCATTTGAGATGAACAACTTTGATAATAGTGTCTTACCATCTATAGAATCTGCATTCAAATCTTCTCTAAAGATAAGTAA
>MU226379.1:222003-240101 GCA_018584345.1 Thuja plicata | reverse complement strand
TCTCTCTCTCTCTCTCTCTCTCTCTCTCTCTCTCTCTCTCTCTCTCTCTCTCTCTCTCTCTCTCTCTCTCTCTCTCTCTCTCCAATGACCATAAAATACCTAGTATATATTTCCTTTAGGGAGGAATGTTCCAAAATGGTGTATAATTATAAGGGAAAAATAAAACACTTCCCCATAAAAAAGCCACTTTACATATTGGTCCATGCTTGCAAGAACTTTATATCTTGCAAAGTGAAATAGGAGATTAGGTTACCCTCTCAAACTAAGCCATAAAACATATTTTTATATTTTATAATGTTACGATTCATGTTATAAGGATGCCCTTAGAAATCTTATTCATGCTAGTTTAAGATCATTGTCCACCCTTTTCATGGTGCACAAGTAAAAATAATTAACAAAAGTTTTTTGCTTCATATTTTTGAGTTTTTGAGATAAAGCTTACTATAAGAAGACCCTAACATTCATCATAAGGGGTGAAGATGATGAAATGATTATATCATTCTCTAGCTATTCTTCACTTGGTATATAGTGTATTGATGAGACTAAAATAATTGACACGTCTACTTGAAAAATCTAGGCTATTGTGCTTTGATGTATTTTCTTGTTGAAATATGTGCACTCTCCCCTTAAATTAGAATAGATTATTTTCAAAAATTTCCTTCAATAAAAACCAATTCAAACCTTCTTCCAATGATCCTATATCCATCTGCAACCTTTAAGTCCAAAACAATATAAAAAAATCAATCCTATAGAAAATACTTTAATGCTTATGTTCTAATTTAAATTATAATCATTAATCAAAGGTTTTTATCCCCCATCAAGTAATCCAATTCATTATCGCTTCATCCTAATCGTAATCCTTTCAATCCTCACACAAAATCCAACCTCTATCCTCTTAATCAACATCCATTAATCTTAATCCGTCTCTAGCATAACCGAAACCATCATTTATCCATCCCCTTATTCATAATCTTTAATCATCACTCTCTAATCCTTAATCCTTAATCATAACCCACTAATCCTTCATACAATTATTGTCTCAAAATATAATATTTCTTATCATCCAAACTTCCAAATCTAAATCAAAGCCAAGCCGTTCTAATCCATAAAATAATCTTTCATCTCAATCCCCAATCCAAATCAACCATACCATCATCTTACTCCCAAAGTAGAATGATGACAAATGGATTTGTCATGCCCAAAATGACATTAAAAAAAACACAAATTTTTTTAAAGTGCTTCTAAAAGGTGAGGGATGATGCAATACAGTTAACTGATGTTTACTAAACGAGCATTTCGAGCCAATAAAATTAAGCAACAGTTAGGGTTGAGAGGGAAGTGTATTTAATGTTTTCATTAGGGTTAAGGGGGATCATGACGTGAGTCAACGTCCCTTAACCCACGAGTTTCCAAAGTTCCAGTTTAACAAGATGGGATTCTGACCAGTCTTAAAATACATAAATATAGTTGAAGGAGAGTGATTTGTTAAATATTTCATTAAATTCAATGGTTTAATTTACAATGATGAATAGTCAACATTTAAGCTTAATTGGTCTTATCATATTTTCATCTCCACCTAATAATCTCACTACATTAGTTACTAGACATCAATCTTCTTGGTGTGACAATATTATTTAAAATCATTAGCAAAGCCTTATTAAATAGTTAAACCTAATCTAGTACATAGGTTCCCTTAACAATTTACTCTAAATCTTCTAGAAGTTATAAATAAACTTTTAAATACTTTATTCGGTATTTAATTAGAAACTTTAATTAAACTTTATTTCGCAATAATTTTTAAATCAATTTATATTTAAATTTCCTTAGTTAATCATCATAGATTTTATCTTGTTATTCAATAGTGTATAGTCAATTCAATTAGAAGTAATAATCTACTTACGAATATGACTTAAGTTAAATCTACATTCCATTAATTACTTTCATGAAAACTTAGATCAATTATATCAAGTATAATAATAATAATTCATGAATGTAAGAAATTGTAGAAATATTTAATCTTTCAAAAGTTACTGTTATGCATTTAACAAATTTGGGTATAAGGTTGCTGACAACAAATCTAATGTTAGAAAAAGTGGAAGTGGTCCACAACATGGTCATACATGTTACAATTGCAAGAAATTAGAATGCATTGCTAGGTTCTATTGAGGAAAGAATGAGAAGACCTTTGTTCCTATGAAGAGGATTTATTCAAATGAAGAAAAGGATAATATGTGGCAGACATGGGTAAATAAATATATGATGATAATGAAGAAGGAAAGGCAAGGCATGAATCTATACCCCATGGTGGTACAAATGCTTCCTCTAAAAGCCAAACACAGAGCATTATCTAAGGGGGAGATTTGATTGAAGGCTTTAAAAACCCCCTTATGGTTGGTACGATGGATTACTTTTAGCATGGAAAATACCTTGAAGGTATTTTTGGATAATTCCAAGTGTTTGTGGAGACTTGCAAATACATTTGTGATCTCTATCCATATAAAGTAACAACTTTTTGGTGTCCAACTACACCAAATAAACTACATTTATGGTGAAACACTTAGGGTTTAAAGAGAAAGGTTAAATTTATTTTTTGCATTAATTTTGATCACTTTTTGATTATGTGAATTTGATAGCTATGGCGTGTGAAAGATCTCTCAAGTTTTGAAGTTTGCAAACCCTAACAAATATTGAATCAAAAGTATTTATCTTTCAAGTACTATCTAATGTGAATATTTTAAGTTCAAAATGGCTGCACCTATTATTGTCAACCCATCAATGAAGCCACAACCTAGATTTAATACATAGCCATTTGTGGCTATGGAGAAAGACACATTTTTTAAGGTGCTTATTGATGTAGTTTACAAGGAGGATGTTAGGGTTTACATCCATGCATCACTAACTAAAGTGAGTCACCTAAAGTTTTATAATTTATGGAAGGATTTGAAAACATTCAAGTTGTGGTATATAAAAACATTTATTTGATGATCTTTAAACATTAAGATGGATTTTCCAAACTTTAGCTATAAGCATGACTAGATTTGAATCATTATCAACCAGATCAATGAAGATGTGATGCATTTAGACCTACCACATAAGATGAAAAGGTATTTAACTATGGCTTTGACGAGATTGTATTCCTCTACCACAATTTTGGTTTTAAAATTAGTGAAGAATGACATAGTTACCCAGCTAACCGGTGCGTAACTAAATAATAGGGCTATGAATTTTGAGGATATCATTGATCCAAGTGTCTATTATGTGATACAAGGTCAAGAATATAAGACTTACTATTAAAACCATGAGGGTTTAGCTACTGCAGCCACAATTTACACTACACATCTAATGGTGGTCAAAGGAGAAAGGTTTAATTTATGTGAACTCTTGATGCAACAATTGATGGACAATCTAGACAGGACCAACAACACAAAGTATAGTTTCAGGTTTGGGTCCTTGATCATTTGCTTGGCCTTATGTTTTTGAATAAGATTTTGGGTGTTAGGGGTGAGATTTGGAACAAGTTCTCCCTCGTTGCAGTATAAATCAAATAACATATTAGAAGTTTTAAGGATGATACACATGCATACAATACCCTATATTCATGTTGGTTCAAATATTTGTAGGATAAGTTGTAAGAAAGGGAAATATTCCCTAATGAATTGGCCTGTGAGTAGAAAAATGAGATCACCTTCTTAGTGGGAAAAGACCATTGTTACATAGAGGTTGTTGAATCAAGGATTTCTTGGTTACTAAAGGTCCCATACAAAGTGCCTATAGAGGATATGGAAAGTAATATTAAGGTGTTGTTGTAGTTGCTAGTGGTCTTTATTAAGAGAGATTTGGAACAACAAGATAGTGAATAGGATGGTCTAGGAGAAATCTAAAAAGGGTCATGGAAAGAGAATGTATAATTTGTACAAGAATATAAATCTATTTCCAGTGTCTAAAGCTTTTGGTTTGCCTCCTTGTGAAGAAGGGACTTCTCGTCAAGCATAGATAAGGATAAGGTTCACCTTTGTTCCCCCTCTTATATTGAAAATTGGTTCCGTTGAAACCCCATTAAAGGATGCACAAATTTAGAAGAAGGGCCAAAGTCCTAACCATAAATCTACAAAAGAAAAATCAGGTCTGAAAGTGATTGTTGAGGAATTGGTTACCAACAGAAACACTAATGAGGAGAAGGAAAAATAAAAGCATGTAATAAAGAAGAAAAACAAAAGAACAAAAGGAGAACAAGAAGAGAACAGAAGAAGAACATGAACAAGAAGATGAGGATGAAGCAGATAGGGCACCTCTTATTTGGAGAAAGAGAACCATGATCTCTCAAGTAGAGACCTTTGTAGAAAACAAGGAAAATGAGAAATAAAGAGAAAATTTTGCTTACATTTTTTAGATTTTGCATATGAATTCAATGAACTATTAACACAGTGTGGCTTACATAAAGGGGCTCCATTTTGAAAGTCGCTTATAATTTATAAGTTATAAAGCAATCGGTGAAGGTTGTACATGGAAAATGGAAGTTTCTTGTTTCTTCCCAAATTTAATTATTTCTTAAAGTGTGAGTTTTAAATTTTCATCATACCTCATAGTAAAAGCATGGATAGAATCTATTTATTAGCTCTTGGAAAATGGAAGTTTTTTGCTTTTTCCTAATTTTTTATTATTTCCTTATGCACGAGTTTTAAATTTTCATCATACCTCAAAGTAAAAGCATACATAGAATCTATTTGCTTGCAAACAATTTAACCTTGTTGCCATTGACTTTATATATGCAGCCTTGCCAACTTCAAGTTTCACCTAATCAAGCAAGGAACCATTTAATTTCTTCCAAGTTGAATGAGTAATATCAGTCCTCGCATGCACACCTAGAGAATTGAAGTCACCAAATATTTTATTGACGAGGTAGAAAATTCACTTGTGCTTCTTAACTCTGAAATATCAAGTGAAAAGGAAAACACATTTGTCATAAACGATGAGTTTGCTGGCAAAGAAGATACTCCTTTCAAGGGAAAAAGTTATGTTGAGAGAAACGCTAGTGTGAGAAAAAGAGAGAACTCTTTCTGTGTTGTTCAAGTTCCAAAAGGAGAGAATTTTGTAAGGTCTCGAAACATTGAGAGTTGAGGTAAAAGATTCTATGGATGGCTGTGGAAAGAGAAGAAATATTTATGTGTCAAAGAGCAACACTGAATCTAATAACAATCAATTTTAGTAGTGTAAGAGAATTGATGACAATGTAGGGAGGAAAATCGATGCCCCTAAGAGCAGTACTAAATCCCACATCAATAAATCAGATGCGGCAAAGAGGAACCAATCCCACATCAACAAAGAGAATCCAATCCCACATCAATCAATTGCATGCGTCTAAGAAAAGTCATGCACAAAAGAAATTAGACGTTTGATCAACCAAGCCAGTCGCTATAAATTCTTATTGAATCCCTTGATAAATCTCTGGCGATAAATGGAGCAAAGCTATTGCATGTATTTTTTTCGGATCTCCGGATAAATGCCCAAGTGATAAATGGACGAAGGCACTTACCATAAAATCTCTTGGGATAAGTAATTTGCCCAGTACTGACATTGATATTTTCGTGAGCTAGTTAGTTACTTTGATATTAAATATTTAAATTCATAAATGTCAATTCATTTTTTTATCTTTTCACATGGAAACTCATCAAACATCAATTTTTTTTGTCTTTTAATTGAAAAATTAAGTAAACAATCCAATTAGTTTTGGAATAGGGAAACACACTTTGGTACCCGTGATGCGTTCCAATGGTCGGAGACGCGTCTCTGTGCAACTATGTTTGCTAAGTGATGCTCCATGGCTTGATATGTTTCTGGACTATATTTTTGCAGCCATTGTCAATGAAAGTATTCTTTTAATTTAGGCCAAAATACGATGACTTGTTATTCATGACCCACAGGATATGACCCCAGGAAAAAGTATAATTAAAGACCATGCAAATACATTATAGCAAAAAAGTCTAATGTACAGGAAAATTACTTCCAGCTAATTCTCAATGCGATTATGTTCTAGGGACCACTGTCATGTGAATCTCATTTAGTTAAGAAATTTTATTAATTCGTAACTAAATTGTCTTCTTTTATAGCCTTCTTTGAAAATAAAGTACACGAAAGTTGTGCAGGCAGGGACAGGTATTGCAGAGCTTATTGCATTGGAAATAGCCAAACATGTATTTCAAAATAGCTCCATTTAGTCGATTATATTACTATAATGCGGTTTCATTGTCACTCTGTTGTTTCATTTATCTTGTATCAACAAGTTTGACACATAAATTCTTTTTTCCAGGGAAAAATATCATTGAATGAAGCTCGCAAGAGGGTATGGCTACAGGACTCTAAGGTCTCTCTTGATCTCCCCTCATAGCCTCTGCTCAAATGACTTGCATGAATGCAGACAAAAAAATGAATTGTCCTTGATCTAAATTATCATACTACACAAGTTCTTTATATATAATATCAAGCTATCATATTTAAGGAATCGAGTAGTTTGTCTTCTTATATTGAAACTATTAAATCATCTGTTGACATAGACGAATTATGAGAGAGCAAAACACTGGTTTAACACTATCTTTTTGGTATCACAAGGGCTCATCGTAAAGTCTAGAATAGAGTCTCTTCAACAATATTTCAACAAGCTATGGGCACATGAACATGAACCCTGTAAAAGATTATTGGATGTTATCGAGGTTGAACTTGATTTCTTTTCTGAGCATTAAATATCTCTTTTGACAACATATAGGGATTTTTATGTTCCCTCTTGATTTGTTTAAAATATTAGCTTATACAATTTCTATACTGTATTCAAGTTGATCATAGAAGGTCTATCATGCCATTGCAATTGAAATAAAAGTATATGAACTTTTGTCTTTTGAACAGTCAATCAAGCCTTCGGTTTTGATTGAAGCTTCAGGAGTTGGAAAAACTTTCATAAAGGAAGTCATTGAGACTTTTTACTCTTTTAATGAGGTAAATCATTTATTGTAGTCTTATTCAACTTCAAATCTTGGAGAGATTGTTTGAGCAAGGCACAACCATTCCAAATAAACAGAGAATAAAGGAGATCACTATGGAACTTAGTCAACATGGTCAAATTTTCAAGACCAATGTTTACAATTGGTTCCAAAATCTTAAAGCTTGTGCAAAAAGAAAACAATTTTACACCCACAGAAAGAAGGTGAATATGAGATTGACACTGATGATGAGTTTCCTAGAGAAAATAAATTTAAATCTGAAAGTGATTTGAACCCCCAGAATGCAGAATCAGGGCACTTTGAGGCAATTGCACAGGTTCTCAGAGCAACTATGGCATTCAAAACATGCAACCTACTGCTGACCTAAAACAATTTGGAGTACAAGATAATGATTCTTCATCCTTGTTGCCATCTGAAGATGAAATGAAGCCTCAGGTATCTTTTGGCAGAACCATGCACGGTGTGAGTGTCAATCCTGGAAATGACTTCATCCAATCTTTGACTGACTTTAAACCTAAATATTCTTATAATAAAGTTGACAACTCCAATGATGTCATTACCCAAACTAGTAAGTTGCACTTACTATAATCCTTTTATTATTACGAGTCACGATTTCTCTAGATGAAGAAACCTTAAATGACTAGTGCAGATTTACAAAACCTTAGTTGTTCAAAGTAAAAGCAGAATTAGTATATGCTTTTTGATTTTGGCATTCTATACTGAAGTTTTATGGATTACACTGACAATGTTAATGATAGTTTTTTACCATAACTGTTATGCTTGATGAAATGTAACAACATGTCTTTAGTGGTGTAGATGATGTTAGAAGAATGTTTAGCTTTAATGCTATTTTAATGGACTCTGATGAGCACATGGCTCCAACCAATGACATGCAAGCTATATTGCATCCCCTTCATGCTAGTTATAGTTAAAGTTACCCTGCCTTAAGGGTAAGATCACAAGGATACTCAAATTCTGGACTTCAATTGTATGTATATTAACATCAACTTCTTCTAATTCTTATATTTTGGTTTACAATGCGCACTAATGTAGTGCAAGCTTTGTGACATATTATTTTGTTTTACATGTGTAATCTATTTTAAGGTAATTTCCTTTTATTTTGTTTAGAATAGCTATTTGGAAAACACATTTGGTGACAAATTTAGAGAGGCATTTAGAAAATCATTAGAAGGTTTATCATACCGGAATCTTTCTTGAGTAGTCAATATACCTGTTGAATTTTAGTTTTTTTTGGGTTAGTAATTAGTTAAAGCATCAATAGTTGTTTATATGATTTGGATTATACTTAGACAAGTATGTTTTCCATGAAAGACAACTGAGACAAGTATATTTTCCATTTTGTGCATATCGTGCAATCATTGCAGTCCATGTGACCACATTTATTTGAGGCATTCTCTCAAACAATTCCCGCGTGTTGCCTATGCTTTTATATTTTGCACACAAGACAACCAAGACCATGTCCTAACTATAATATCCAACGAAAATCCCTATTGCATTACCCTGTTTTGAAGCTTTATCTGAGGCATTTGGTCAAATAGGTCACGTGCCTTGTCTATGCTTCCTTATTTTGCATACATATCTACTAGGGCCGTTGCAACTACAAAATTTGACAAAATTCCTCTATCATTTATAGTTTGATGGATCTCTATACCCTATTCTGGCAAAGCTCCCATGTCAACCTCTAATTTTTTTGTCTACATCCATGAGATGTCATCTCTTTTAAACATTGTGTCAAATTGTTCATGTGCCTTGTCTATGCTTTTACATTTTGCATACATGTCAATCAGAGCATTTCCAACTGTTATATCTAACAAAAATCCTTATATTGCACATTGAATAACTTCACTATTGAGTTTAGAGTATCACTAGTCATCCTCCCCTTAGGGTTTGCTGCCCTTGAACTATAGATGGAAAAACTTCAAATCATGTTTAATGAAAAGTACTAGTATACATGGTATGATTATTCTTTAAAGTGTACTAGCTCAATGGAAGAGCACCTGCTTTACAAGCAGAAGGATGGTGGTTCAATTCCATCAATGCCCTAATATGACTAAATTAATGATTAAATATATGACTAAATTAATGATTAGATATATGACTAAATTAAGGACAAAATACATGACTAAAGCCATGACTAAATCAATGAGTAAAATAGTTTAGTCATAAATTTGGTCGTAAAATAAATGCCCGACAATAAACTACTAATAGTCACGTGACTAAGTTTAGTCATTTATATGCAATTTTTAGTAGTTTATTTTATCACATATTATTGTTTTTGTACTAGTGATGTGATTACAAATTTAATAACAATTATGATAAGATTTAGATCAAGACACGGTAACCATAAAGATGAGGGGTTAGGATTAAGAGTATAATTACAAATACTATTGGAGATAAAATAAGGGTTAAGGTTCAAATAAGGGTTAGAACCATAATTTGCATTAGGGTTAGGATGAGGGTTACAATTAGAATTAGAGTTTGAGTTGTGTTTAGGATTCTGATAAATGTTAGGATTAGGAAAGTGTTACAAATCCAAATCTTCTTAATAATATGTTAGTTTTTGAAATGGGACAAGAACAAAATCATACATACATACATACATAAGTATCAATATCATGCCACTTAGAAAGGTAACATTAAAGTATATAGGTATGTCCATCTAACCCTATCCTACAAGAAATAAATATCAAGTAATACCAATATGTACCTTAAACAATTTCTTAAATGATTTAAATAGGGGATGCAATTAAAATGAAGCAATACATGTATAACATTATATATATAATTAATTCATGTTGGTATTCTTAAAGATTTTTAAAATCCTTTCAAATTGAATTTAGTAGTGGAAAAAAATTCTGAACATTTGAAAAAAAATAAAAATAAAATTTCATATATATTTTCTACCATATACATATTAGTTTTGAAATAATTTTACATAGCGAGTCATTTATGTACTGTTAACAACTCTCCATTGTCAATATTGTAAAAACTCTTTTGAATTTTGATTGTCACATTAGACAACATTATACAAGGTAAGTATCTCATAATATGCGTATAACAGCATTGATGACATGACTTAATACACCTTGAAACCTATGGAGTGATTGAACTTTAAAATAATAAACAACCATTCCTGTGATTTAATGCACCTTGAATCCTATGGAGATATTGAACTTTAAATAATAAATAACCATTCCGCACACACACATATATAGAATTAATTCAAGCAAACCAGGACAAACTTCTGCATCAGCTACATCTCTGTTTATAGAGACAACATACTATTAAGAGCAAGCAACACAATTACATGATTCAAAGAAACTGATTACTTCAAATAGTTATATAATAAATAAAAAATACTTGAACTGTTCACGATAAAAACATATATGTTAGATGTCTTGTCTTCGACAAGGAGTAACATAGATTATTGGTGACTAATCAATCTAGGTTTAGAGATGAATGATTAAAAATTAAATTGTGACATGTTGTATCACATGGATAGGGACAATCGATTTCCTTCACAATCCTTCGTTCAAAATACCAATCTCCCACAACCTCTGCAATGGTCTTCAAAACATACACAAAAATGATTTGACGAGTATAAAAATAATCATGAATACATATGTTCAGTGTGAAATTGTAACAAATAGCGAGAAGTAAAATCAAAATATCCACGAAGAACAAGATCTACTCCTGTACAAAGTTGTTTACTTAGGTAATATATTTTGAATTATTAGATATCATTTTTCAATACCACAAACTAAGGTTAGTATTCCTTGTCAATGTAAACAACGAACATGAAAAAAATGCAAAGCCTTGGCTTCCTCATCATTTCAGAAATCATGTATTAATGCAATGTGGACACTCTTCTCAATAAATCCCTTCCCTTTAGGAAAGGAAAACGAGAAATAATATAGAAAAGAAAAAACATCATAGTTAAAGTGGTACCATCTTATCTATCATAATTATAAGGATATTACATGGTAAAAAATTGGCATTAGATATGACTTTGGCTCTAAGGTGTATTTCTATTCTAGGAAGTAATATAGATATTTGAAGTTATTTTTATTTTGAGTTGGTTTGTTGAAGAAAATTATGTTTTTGAAAAAGAGATTATAAATTCAAATCTTGTAACTATTTTGGCATGTTTAGATATCACTTATATGATAGGAGTATGAGGTAGTTCCACATACTATAAGTTATTTATAATCTAAGTCACCCAACATTGTAGATCATAAAATATGTTTTTTTTCCATTTTTTTTTTTAAAATTTAGATTGAAAACTAGTCTAAGAATTGATTGGACTTTAAGAACGATAAAGGATGCAATACCAAAAATTCAAATATTATTGACAAATCTAACATGTACCAACTGTAGAAGTTTCACTAGTAAAAAACTTTGCAAGCTAAAAATGCCCCATCATTAATCTTTAAAAAGAGAAGTTACATTTGATGCTATGTGAACTCTCTGAGCTCTAAAAGGAAAAATGACTTGATAGCCCCACCTAAAAGTGCTCATCCACATGATAAGTAAGGTAAGAATGTCTGTCATAAGAGCTTAGCTTTCTGGAAATATATATAACCATTGGCTTTCTAGAATTTTCATTCATAAAGTAGCCTCTGGAATAAGTTGGAGAACTTATTAAATAAAGTGACTTTTAATAATATTTTTTTATTTAAGTCACTTTTAATTAAATTAATTAAAGTAAAGTCATCCCTTTTAATATTTTAATTTTTAGGACAACTTTAGAATAATTAATTTAATTAACCAAAATTTGGAGACATTACAAAAAACCATACTGTGTTTGTTTAGTACCACTTGAATTTCGTCATTATAATAATTTGGAGTGCTTTTGGAATCTTAGGTAGAGATCAAGCATTCTGCTACCCATACAATATTACCATGTCCAAAAATGGCCTCCTTTTAGCTGAAACCACTTTGGGTCCTACATCAGACATTCCTCCTCCTAGGACCAGCTTATCATCAATTTTGAATGAGAATTCCATTTTTTTTAAAAATATGAGTGTACTTATCTAGAGAATGCATCCACTGAATACATAAAATAGCATTAGTATCATCCAAGTCAATAACATAAGAATCATCTGTAACAATATAGTTACCTAGAGTAATACTCAGCTGTGGAATCCTCCATAGGAATAGCAATTGATGGCCACTTTCCACCTTGACATCAAATCCCTCATGTTCCTCTGTAGGAAGAATTCTCTTAGTCATAAGGCAAAGTCTATGAAATTGTGTCACAACATTGTCAATCAATAAAGTCACTCGTCCTTGTAGACTCAACATACCCATAAACTATTGTATTGAGGATACCAGACAAAGTGGCAATATTTTTGCCTCTCCTCATGTAGTTTTTCTCCTCTTGAGACTGCTCTTCATTTGACCCACTAAGATCATTGTCTTGATTTTTCTCTGACTTTCCCTCATAATCAGAGACCGCCTCTATATAATGAATTTCACCTTTCCCAAGACACGTGTTCTGCTTCCTATGATTCTTTGCAATTGAAGCGTAATTTTATTCCTTCCAAACTCAGTGCAAGCTTCATTATCCAATTTGTTTTTCTTTGGCTATTCTTTATGAAAGGATATTTTACCTTTGTCTTTCTGAGATGAAGAACCCTAAGATGGAATTTTACTCTTATGAGTCGCAGAATCCATATCCCTTTCCTCCTTGACTACTTCCTTGAGTGTGTTATGATTGAGGGCTTTAATCCATCCCCTTAGAGGGTCTGATAACCCTCCAAGAATAAAACAAGGAGCCTCCTTTTAAAAATATCAGTGACCAAAACAAACAACCTTTGAATTTAAAAAACATAAGCATCAACTGATCCCAAATACTTTAGTTGTACTAGTTCCTTGAAATGAAATTCAGGGTCTTTTTATTGAACGTTTCTATGACTCGTTCCGTGAGTTCTACATAAGAAAGAATTTGTGCATGCCCCATGGTGACCATCCCATGATGCCACCATTCACGTGCCAGTTCGTTAAGGATTTCCTAGGATTTTGTGTGACGACGACGAATGGGTTTAAGATGGGATGCAACAAGAGGGTACCACAAACGAGCATTGAGTTTGATGACTATACCATCACAAATGATTTCTATATGATCAGGATTATTGATTCTGATATCGTATTAGGGATTCAATTTCACCATTCAGGATTCTAGCAAATGGAGTTGGAGTTCATGATGGATGGAAAGAAGATAATGCTCAAGGCTTTGGTAGATGAAGCATCAAAAGTAGCATTGACAATGATGATGATCACTACGAATAATCATGATGTGATTGAGTGGGCAATCTTACCAGTTGATTTTTCAAGGTGTGGATATGATATTGACACAAGAAGATTTTCAAGTATGTCATTTCAAGTTGATGAGAATGGAATTGTGGAATTATGATGAGACATTATTTGTAGAAGGGACAAGATATAATTATCACTTTCTTATAAAGAGTTCCAAAATTTGGGATCCATTAATTAGCAAAATAGTGGGAATACTTCAGAGTGACAGAGTTGAAAGGTTTCAACCATGCTGATTGCATCAGAATAAAGCAGTAGAGTGATACAATGTAGTTCATACAGTTGGTTTGGGATCCTAGTGGTGCAACAACAAATTGCTTGGGGACAAGCAATGTTGGGAAAGGAGGATTGTATAATGCCCCCATTTAATGAAATAATTTAATAAAATAGCCAAGGAGTTAAGCGAACCACCAAGGAGAAAATTAAGGATGGAAAAATGACTTTGGATATTTTTATAATCCCAAGAAATAAATAAAATAAATCCAAAGAAAATTCCTTGGAGGCTGACCTAGGAAAGGTCCTAAAAACGAATTATAAAGCCCTAAAAAGTTGGTCGGCCCAAGTTTAGAAAGAATAGTAAAAATTAAAATAATATTATTTTATATTCTTGGTGCCTAGATTGAAGTTGGCCTTAAGGAAAATAAGAATAAAAGAAAAGAAAAAAGAATTTGACGAGAGGAGGTCGGCCTTGTGGAATTTTTGCTCGGAGGGTTATTTACAAACGGGTTTTGAGGTCATTTAAACATCATTCACATATCATTTTTCTTCTGAGTTTATCTCCTTTGGCTGCAGTATTACTAGCTTCATTCTTAGGACAAAAACCCTTAGGCCCCGTTTGGTTACCGGAATTGGGGCGGAATTGAGTGCGGAACCTTTGCTTTTTTTGCCAAATCCACTGTTTGGTTCGCTCAATTACAATTCGGGTTTTGGATATCAAAATCTGGTTTTGGCACCAAAATGAGCGACACTATCTTCCCACCCAATAGGTGGAATTTGAATTCATCTTCTAGGTTTTGAAATCCGATGCATGTAAATTGTACGCATACATTCAAATTTGAAATCTGGGAGCACACACGACATTACCATTATTTGTAGGAGAGGAGACAAAAATTGCCAAATTTGCAGACGCATTGTGTAAAGCTTGGAATAAGGCAGGGGCTAGTGAAAGGCATAGCAGTGGGAAGCACGAGAGTGGTATGGCTCCAGACAGGTCATGTATCATGGAGCAAACGGAGGAAGGGTTTTTGCAAGTGGAAATTCTTGAACAATTTCAGTCCGACGATGCTGCCCGGAAAAATGGTCGCTTTGGTGAGAGGCAGCGGATTGGGGAAGTCTACGACGGTTGTGTTGGCGAGGCGGTTGCGTTGGGATACATTACCTATATACACAAGGGATATTGACGGTTTGATATCTCCGCAGAGCATTTTCTTTGTCATGCTGAAATGATAGTGTTATCATTAAAATCACAATAGATTTCGATTACAAAAAGAATGGGAGTTCTCTGATGGCTGCACAATATACAGACAAAGCACGGTATCGACAGCGAATGGTATGAAAAATCTGCATACAAGAGAAATATATAGACAATGGGTTGTAGAGATGCTCGTAAAATGCGAGACCAAACCCTATATACTAGATTTGACCTTCTACATAATGCCACGGCAAATATATAGACTTACAGGACAAGCATGTGATCCGTTTGACAAAATGCCTTTCAGAGATATGGTCTCATAAACAAAAGCACATTTGGAAACATTCGATATAATGCGTTGAAGGGAGGTTATTTTGTTCCCAGGAAATTTTATCAAAATGAGAAGTCGTGATTCTAGTGTTGTCATCTATTGCACTGTCGTTGTGGCTAACTTCTCAGTTCCAATTCTAATTTCGAAATTGGTAACCAAACGCAGAAGATGGATTGTCTCAGTCATGTTCTGGGTCAACCAAACGGTCCATACTATCTTCCGAATACACAAAACCGAAATTTCAAAACCTTATTTTGAGATAATCAGATTTTGAGTCAAATTCTAATTCCTCAACCAAACGGGGCCTTAGGAATTTGGTGAGATAGATGAAACGCTAACTCATCCTTGTGGAGATTTCATCACAGAGACCTAATTGTGCTTCATTGGTGTCATTTGGTGGAGAAGAACTACATTGCATATTCAGATTTGCAGGATCTTTTCTAGGAGCACCACCTTATCAACTTTGTGCATTACTTTGAGCTCCGCACCGAGCACCCATTTTTTAGGGCTTTTTTACTTGCTTGAAGGTGATTTGAGCAGACATTGGTTATTGAAACGGTCAGATCTTACACACCATATCAGCTACAGTGTAGCAAATCAGAACTGGAACATTAGCTTTCCATCAAGTTCATCTGAGTAGTAACAGACCTAGCACTGACCATTTTGGGAGCCTAGCACCACTTTGAGGGTTGGCTAGCGCTGGAAAATTATTCTGAACTAATCTGAGGTATTTTGGTATTAAAAAATCTGCATATGTATCTCTGTTTTATCTCAGAAAATGTAAGGGAAGTCATTGTAACTCGGTTCTGAAAATTCTGGGCAGAAGTAAGGGTTTTTGGTTGTATTTTAATTTTTCGTAAGCTCAGAAATAATCTGAAATCTATATTTTTTAGCTACAAAAATCAAACCTGAAATCTGATCACGATCCTGGGTTTGTAATGAAAATATTTATATGCAATAAATTTCCAGACTTCTGGTATTTTTGTGGGGGTTTGGTTTTTGGAAGGGCATTCATATTCGTCTTGATTTTGTTTTTATGTCACTACTCAAATCTGTACTTGGATGGATGCTATCTGCATCCAATTCGGTACTCTTTTTAGTGGTAGAATGTTTATTTTTTCTATTGCGTGGGTTGAATTTGTAAGTGTTCCCGGTTTGTGTTTTCTATTGCAGAAAACTGGTATACATTTTTTAAATATTCTTCTTACATTTGAATTGATTATCCTTTCCTATTAAAAAATTATTTAAATTACAAGATAACTATACCATTAGTATTTAGTAAAAACAAAGCTTATCTCAATCTTTTAACTAACTAAAACACATTGGATCTATGTTCCAAATCAGAAATTACCTTGTTATTGAGCACTGGTGAGCTGGGAGCAAACCACGTGTCTTGATTCTCTGATTGACAATGTACAAAACATGAATTAATAAACATGCCTCCTGTTTTAGATTCCTTAGAGGTTTCCAATGCATCAAGCATCTGCGCCCTATACCCTGTTTTCCAAAGACATCAAGTAAACATCAGCAATAATTAAGATGAATCAACATATCCTAGCATATCTTGTATGTTATGGCTTTCTATCATTTGTACTTCTGCATGCATATTTATTGATAAATATTGTTATCCTTTTGCTTGTGGTATGTTGGCCCAAAGCATGATTCAATCCTTCACAGGAAGCTCAAAAACTCAAAATTCAATGAATGATTTTCATACTCTGAAAAGAAATTTACATTGAAATTGACTCAATCTTACAGCACATGCAAGTTTAGCATCCAATTGCTTTTGACTCTTGAGGTACAGAAATCTTAAACTAGGATGCATGTGTTGTCATCGCAAATGAACTCTCTTGGAGTAAATATTTTATTTAAGATAGTATTCTCTATTTTCCTTTCCTTTTAATCATCCGCGATCTTAACACAAGATAAAACTCATGTTCAAAATTAAATCTTGCTATATGATATCATATATGTAAATTTCAATTGCATTATGCTTGTTATTTAGATGGAATTAACAGTTTCTTTTATTAATTGGACTTGCGTTATATTGTGGCCATATTTTCTTATTGTATTTTATATTTTTAGAGATTCTAGTCACAGTGGGGTTAGAATTCTGAATATGTTCAACGGTACAACACTTGGAAGTGAAAAATTGTTGTGAACTACATTGCACCGTGGAAGTGAAAAATTGTTGTAAACTAAATTGCACCTTTTTATGCAAGGTCTATAGTGATAAGAATCAGCTAAAAAATATAAGGAAAATGGATATTAATGGGAAAAAAATATGAAAATAGAATGCATTTATATTTCAATAAGTGGAATCAGATATTAATATATTTGTTAAGAAAAAAATGTAGAAAATATGCAATTATGCTATGTTGCAGCATTCACCGAAGTCAGTTTCTATACCAAGTCCAAACAAGTCTATCTGGCCTTTAGTCCCCCAAGGTCTTTCCCATATAGCCCAATTATGCATACTCATAGTCACCTAGGTCACTTGAGTATTACCCTAGGTGTACTCAAGGGAGTTTTTAGGGCAGGTGGCCCAAAAATATGTTCAAAGACATTTTTAAAGCTCAAATGTCACAAAACACGATCACAAAAAGACATTTCAAACTTCCCTATCACTTGAAGGTAAGTTTGTTTGCTTAGCGTTGCCAATGTTTGAAGGATTGAAAAATTGCAAATATCTCTTTAATAAGTGATACAAATATATTTTATCTTGTATCGAGGACATTCATCATTCTACGTAAAATAAAAAATTAGTTTTATTTTTGTGTTTCCAAATGTCCAAGTTCCTTTTAATTTTCCAAGTTCTCCTTCAATTTTAATCTTTTATTGGGCAATATGTTGCTTTTTTGAGCCATAGTTACATGCAGTCTTGGAATTAAAAGATAGGGGGATTGTTAAGTTTTAGGATAGCTGCAAATGTAATAGCACTCTATTTTGTATGTGTTTTCCAAATGCAACAATCTCTCTTTCATTTATATTAGGAATGAGGCTAGGAGAGACATGTCCCTTCATGGGA
>MU226379.1:192315-213141 GCA_018584345.1 Thuja plicata | reverse complement strand
TCTACCATGATGTCTAAGAGATCCTAACCATCATGACATGTCCACGGATATCAAGTCACATGATATCCATCATGATGGAGATGTTGCAAAGTCGTCACCTCACAACATCAATCAAATACAAGTGTTCTTTGTCGAAATGTCGTCACCTTTCTTCAATGTTCACATGAGGGCCCATAAGTCATGGAAACACACGCATGACATCCACCTTGACTTATCTCAGAGGGTGGATCCACCATGGCTCATCCTAGAGGGTAGAAACAAGGTATTTCACCTTAGACTTCTCTCTCAAAGAGAAGAATGCAATAACATTCAAAATAATAGATCACAGCTGTGAAAACTCCTTTTCATCTAAGGCTTCATTCTCCAACATACCAAGCTTATCTTGAAAGTACACAACCTTATCTCTAGCAAGAGACTTGGTGAGAATATCAACCATCTGTTCTGTAGTGGTAATGTACCTTGACGGAATATCATTCTTATGCACTATATCTCTAATATAGTTTGCATCACTCTTGGTGAACCCCAAGTTATCTAGGAATATCATGACGTAGGAGTTAGCATAAAGCATTTCAACCAACACAAATGGGACTCAATCTCATGATCATAGTCCTCTGACTGCAAAACCATCTCCACTGTTGACTCCCTCTAAACCAATAAGACCAAATTCCTTGGAGATCAGAATGAATCGGATCCTCTAGATACTTCCTTTAAATTTTAAGGTCTTGCAACAACCTCCTGACCTCCTCGTCCAAGGTTTCTTCAGATGAGCTATCAAACTCCCTCTGAATCTAATATCAACCTTCTGACTTCATGCCAACAAGTCGTGTCTTTGATCTTTAGTCTGCATCAAGCTCTTTTCTTGAATGTCCTTTGTTCTATCAACTTATCCATCTACCTAGGAATATCAAGACCTAGATATCTGCATAAAGGCCTTCTAGCCCACATAGATGGAACTACATCATTTGAATCGCAATCCTGGTCACTAGGGAAACCATCTCGATATGGTATGTTCCCTTTAAATCAAGATCCTTGGATGTCAACTCATGCAAATCCACTAGCTGCTCCCTCTATCACAGAAGCATACCCTGTTCACATACTCCAATCGTGGAAGATATCTTGCTCCAAGAGACTCATCATCTGGCACATGATTTATTTGATCAATGATTACAACATTGTTCGCAAGAGCAATTTCCCATACACAAATGTACTTGTCTAATTCCATAGTAACATGAGTGAATGTAATAAATTGTGGATTTATCCCCAGGCTTGGCAACACCAAACTTTCATGATAATCTAGCTTCCATCTGAAGCTCCAAGTACATGTATCAACCTCCTAGCTTCCTTGTTCAAGGTTGCCTATGAAGAAATGTCAGATTCCCTCTGAATCTGATTTTAATCTTCAACTTAGTCCTATAACTGCAAACATCAAGTTCTTTCTCCCTTGAATGCAATCTCTTATGCTTCTTGATTCATCCTGAAAGCATTAATGAGATTATCTAATGCAAATGAAGCATACATGATTCACCATTAAAGTTATAGCATAACTATAATATTCATGTGCATTAGTCAAGAATGAAATACTTATCTTTTATTTGAAGAGAACAATCAGTCAGCAAAGATCCTCACACGGCCAATTAGGCGCCAAACAAGAACCACAGATCCACAGAGCTAGAATCTTCTCGAACAAGAGGCACTGCTATAGTTCCACCATCAGAGGACTTCGAACCTCAAATCTCCAATCAGTCTGAGGTATTTGAAGATATAAATTACTTTCTATCCCAGTCGTTGTCTCTTACCATGGCGTTCAATCCTCCTTATTTGAGGCTCACGCTTGCTGATCTGTCCAACGTGGCAGTACAAGTTACCTTGCAAGCGACACAAAATGCCTGTGTGTTTGTTGTCATTCTGCACAATCATACCATGGATGAAAATGAACGCGCGGCTTGGTAGGACAAGTGTGGAGCTTTTCGAGGATAGTGTGTATCATCTTAAGATGAGCTCCATCAACAACGACGAAGCTTCTATGTGGCAATGCTTACAATCGTCGCTCTTTAGATTAAACATTGATGATGATTTGATTCCAAATTGTCCATTGTATGATGCTTGCGCAAATGTACATATATACATGAGCGACACTGGTATGTGCTATGTATGTCAAAATCGACTCTCTAGTGGGTCCATATATCATACGTGATGGTGGAAATTGACTTATGATTGTATTGATTATCCATTCATCCACAAATAATACGGGAACCTTATGTCTTCAATCTCGTGTTACATTCCTCCTTGATTCTCATTGTATTCCTTCAATCTCTTGCAGACGTAGATATGCGCCTCTATATTTAATCCAATTTTTCTCTAATTACATTCCTAAGATCTGGAAAGCATGAACATCTGGTCTAGACCAGAAGGATATATTTCAGTAAGGCTAGGAACCCCTGTCAAAGCCTTGCTCTTGTTAGCTCAAGCAATTAGATTATGAGTTAGCAGACTGCACAATATATATAAGATTCAAGATTGAGACATCAACTCCCGTCCATGGTGATGCCTTGCTCGGTCCATATGATCTGCAAACCGTATATGCAATCTTTTGATGTTGTCAATAATGAAAGCACAAACATCATCCAATATTGAATTCCAATTTTAACAGAGTTGTCATCAATCCTCAATTTGACCTCTCACCACCTTCGCTCATGGACCAAATACGCAAGTGAAATAAGATCATCTACCTCAACATCAGTAATGAAGTTTACAGGTCACTTTATTTCTGAAGACTCGCAGTGAAGTATTATACGGTCCGGAATATGTATCATCACTAATTCATTTGATGGGTCATCGACGAATTACTCGACACATATTCCTTAGTGCCATCAATTGTTAGTATTCGCATCTGCTATTCCGCCATTTCAAAATAATGCGATCAGAATATGAAGTCGCTAATGTGAGGAGAAAATTGCTAGATCGTGAAATAGTCACGGTCATGCCTTTTGGATTTCCTCCTTAAAATATCAATAGCTCTGGGTTTCCAATCTCCGCACTAGGAAATAGTAACTCCATATTTGCACTTCGGATCAGCTTTTCAAGGAAACACTATTGTGTTATCAACATCACATTTTGAAATCAATTTGGAGATCGACATGTCACTGTGTCTATATATGTAAGCAATTGATTTACTTAGTGGCGTCATTTCTTGTAGTATTTAGATCTTGGATTTCGCGGCTAGCAACATTGTTGACAAATCGCCAAACACAGGAACCTACAACCATTCACATACTGCCTCCACCATTCTCTAGCCTCTGGCGATTCTATTGGTGTTGCATCTGGCAAACCATGTGGTCCTAACTTCCATAGATCAAGCCCCCCGACATTTGGACAATTTACTCGACGGTCTCAGATCTGGCAACAAGCGTCTTCACCAGCATTCTATGATAAAAGTTCCCTCTCGGTCCTTCTCTGGTGACATTGACAATCATTGGTTTTGTGGCGTCGAGAGAGAGAGAGAGAGCTCATTGTCTCCAGCCGGTGTTAGCCATATTCAACTCTAGCATTGGCAATTTTATTTCAAAGACCTGCGATCATTTAAAGACATTGGCGATCTACGACCCAACACATTCACGGCTTCTGGTGAATTCTATATCAACATCTGTGAATCACAGCGACAATACAATCAAGAAGCTCTACCAAACGCTATCTAAATTTCTTTTGTCTAAAATAATCTTCAACATCTTTATTCCCAGGCTTCGCTCTGATACCATGTTAAAATATGTGATCAGATGTGATATATTAGGCTGTGTGTCTTATGTATATAAGACTGATATATTATTATTATATATATTCAATATATAAATCTGCACTTGAGAGACCACTGTTATTTATTTCTGTGTCTTCAAGTGCAGATCTGAAATGCATATAAATATATTAACATCTCTCATGTACAGACATGTCTCTACGTAGTAGAGTCATGTCTCTACATGAGACATGCTTCTCATTCGAACCGTTTCATATTATAACTGTCGTAACACATGGTAATACGGTTTCATATGATAACTGTCGTAACACATATGGTAATACCGTTTCATATGATAATACAATTCCATATAATAGTCGATGCATTGTAGTTCGTAACACATAGTAATATATGTGTTACGATACTTGCCAAGTATCATAACACATATATTACTACGTGTTACTAATACCATTCGATATATATGATCATCGACAGACATTGCTATGCATAAAATCGTCGACAACATAATACTAAGTTTCGGTCGATTTAATAATATTGTTAATAATATATATCTATATATATCTCAACTATATATATATATAATATCCCAATTATATATATATAATATCTCAAATATATATATAACAAATGAAGTTAATTTAATCGACAATATAATATAATATTATATTAACAATATAATATTATTATTATATCAACTTAATATGTTCATTATAGATCTGACCGAAGCTATAACATTAACAGTATAATATAAGACTAAAGAAATTGGGATATGTCTTACATCCGCCATAGAGAAACTATTGACATAAATCCTTTATATGGAACTCTGTTGAATTTAGCCTATCCTTGAATATGGGCACTTGCTGTTCAATCTTATCGTTTTTAACATTGTATCAAGCTCAACAATACTATAAAAACTACAAGAAAGAAATCAGAAATAAGACCTTGCAATATCTCCAATTGAGCCGAAGTGCAATTAACTGAATTCATCTTACAATAATGCCAATGACCATGAGGATCAGCTGACCCTGGTGCCAAAATATTAAAAACCTGGAAACCATGCAAAAAAACAAAGAATTGACTTTCATAGAGTATGTCGAGAAAGAAACTTTTAATCAATGATAATAATAAGGAAATTACCTGCCAAGTATCATACGCTGCATTCAAGACAAATAAGGGTGTCTCGATGTATGGTGATAGATACTGTGGAAAAAAGCACTGCAATTTCATTCCATAATAACATCAGACATGTAAAGCATGTTCCTCAAAGATAGATATATTTATGTCAGGAAACAGATTGTGAACATTATAAGACACCTGGTTTGGATCCAATTGTGCAATAGTACATGGTTGAGGCAAGTTCTTCACTACCCCCTGCAGTTAAAAATATTGACAAGCGCAAATTAGAACTTCCAAACCATACAAGAGGTTTTATGATTTTGACTAGTGCAGTTTAATGATCAGTAGCTAAAATATTCATCTAAAATACCAAGCAAAACTATTCTAGAAATAGATTGCAAAACAGCAAATACATGAAAGTCCTCTAACACATATAATAGATTTCCACATGTAATACTAGCCGAAATATATCATTCAAATCATAGACACAGAAATCTGCAAAAAAATGCGATTATACCCGATTAATCAAGAATCCCCCCAAACAATGCGATTAATTGGTCAATGATTATCAATAGATTGTTTTTGCGATTTTTCAGGCAATTAATTAGTTGAAAATTGCAATTAATCGGCAGGAAAAACACTATGGTGTAGTTTTCATAGAGAAGATGCAAATTTCAAGGGGCATTCAACTTGATGGTCAAGATAAGGATCACACTAAAGATAGAGTTCTATGCATTTTCATAAAACCCTACTCTAAGTTCGTGTTTTTCAGTGTCTTCATTCAAGATTTGTGAGAGAAAAGTCACATTTGAATATGAGATGTGTTTCAATGTTAGAAAGGTTGTAGAATTTTCTTTAGAGTATTGGTGAGATCAAAGAATAGTGAAGGGGTTTTCTTTCATGTGTTTATTGCATTTGATTAGTCATATTTTTCAAAGAGATAGACAATGCTCTTAGATTGATAGGGCAGATCTATTCACTGATTCTCGAGGGGTAGAGATATCACAGTTTTGTTCATAAAGAGTAGCCAATGTCTTTAAAGTTTATTATACTGCTGTAGATACGGATTTCACCCTTCTTTCAAAGTTTTCAACTTTGTTTCAAGAGATATTTATGTTTTGAAGGTCTGTCTTATCAATGATCAAATGATTGTTTTGAAGATCAAAAGATTGTCTCATAGGTGAATGCCTGATCTATGAAAAGAGTGATTGACTATCCTTGAAGAGTTTTTCTCACTATTTTAAGGTAATATTCAGTGTCAAGAGATAAGATCTATTCACTATTAGAATAAAATAGAGATCTGAACATATGTTAGGCAATGAGTAGACATAGTCATAAGAGTACCTTTAGTAATATGCACAAGGATACATGCTATCATGACAAATAGGAGCAATATGCAGAACAGACTGTCACAAAACAGTGAAAGGAAGCCTTGCTACATGTGTTCTTGTCAAAAGGTTAAGACAAATGTGCAATCTAAAGTGCAGAAGTAATATAAGGTCAACGAAGCTTCCAAGAATAGTAATGGGGAAACCACATGAGGGGTAAATTTGTAGTCAAGAGAAGAAACATGCAATCAAATGCAGAATGATGTAATGATACGCAATAACTCTAGTACAACACAAGTTTGTGAGACTAGAAATATTTTGCAATAACTCTAGTACAACACAAGTTTGTGAGACTAGAAATATTTTGGAAAGATAGGTGATGAATCTCACAATTAGAGAGAAGCCATAGATTCACTATAAAACTCTCAACTTAGGAAGATCAGAGAAGAAAGAATATGTAATACATCAAGATCCAAGATTTGCTAGTACAAGTAGTCCTAAGGTACCATGAACTTCACAGCTTTCATGCAGCGAAAAATAAGTAAATGGGAGTTAAGACCTTATAGAAAACTTTAAGTTCCTCCAATTGGATTGTGATGATCAGAAAGAACCACAAGGTAAGCTAGGTAATGCACTTAGTGCAGGTTTAGAGTTAGTGCTGCAAGGAAATGGCAAATCCATTATAAAAAATTCAAAGACTTTTGTACAATCCCTTCTACTTTCTACAATTAATAGGTTGAACTTTATATTTTATTTTCTCTCAATATATCTATGCTATGGAAATGCCCTTTTATTTTTTGAAAAAAAGTAGTTTTTGACTGTTTTCTTCAATTTTTACCTCTTTTTGTGAATCATATTTTTCCCAACTTTTTGCCGATTTTTCTAAAAATCTTAAACTTTTAGTTTGCTGATTTATTCCCCCCAAACAATTAGTGCTGCTATGATTCAAATAATTCTTCCAAATACATATTAATTTCAGTGATTTCAAATATTTTAGCAATTACAAAGATATTGAAAATTTCCAAAACATTGTTGGAATCCTCCAAGCTTGAAGTGGAAATGCAACCTCTGTATAAAGCTGCCCTCCAAAAACCAAAGGGTTTTCGTCCTTCGATCTCCAAATTTAGGGGATTTGAGTTTTAGACTTGATAGTGGAATTAAGTTTTTTTTAATTAAAAGCTTGGAAGAATTTTAATCAATTTAAAAAAAAAATCAAATCACATAGTATTTGGCACAGTTGGGAAATCAAGGGTTTTTGGGCATCTATGGGTACAATATCTGATGTGTATCCAAGCCATATAGGATACATATCCAAATCAAATATAGGGACACATCAGATATTGGGTACAAAATCCGATATGTATCTAGACAGTATCATATACGAATCCAAATCGTATCTTGAATTTGACTAGGAAGAAATCACTTCGCTAGAGAAAAATACTCTTAAGGTTTCTATCCCAGGGTTTCAAATTGAAGAAGACTCAAATTTTACAATTTAGAATGAAAAATGACCAAAAGATATGAATTTTCCTTTTGCAACTTCTTTTAAATCCCTCTTGCAAACTTTTGAGAAGTTCATAATTTAAAAATCATTTGAAATAACAATCTTTCTAACTCCTCATAAAATTACTTATATTATTTTACTTTTGGCACTTAAGTCAAATAACATTAAGGTTAACATAATTAATTAAATACAAGTTGACCAAAAGATAATTATTTGAGACAATCTTATTTAATTAATTAAGTTATTCCCTCTTTGATTCCTCAAATGAGAATGAAAATAGGATAAAAGGTCCTCTCCAAACACCTAGGTCGAAGAAGGGAACAATACATTAAGTCAAATCTTTAGAACTTTTGAATTTCTTTGATTTTATATTTACGAGGACTTCATCAACTAAATTTGATGAATCTTCCTTTTCTCATTGCCTTTCTTCCTATTGAATTTCATTTTCAAGTGATAAAGCTTGAATTCGCTCTAACAACCTCTTGCCTTTGCCATCTATTGTCATTCTCCAAAAAGTTATAAAAAGAAAAGTTTCTAAAAAATAGAAAATTCAATTTTCAAGCTTCTCTCAATTCGGAAAGTAGCAAAAAACAACTTTTTCTAAGAAATAGAAAATTTGATTTTTGACAGACATTCAAACTACTAAATTGAATTTTAGACCTTAAAAGGCAAATTTATACTTGAAAGATGACACTCATATATGGTTGTTTTAAAATGCATCACTATACATTATTATGCCTTAGTTAAATTAAGAGATAGTTAATTGGTTCATAATACAAACCATAATAGCGACATTTAAACCTAATCCTTATTTCTTTGCTAGTCCCTAATAGAGGAGCGGAACTACTCTCATAGAGCACTTGAAACCATCTCCACAATTAAGCCCAAGGGTTTCATGAACACCAGTCAATACCACCACTTGGGAGTCACCTAATTTAGAATGGAATTACTCGCCTCTCCCTACACAAACCAGCCTACACTCCCAAAGGTGAAAGATTTAAGGCTACGTCTCCATAATATTTCATTATTTTATAAATGTACATAATTTGATATATATATTTACGTATGTGAGTATTTAATTATTTCTAATAATCTGATTTCATTATCTATTAGCAATATATATTTACATGTAGATGTGTGTGCACGCACATTTACTATATTATAACTTTATTCCATTAGCATAATCATTTACATTTCTGTTATAATTATATGTATTTACAATTATAACCTCATGCTTATATGATGGAATTGCAACCAAATTGACAATGAATAGAAATACATAAAATCTGATTCAATTCTGAGTACTGTTGCGATCTATTGCAATGGACTTTGCAATCCACCACTGAATTGACAAGTATGCTGATCGCATCCCCTCATAAAATCAGTTTATGATAAATATGTAAAGTCTTGACTAATCGCTAATTATCTTCCTTCCTTAATCGTAGTTTTTCATGGTTTATATAAATTGCACCTTCCCAATTATTATCCATTGTTTTTTTGTCTACTAGACGATACATTTGTTTGTAGAGCTAATCAACATTTGCTTATTTGGGTTTGATATAGTATAAATATAATTTATATTTATTTATTTAATTATTATTATTATTATTTAATATTAAATTTTCTTTCATAAAGGGAACATTATATGAATAAATTATACATGTATTAACATGTTGACTATCATGTAATTCCTTAATAGACGATACATTTGTTTGTGGAACTAGAATAAAGATAATCAACGTTAGTTTATTTGAGTTTGATATCAGTGTAAATATAATTTATATTTTTTTATTTAATTTTTATTATTATTATTTAATATTAAATTCTCTCTCAAAAAGGGGACATTACATCTTTCTAGTGAAATAGAGTAAATTTGTCTTAACATTAATCCAACATACTTTTATGTGCAATCTACTAACATGCTTTTACTTTACTTTTAATTAATTATTTCCTTCCTCTACCTATGCTAAAGTCTTTTTTAGGATTCAAAGCTTGAAATATACATGATGGATATCTTCCATACATCATTAGTGGACCAAGATCATAGTTGGGAGACTCAACAAGTGCTTATTGCCGAACAAAAAATAAATAATTTTCTTAAACATTTTTATAAACATTCTCTCTTGGGTGATAAAATCATGAAAATGGTGTGTGACATGAAATTCTATATGGTTTCAAAACTATTTCCTCAAGAACCCCATAAGAGGTGTTGACCATCAAGCTTGTAGGAGGTGTTGTCCCCAACCCCCATGAGGGGTACTATCCCTCAATCCTACTAGGGGTGTTTCCCTAGATTTCCCATGAGTTTAGTCACAACATTCGCCGGATTTCAAGGAAGGAATTTGAAATCCAACTTCATGAAAATCTTGAAAATTTGTTGTACAAAGAAGAGCATGAAGTTTGTTAATAAACAATATCTTTAAAATGCAAATCTTTTCCGTCCATATATAAAAGCTACACTATTAAAAGGCACTATAAATAATTTAGAGCTATATTGAATATATTTTATTTTGTATCTATAGGTTTTCTTTGGGCTTTTCATTTCATTTTGTCTATAGGAATTAATGGGAATGGATGGCTATTAAAAGAGTGTCATCTTAAAATGCATCTTGCTTTATTTTGTTTTTATGTTTTTATGTTTGTAATGTTCTTTAATATATTAATGTTAGACATTAAAGTTTAATATTTTAAATAAAAAATCTATTAAATTATTAAAGTAAATAAATTTTTTTTTTTTTTTTCGAAAATAGTTCGTTCTCTTTGGCTGAGAGCCAAGGATTGAAGGGTATCCATTCCGTCAAATTCGCCCGGGGCACGATCCCGGCCTCATCCCTTATCAGATGTCTTCACGAGATTTGAACCTTGGTGGGCTCAATGAGAACCATTGAACTTCACCAGTCGACCAATTCACAATTGACAAGTAAATAAACTTTAATAAATATATTATATATTAATAATTTAAAATATAAAAATCACTAAAATAAATAAAATTTAATAAACATATATTAATAATTAAAAATCTAAAAAATATATTTTACATTAGTCAAAATTTAATGTCAACTTTTTTTCGAATTTTATAGTTGTCAAACATAAAATCGAATTTGAACCTTGTGACTTAGCCCATGAGAAGTGCTACCCCTAAACCCTATTTGAGTCTCCACTCCCAAATCCCCACTAGTTATTAGGAGCTCGTCATATAAGAAATTTGATTACAATGAGGGATTTGGGAATGGAAACACAAATGACAACTTAGACAAGTATCCTTGTCACTATCAGTATCATACTATCTATCTAGATTGCCATTGGATGACATTGATGAAAAAGATGAGTCATTGCCATGTAGCAATGAAATGGAGGTCAAGTCAGAGCCACAAACATATCCTTCAATGCAAAGCAAGGAGCTATGATGAAGTGCAAGGATTAGAACCTATCCCCAAGTTTTCACTTGTTCAAGGAAGAGGAAGATATAAAATGTTGTAATATACAATTTTTGAATTATGATCACGACTTTCAAAGGCAGTCATCATAAATTCATAACAGTTGCTAGCTAACTTTTGTATTAGGATTCTGCATGATGATGTAATTTTGTACTCAATTTGTATTCAAATGAATCAGATTTAACATTTTTGCACTCATTAAATCATGAAAGAGAAAAGTTTTTTTCAATCAAATTTAAGATTTTTTTTAAGTTGTGATTTTTCCCGAGACTCTGCTGTCTCAAATTTTGGATCTGTGAAGTTAGAGTCTACCAACTATGACCGAGTCATACCAACACCTAAGCATGTACGATAGAGAAGATAATATAATTGACATTGATGTGGCAAGAGTGAACTGACATTTGACTACAAGCATGATTGAAAGCAAAATTTCCTAGGGGTACAAAAACTAGTACCACTACCAACACATGGGCCACCTTATATCGTAGCGCAAATTATTCAAGTAGTTTCACAATTTTTCTTTTTATGTAAGTTTGTGCTTATGATATGCCTAAGTTGTGGCTCATAGGAACACTAGATGCAATCTTAATGCACTTTTTCTTTTAGGAGAGTGTCCCTAATAGAATCCCTCATTTATTGATTAAAAAAATATGATACTAAGTGATCTTGATACATTGAGTTTGAAGAAACAGTAGACTTTGATACTTCACAATTCGAGGGCCAAAAAGGCTCTGGACAAGCATTTCAGGAGAATAAGTATTACAAAATAATTTCTAGAAAGGGTTAAGATATTAATTGTAAAAATGATTTATTAGAAATTGAAAATATGATGCTAAACTACTTAGTAGAAAACATTTGCAAAACAACAGGCATTGTTGACTGTTAGTAGGATGCAGTTGTTGCTACTGCCATTGTTGTAGGTTCATTGCTCATACTTTGCAGTCAGATCTTTTAAACTCGTTACTCAAACTAAAAAAGAAATTGTCTATGCATGTCATGACAAAAGATCCCTCCAAATCCTAGAATTATATAATTGTATGACAATAAGGTGCACAAAATTTTCTTTCGAGACAATCTTAGACAAAGGAAAGGATAAAGAGCCAAAGAACAATTCAATGAATACCTGTAAATTAACAGTGTCATTGTAGAATGACCTTATATTGTACATTCCAGATATATCTTTCCTGTTCATCATGCAGGTAAGAACATACGATGGGATTAAATTAGTGAAAACATGGCAATTCCTGTCATATTTCAATAGGTATGTTCAAACCAGATATTTAGAAACCCCAAAAATTCGAAATAATCATATATCTATAGTTTTCCCTAGGGAATGAATTGATGCTTGAGAATATCTGATAATAGCAGACTTCTTATTTCTGTATGAAAAAATAAAGGATTACAACATACGCGTCCAGAAAAAATCCAGCATCACTGTGACATTTCACAGTGGCAGTTGTTGGTAGAAGCTTTCGAAAATCATCACAATGCAAGAATGTTGCTAAACCCCCAGCTGAACAACCAGATAGAAGAGCCTTCAAGAAAAAATTGCTGTTAGCAATGCAATTGTTTATAGCATATGAAGGACAATAATGTATAATAAAACTGATACTTTGGCTTTATCTAATCAAATGCAATGACAGAAAATTGACATTTGGTCTTTTCTTATTTTTAGAAATCCCAGGTGAAACAGAGGACAATTAGTTCAATTTTTGCCTGGAATAGAAGAAATCTAAGAAGGATTTCAAATCTATAGAGGCTCTATAAAGTAACAAGAATGATCACACATGATTTCAAGACAATCCTAATTATCACAGTATAAACTAAGTTTTGAGAATATGCATTTGCATTCAGTTAACAGTACAAATACAATATTTTTTAGTGAACACTGGAATATAATACAAGGTGGATATATCGACATAAAAAGTATATGAAATGAAACACACAAGCATACACATGTGTGCAGATGCATATGCCACCTGCCCACATGAACACATGCATGCACATGCATACACATACATAAAAATAGCATATTTTTATTAGAAAGAAGATAAAATATTATATTGTTGTCTTTACGAGTCATATTACGAGTCATATGATTGACAGAGAATTCGGCATATGGTTGTGGTTGGTCCATAAAGCTTAGGTTGTTGAAAGGGGTGCCCAAGGTGAACGGTTCTATTAGTATACATTTTAGCCCCACTACAAAGCATAGGGGCATTTGATGGAAAAGTGATCGTGATTGGGCAACTACTATACTATAGTTGTCGACAACATTAAAAGCCAGCCTCAACTAGGAAACCTTTCATCTAAATCAAACACCTTTAGTTTCTTATTTCTGGCCAGAACTACTATATTTCAATTGATTCCTCTCACTCTTCTATAGCTAGGACACCCCACCCTTCAACTATAGTTATCAAGTGTTGTGTGAGTGATTGTAGAAGAAATAGCTAGAGCCAAAAGTAACTAATTATAAAGGGTTGTGACTCTTGCCAAAAGGCAGACATGATGAAGAGTTGTGACCTCTCCCTCATATGGGAAGATATAAAGGAACAAAGATTCATTTGAAATGGACATCTAAAAAGAATCAAGGAAATAATTAGTGTTTGTTCTATAATCAGAAAAGGAATCAGAAGTACAGATCTGATTTATATAAGAAGTGCACAGATATGTAAGTTTCGATTTTGGTTTTTTCTTTTGTCACAAGTATTTAAATTTTTTTATGGTTTTCAACTTTTCATGGTGCACATTGTGTGTAGAATTTGAATGAATGTTGGCCTCCAAACTCCACTAAAACTTCAAAAGAAACCTCTAATAGAACTGTACTTTCCCCATTTTGAGCGAGCTTTGAAGTTAGTGGATTTAGCCTATCATTGGGTCCTTGTCGGCTAATACTGGTGATTAGAGGACCCTATTGTGGGTTGTGTCTCCGTTTTGAGGGACTTACTATTTATAGTAATTCAACAATTGGTTCCACGAAGCTCAGATGATTTAGAGGAGTTATATGATGCTCTCAGATTTTATTTCCGGCTTCCGGTTTGGGTTCCAAGATTCTTGGAGGGAGCGTCTATTTTTAGTAAGTCGCCCCGTCAGGTTTATTCGTCATATCTCATTATCAGGATCACTCTTGTGCTGTCAGATTTTGATTCTGATGCTTCCTCAGTTGTTTTCGCAAGACGGGTGAATTATGATTATTATTTAATTAAATCGGCTAAGGTTGCTATTTTTATTGGGATTGTATTTTGGGCATCTTAGTGTTATAGCTCGTTGGAACCGGGTTGAGAAGTTTTAAATCTTGAGCTCATAAAATAGGGACCTTATGTGTCAAAATATTGTTATTTTAATGAAAGGGTCTCTTTTCATCATTAAAGTGGAAAGAAATCTAATAGTTTATTATATTTCAAATGTGCACATAAAGCATAGTCTTTATGTAAGTGAAATGTGTGACTAAGAAGATAGGGTTTGATTTCTTGTGGAGAAATTATAAAAGATATGGAGAAAAATCGAATGCATTATTCATTATGCTATTCATTCATTCATGAAAAAATATGGTTCGAGTTTGGGATAAGTTAAAGGGTTTGAGTATTTGTATGCTAAAAGAATTGTGAATTCTTGACAGTAATCAACACCTTGAGTTGGTGAAATATTCTAGTGAATTGTGCATCATCTTCGACTACATTCAGTGGTTGAGAGTGTGATTAATGAGGAGTGAATTTGTATTGCATAAGGGTTTGGTATCAGCTCATTGCTGGGCGTGGACAGTTATTATTGGCAGCTGTCCCCTTTTCTTCAGCCGTGGCTAGTCAACTTAGCAGCCACTGTCACTTTTTGGGGTTGCGGCCAGTTAGTATGAAAGCGTGGAGAGCCTTTGCAGGGTTTTATTTTAATTTAATGTTTTCTTTCATGAATGTAATTGTTACATATTGCAAAGACTTTTTCAATTAGAGTGGAAAGGTGAATTATAGATTTCGAATGGAATATGTATAGCTATTTGAGTTAAGTTGTTTGTGATGCATTTCAATTGTTTGGAAAACACAAGAAACTATATATGTATTGCTGAAAAAATTAAAAGAAATCGGAATTCCAGAGTTTAAGAATTTCTTGCAGTCAAATTGAGGGTTAGAGCCAGGCAGGCTCTTTACAAGAACCAAAACTCACATTGGAACTTGCAAAAAAACTAAAAACATTATACGGTGCTATCCATTTCTGTAAGCATTGACTTTGTAATGACACTAAAAAACTATGTTTGTGTCCTATTATTGGCATGACACAAAGACTTAGACCTAAATAAACTTGGCAATCCCATCGTAACTTGAAACACATTTTGCTATCCATTTCTGTAAGCATTGACTTTATTGCTCAATTACCTGTATAATGTGATCCATGCAAATTGTGGCATGCAAATTATACTAGACCCAAATTACATGTCAAAATATCTCTACACTCAAAGAATGAGACTTAATAAATCTGATTTCCTAAATTTCTTTAGCAATACTTGATGCTAAGTCTAATTATGCTTACTACATGTAGGACATCCTTTTTGGATTTGACTCAAAATATCTTGAGGTTGAGCATATTTATTATTTGTCACTTGTGGCTCGATATTACTACTAACCTAGGAGTTGTACTGTACAGAAATCATCAAGATTGCAATCATAGACCCATAGCAAAGTGTTTAGTTGATTTTGTCTATGCAGATTTGTAGCAGAGTGAAAAAGTGTATATGATATGCTCAATATTTTGTATGTGCCTAGTTCATTTCCATTGTCATGAATGCCTATCACCAAGATTACAAAATCCAACATATTAATCCAAACATTAAAAAGAGCAACTAAAATCTTATGCTTGATTGTCATTCTAAAATCATCAGTCATGCCCCTTATACTGTCAAATTACCAATAATCATAATATAAAATAGAATCATTGCAAGGTTATTTTTTGCATGAAATGCATTAAATTGAGTTGATTAACTAAAAAATATAGAACATCCACTTCACACCCTTCATAATATTAATCAATGCATACATTGCATGATAATATATAATCGACAAAATATAACATTGAATGTTGAAATTTTGAGTAAACTAAATTAAATTTATGAACGATTTGTACCATTTTAGCATTTTGAAAAATTTTAATCACTATTTTTGTTGCTACTTGATATTATAGGTTAACATAGAATCTCAATGGCATTTGGGTCTGCATCTTGTTTTGAATCAGCAAGTGCATGTCAGCCTATTAAAGAAACCGTCTGGTAAGCATGACCCCACTGGAAATATGGCATAATGGGCAATGGAAGGGATCGTTATTTGTACATGGTGCATAAAGAGGCTTAGCGGAGGCATCAATCACCTCGAATACCATCTTGTAGACATTCCTTACTATGATGCCAAGGCATGTGAAATAGCCCATGAAGAGGTGAAATAAGAGATGACAGTCCTCCTTGTAGCACTAGATGAAAAGAAATTGGAGAGGGAAAAAGGCACAAGCAGCCATACAATAAGCCATTGCTCCTAATTTGTCAAAAGAATCCAATGTGGATATGCAAGGCATTGTGACCTCTAGTTGTGATCCACATATACACGTCTCATCCTCCTAGGTAGAATAGGGGGGTGCACAGAAGCAGATATGGCTTGGGCAGATTTTTATAACAGCCTTCCCTTCAATGTGGTGAGGAGTCTATTTGGGAGTGTTTGGTGATAGCATTGAAAAATGCAGGAAAAAGGTTACAAGGCACCCAGTCCAAAGGATTTAAGAGGCAAGTCGCTCCAAGATGCTATTGTAGGTGCAAACAAATTGTGGAAGATCAAAAGAAGCAATGGTAAAAGTTAAGATGCACAATCCTTTCAGATAGACACTCATTTTTTCAGTGGCTTGAAATAGTGAATTGGCTTCTCTAAAGTGAATTAATGCCTCGACATAGTAAAGAATGCAAAAAACATTGAGCTTGATGTTGGAGGAGTTTATTTTAGAGGTGGGCATAGAAAATGCTGTCCAAGTTTTACTGACAATGCAACAACATATTTGGAAAATGGAAGATTGCTTCAAGAGAGGCATGGAACAATTTTTTGGACATCTTGTGCAACTCATTGCCTTGACCTTCTTTTGGAGGGAATAGGAAAAATTTATTGGGTGAGCCCAATTGTAGACAAGGAAAAAGATAAAACAAAATATATTTATAATCACCCATGGGTTCTTCACTTGATGAGAAATCACACCAAGAGGAAAGAGCTTGTGTGATTGGGTGCTACAAAGTTTGCAACTAATTTTCTAACATTGCAAAGTATTTCTAGTTTATTGATTCCCTTGAAGTAGATGTTTGCGAGTGAACCGCGGGTAGACGCAACTTATTCAAACAAGGCTAATGGAGAAAGGATCACAAAAAATAGTTTTAACTTTTTGGTGGCGCTTTTGCAACTAGAGCTATAGAGATTGCCAAGATAACTTCAACTTAATTTAACTTTCAAATTGAATCCTCTAAATTTTAATTTTAAAAGTATTTTTTTTCATTGTGATTTGTAATTTAAATTTGCTTCTACTTTGTACTTCGTAGGTAACTGAGCCATTAGTGAGGGTTTTGCGCTTGTTGGATGGTGAGAAAAATGCAATGGGATATTTTTATGAGGCCATGGATGGGGCCAAAGAGACCATCCAAAAATATTATAGGGGGGATACAAATATATTTGCCCCTATTTGGGAGATCATTGATTAGAGGTGGAACAATCAACGCCACCAACCCATTCATCCAACGATGTACTATCTCAACCCTAAGTTTTTCTTCTTTGATAGCTTTATGGATGCTAATGGGGAGGTTATGGAAGAACTGTCCACATGTACTAAGAGGCTGACACTTGTAGATGCAGTGAAAGGCCTTGTCATTTTACAGTTGTAGAATTAGAAAGCAGCTAGGATGAGGTTGTTTTCTTGGCAATTAGCTATATGAGGAAGAGACACCAACACCAAGTAAGAAAAAATGAAGCCTTATCTTGCAAATTATAAATGAAAATTAATAATTGAATATTGTTTTTAGAAAAACATGAATATCTTATTTGTAGGTTCTTGGTGGGAAGATTGGAGTGGAAATACCCCGATTGAAAAGGTTATTCCTTTGAACATTGTCTCAAAGTTGTAGTGCTTTTGGTTGTAAGTGTAACTAGAGTTTGTTTGATGCCATTCACATGAAGAAACATAATAATTTGATGCAACAATGCCTCAATGATCTTGTTTTTGTGCAATACAAACTTCATATTCACACAAGAAAGATGCAAAAATGAAAAGAGGAACTTATTGATTTGGATGAGATTCATCCCTATAATGATTGGACTGTGTAGGATGATGAGACCTGGAAGCCTTGTTTACAAAGGATGAGATAGCTGATTTAGAGAGGCAAGATATGAAGGATGTGGTTACAAGTTGCAACAAAAGCACGAGACATTGGATTGGATGAAATTGATATGGTGAAGGAGGATTCACTACCATCTACAAGGAGGGTGGAGCCACAAGAACAATCTTCTATGCCAAGCACGAAACCACAATCGAGTGCATGGACCATAACCTCTACTCGATGTTTTCACTAGGTTGAGGAAGAGAAAATTGTAAAAACTTGTAATTTTTTACTTTCCTAGATATGAAGTTTAAGATGATGATTTTCAACACAATCATCATAAATTTATAATAGTTATTAGTTTTTAGCTAGCTATTATCCACTCTTCAACATCGCATGATGATGCCATTTTGTAATCCATATGCATTCAAGAATCAAATTTAACATAAAACACTTCATCAAGGATTTTTAGATTCATTTGATACATTTTGTGGTTGAATTTTGCAAAAGGAAGTTTTTTCTTTAAAATTTAGTACTTTTTAAGTTGCTAAGTTTTGCCAAGTCAAAATTTTTGTGCTTATCGAGTACGCTCCGAGTTTGATTCTACAAATTATGAATTCAACCTCTCAAATGTGACCTCTTTTTTGTGTATTAATGCCATGCCTAATAGAGGGTTTGTGTCATGTGTAATGTCCCCTTCCTAAACACTTCAGCATGGTGGACCTTAGCCTATTCATGGGTTCCCATACACTAATAATTAAGGATTAGGGGACTGATGATGATAGTTTGATCTAGCCTTTGGCAATGATAGGTGTTTTATTGAGCTTGGGCAGTTGAGACTTGCACTAGGCCCTTTTTTTGGAGTGGTTTCTCGATAGTTTTCCCATACTTTTATGGTAAGTGTTGGGTTGGACACAGACTTAGTCGATGGACAATGTTTCTATTTGGGGAATGTCAATGGATCCATTGAATGTTGATATTCTAGGATTTAATGTGGTCTAGTATATTTAATTTAAATAAGAATAAGCTACAAAGTCAAATTAAATATTTAACTTATTTAAATATTGACTATATGGGCACCCAAAGTTAAATTAAAAGTCTAAACTAAATACAATGACTTTATCAGAGTGGGCACCAAGTTAGAGAAGTCATAAGGAGTTTTTAATTAAATTAAAATAAAAACTCTGGGCTGGGCATGGGCTTTTGGGAGCCTATATAACACAATTTTGGAGCTATCTTACACACGGACACATACCCACCTCTCAAAAATTCGTCCCCATCACTTGATCCCCATCACTTGAGGCATTTCAAAGATGGGGGGATGTTAGGGGACATCATTTAGCCATCCCCCAATATGAGAAAAATTGGAAATGCCCCGAAATGCATCCCCGAAATTGAGGATGTTAGGAAACATGTAGGGGACGCCTAGCTGTCCCCAAGGCAATCACGAACATCTCAAATACCCCTTGATCATCTCAGGGATGGTTAGGCATTCCCTACAAAAAGCTATTTTATTTATGACAAAAAAATAATAGTTCATAACAATTAAAAATAGACTATTAAATATGTTGTGACAACATTATAAAACTAGTATAACACAACAACAATAAATATCATGAAAACATTATAATAACAATTAAATTAATCATGACAACAATGATTGTACTGTAGGGGGATGATCCTGTAGCGTGACGATTGTTTCATGAGCCTCATTAATATGAGGTCTGATTTTCGAGTCCCATGCCCGTGTTTGGTTGTTGTTCTTTGATAGCAGTTTGACCACTCGATGATTGGAATGCCCACATGATTGCCCGCTGGATGACTGGGATGATGGAAGGGGTGATGCGGCACGTATCCCCCTTCTCGCATGCACCCGTGACCATACGTGGCCCTTCAATAGAAGAACACCCACTCAAGGTTTCTGGAGACTCGTCAGTGTGTAGGGATTCGGTGAAACTTGGAGAGTATGCAAGCCCTGTACGTCTGCTTGCTGATGTTGACAACTGATACTATATCACGCACCTCGAGGAAGGATCAACATGAGAGTGGTTTGTCCCTCTGTTCGATGGTTAGGGAATAGACGACTGGTGCTCAGAGTCGAATATAGGAGAAATATAGAGGATGCCATGGCACTCATTACGGGGAAGAGGTCCTCCTATGTGACCTCACAGGTTCATAGCTCCAGCCAAAAGTGCTCACTTATAAAAAAAACATTGACTGTACTGTAGTATAACAACAACTATCAACAAACATATCATGATTCAAATTCATAGTTGATGATATGAGTTATATAACAATTAACACTACCAACCATAATTTGGACTTCTGATTTTATTGTTCAAAAAAGTTGCAAACTTCAGAAAAAAAAT
>MU226379.1:163510-192154 GCA_018584345.1 Thuja plicata | reverse complement strand
AACATATCATGATTCAAATTCATAGTTGATGATATGAGTTATATAACAATTAACACTACCAACCATAATTTGGACTTCTGATTTTATTGTTCAAAAAAGTTGCAAACTTCAGAAAAAAAATCAGTAAAAAGCTAAATAGCCTTGACATATATTTCATAGTAAATAAAAACTTTATACATAGCATGATATACATAAAATTATATGGGCCTAATACAACAGAGTCCATCCGTGAGGGCATGCTTAAAAACTGTACATTGATTAATATATCAAAAGAGCTAAAAAACCTTCACCAAAAATCTGGCATTAACTAGCACAAAACTACATAATAGAAGCAGACACGAAGACCAAACATTATCGACAAAATTTAAAAAAAAAATTCATTTAGGAAAATAAGGAACTGGAGAGACCATAAACCAAAAACAACCACCGAAACATAAGCCAAATGCTTAGAAAATATGCGAGCTCTCCTCATCGGCTTTAGCACCCACCACCTTGGGTTTCTCATCTTGCATTTGAGATAGGCCAGCAGTTGCCTTTGAGGGTTCCACCACAACATTTTCCAAGTGTCTAGCACAATCGTAGGCTTCACACGGAGCCTTTCGAATAACAGATGGTGGACAGTGAAGAAAAATTGGGAAAAATGGCGAGCAACCAGAGATAATAGCAAGTCGGCATGCACAACTAGCTCCCTCTTAAACAACCTACAATTATCAATTCCAAAGCTGATCTCCATGACATCATACACCTTCGTGAATGCTGACTTCTTTTTCAAGTACCAAATTGGAAACAAACCTCCCACCCAAGCTTGACCATTAAACAGGTCATAATTCTAGATAGCCTCGACTAGAATCTTACCATTTATATACTCCTTGAAAAATTGCATAGCCAACATTAACAAGCAAACCATACTCCTCAAGCAAGTTGAAGTAGTTTGACAAAAACATAGAAATTACCTAAGAGAGATATAAGCATCTTGGTACTTTAGCATTCAGAAACTCTTCGCCAATGATAGTGTGAATAATGTTCTCTGTCTTCCGATAATCCCACACTAACACTTTCTCATATGAGACACAATGAATGGCCAGACACTAGGAGTTCCCATTTTCTTGATGGAATGGGAATGCAGTTATTCATCAACCTACACGCCATCTGGGAAAACAACCTTAGAAATCTAGCATCGAAGCAAGAGCTGCAAACTAAGAAGAGTAGAAGGATTATTAAATGCCTCAGAAAAGGCAAGAAACTTTGTTAAATAACCAAGGAAGCCTGGAACCTGTTCCCAAGACATGCCAACTAATGATGCAAAATAGTTGTCCACACAAAACTTCAAAATTCTTGATATGGTATTAAAGGAGTATTTGACATAGTCTAGTATAGTATGGATTGTGTGAGAAGAAAAAAAAACAATTTCTTTTTAGAATGTGGATGGTATACTGGCTTTTGCAGACATCATCCAACATCATTTCAACATTGTATTGTTATATTACTATTTTTATAATGTTGTTCATTGACTCGGAGAAATGACTCTCTCTTAATCTCTAAGATATACATACATACATACATATATGTATGTATGTATATTGTCGTCCCCTCATCATCCCTCAAAAAAGACCATCAAACTGTTGTCCCTTCATTTTCATCTCCAAAACATCGTGGAACATAGTTTTGGAGCTTATTTGCATGTACTTGTATTTGATATTTTCGATAATGCATTTACTAGTTGAATTTGTTTTTCATGTCACTTTGTGAGGATGAAAACACTTGCAAGGAACATCTATATTGGTGAAAGATCCAATCTAGAGGATTCGTTGGTAATTTCAGACAAAGATTTCAGGTGACCTTTATGTTTGAAGATTTCAGAAATTCTTTCTCCATTTGCAAAGCACCAAGGGATAGAGATTTATTGTGGAGACTTCACTGGAGGACAGCAATGGTTTTATTCTCTGACTACTCAACCTTTGGATGGTTGTATATGTTTTATTGTTGGTTGTACATCCAAAAGTGAGGGCGTGGAGTTAGAGAGAGGACAACTAGGGTTTTGGAGGAGTTTGGATGACTTCTTTGAGGAGCCTAGATCTGCGTTTCTCATAAATAAATCAAACTTGATCATTGGAAGCATTTCTAGAGAGTGGTGTCCCTATCTAGGGTTTCTAATTTTATGGTAATTGGTGCAAGATCAATATTTTCCAACTTAGATTTTCTGGGTATGTTTAATATTTCATTCTAATGTGATTTCATTATCGAAGTATATTAGTTTTGATGATATTTAAATTGTACTTCCAATTTATCGCTGATTGCGGATACTTGCAAATATTGTATTTGGAGAGTTGTTTCTTTATATATATATATATATATATATATAGTGATACACAACTTTTCCATCTCCATCCCCTTCTATATACTCTTCAAAAGTAAAAAACAAAACAAAAAAAACAAGGGTGTATATTATAGTGGTATCAGAGCACTACATCTTTTCATCCTAAAGAGTTCAAATTGATACAGCAGTGACATGTCAAGGTTACAACAACCGCCTTTCACACATTACTACGACACCTACAGAAACAAGTCTAATCCTAACTTGGCAGCATAAGAACAGAGAGCAGTAGAAGAATAGAGAAAAAAATGAGTGATAGGGATCTAGATGGAGAACATTGAACATGTTCAGTACTCTTCTTAGAGGGTAGCAAGTTGCAGATTAGAGAGCACAAAAGACAAATCAGCATCTTCGGCAATTGGTTGAGTTGATGGCTTGTCTAATGGGGGTTAATGAAAACAAATTAACAACAATAATAACAACAATAGTGGGAGAAAACAATGGAAGATTTAATGGACTCTAGGGTGATAATAACAGTAACCTTGGTCAAGGGAATAAATCAGTAAATAATGAAAAAGAAAATCAGTGGGCAATGACAGTTATTTCTAGACTCCTTATGCCGATTTTCCTAACAAGGGTTCAACCACAGGTTGAGAACAAACCCCAAGCTACATATTTGTAGAATTTGTTTATGCAAGATTGGACGGATGGAGATCCATGTTTTCAGAGTGCTATATCACTTAGAGACTACATTGACCTTAAGAATAAAGCATAGAGCCCGTACTAGATCATTGTTTTGATTGGGTTCAAAATTGAAGAAATATTTGTTTGCATAGAACCTGTCCAATCTACAATAAATCTGGTTGCAACCTATTTGTGCATTGTGCCAAGTGTACCATACTACCTTTCTTTCCTTCAATGGGGTCAAAGAGGTTTACTTTGGCCTTCATTTAGAGCCAAAAATGACCCTTTCCATCCCATTGCAAGTCCTCTAGACTTGTCTTCCTTACTTTCCAACATATTGAAATTCTCTCCTATTAGCCACGAGATATTAGGCAGGGTGCATATCCACTACCATAAACTGCATCTATCCCTGTGATCATTGGGAGCACAGATGAAACCAACTCCAAATAAGACTTCCCCATTGTCAATTATGGCCCATGTGCACCTATTGCATGGGGAAGATCCAAATTATTTTATGTCTTGCCCATTTGTGTAGACACCTAAATGTGATCATTAAACATTTGATCAAACTGAATCGTAATAACCCTTCTAAAATTGACATATTAGTTAAATAATTCGTCTATTTAATTAATCTTCTCTTTCGTCTATAGTCCTCCTAGGTAAATTAATTAATTTAATTTGTCTATATTGTCACCCCTTTAATTAAATAAATGCATTCATGTGTTCATTTAAATCCTTGTTCCTCTATTTTGAATTTAAATTAATTCAAAAAGCCAAATTCCCCTCATCCATTTTGTTGTCCTCAATTTTGTATTCACAAAATTAAACAACCCTACGCAATTTCTCATGAATTCGTAGCTAAAATTCTCTAAGTTAGGTGTTCCTAATGATGTTTTATGAAGGCAATCAATTATCCCTTGAATTGTCCTAAGTCTTTCATCCTACGGATGCAATTTTGGAAGGTTTCCGTAGATTTTTCTGTCTGTCTTGCAAAAACGGGTTTTTCTTCCCTCACTCTAGGTACTCGATTTTTGGTAATCTTCAAGTCCTTGATTGATTTTTCTTGATTGTTTTTTTTTTGAGCTAGGTTTATTGCTTTTTGAATTATGCTCGTTTCGAGCTATCGTAGGCCTAATTCGGAGCTATATTCTAAGAGATAATAAAGAATTAAGCTACCCGCAGGTGGGGTTTTTAAGCCCGACTGCAGGTCATTGTTCTTTGTTTAAAAGCTTGTGATATGGAATCAAAAGTCCACCAAGGCCTCTTAAGTCATGAAATACAGGCTTTTTGTGAGTCATTACAACTTGTTTTGAGAAGCATTCACTTCAAATGGTAAGATAAAAAGCCACCATTGCAATTTTAATAACACTTTTGAAAGTAAAGTTTATGTTTTAAATATTATACATGTAAGTGGGCTTTTAGAGCCCAATTGCATGACTTCATTTAAAACATGAAACTTGCAAAGTGTTATTAACAACACATTTTTTCTCTACATCTTTATTTTTGGTTTTGAGATACAAGTTTTGACTTGCAAAGAGGTTAGGAAAACCTGACTACACTATTCTTCTTTTATATTTTAAAAACCTTATGTTTGCCATACCGTTTTTAAAGACCAAATGATCTTGGAGTCGGTATTTTTGTTTGAAATGAAGTTTTTAATATATATGAGTCAGGCTTTCAAAGCCCGATCTCATTATTCAAATGCCAAACATTACTTGTAAAGGCGTAGGGAAACATGACTTCTTTCTTGTGCATGCTAGTTTGAGTTATAATAAAAACGTCCCAACACTTGTAACGCTGGCAAAGCCCAATTTAGGGCATGGAATGCAAACTTAAAAGCATTTCTTGCTTGCATTGCTCATTACAAAGTGCGTCTCCTGCCCTAGTCTCTGTTTGTTTAATAGAGAATACATTTCGACTTTCAAAACGCTGAACTTAAACCCAGATGGAGAGGGTTTGGACCTTTCATTTGTAGCGACTGGGATTACTTTGTCTTCTCACTTGCGGATTTCGTGGAGTTTCTCCATTTGTCACACAAATCTTTTCTAGAACTGCAAAAGAATGCATTAATAAAGAGGAGTTTGAGTTTGTTTTGACTTGGTTTAAAAAACATCTATATAGAGCCATGATTTTGAAGTTTCTTCCCAGATTTTCAGAGAGGTTTTCTTTCCTACGGTTTGCAAGTGTCATTTTCAGCGTTTCCCTTCAAGATTTTGATCATTTGCTTCTTTTATAAAAGGTTTTTATCAGCAAATTTGTGTATAGGGTTTATTGCTAATGTTTTCTAATAAGACAAGGTTCTTCCCAAAAGTTGAATCCAATGTTCCTCCCACAAAGAATGATGCAAAGTTTTTCTCAAAATAAGAGCTTCAAAAATCAAGTTTTTCTCCAACTTGCAAACCCGATGATAGCTCTTTTGCACTCATGTCCAGTGTTCTTGAATTCATAAGAACCTTAATCCATAGTAAGAGAGGTGCAACTGCTACAAAGAGTAATGCTCTTGAAAAGTAAAAAATAGCATTACAAGGTGCATAGATGCAGTCTTCATGACCGTCATGAAAGTTGACATGGTTACTATTCTTGTGAGTTGAGATATCAACGATATTGCTGCTGTGAAAGGGCTAATGACAGAAGTTGAAAAGAGTTCAATGATGTTTAAAGACAGTGAGAGGATGTCAGAGCAGCAACCATAAGTGTTACAACAACAGTTTTGGATCAGAGAGATGCTAAAGTTTGAATGAAGTTCTAATCAGAAGGCAGAAGTGAGCTCTTTTTTGGGCCCACAAGCAATGATTCAAACAATATTATCTCTAAATCATATATAGTTTAAGGGAAGGATGCTTATAACAGTGATTATCATTGTTTTGAAAAGAAAGAAATGACAATGCTCTTGCATGTCAAAGGACCAATGAAGAGGACATCTTGATATGTTAAAGAGTGATGATACACTGTTGTTACAATGAATGCAAGGGATGAACAACCAATATAATGAAAAGACATGACAGTGGTGGAATATTTCCAAGGAGTTTTCAAATTCTTCAATACCTATGACGTGTACAAATTCGGGTTTCTAGTAACTCATTGCAAGTTGTGTAAAAATGATTACACAAAGTTCTTCCACTCACATTCAAGCTGCAATGTAATATTTTCCCTTCAAATGTTGCAAATTCGTGTTGCAAGAATAAAAATGATCTTCCCTAAATGACTTCTCCTATCGGCACGTATGATGTACCTAATCAACAAATCAAGACATGGGCTTCATTTTGCAAGTAGATTTCAAGGTTGGAAAAAGACACAAAGATGGAACAATCACGTGACAGAGACATACAAGGTGAAAACTGATGGAATGATGGAGAGCATAGAATGCTTTCAAGACTGAAATGGTCATGAGAAGATGCTTCCCAATACAAGCCATTATGATGCAGAACAATCAAGGATGTAGGTTCCTTTCAGGTTCAAGATGTTTCCATCAAATCTGAGCATATCAATCATAGAGCATCCTCTAGCAGCATGAAGACCGACAAAGGATGATGTAGTAGAAGTCGTGTCTTGTTAGACACTTCGTTTATTTTTATCATGCATTTTATAATTTTTTATTGACAAATTACATGTAATTGGGAGCAAAATGTAATTACAGGGGGATTTTCACCTGTAAAGTGATTGCATGTAATCCAACTGCAGGTCAAGTTAGTTAGGACCTGCAGTTTGAATTAGTCAAAGTTTGTTGGGTTTTTCCCACCTTTCTCTCTCAGCTCCTCACCTATAAATAAATGAGGGTGCTCATTGTAATGGGGATCTTTTGGCAATGCAAGAAAACTTTGTCAGTTTGTATATGCACTCTAAGACTTTGAGCTTGAATGTAAATTAAATTGCTTTCAATAAAAGAGGCAAGTTGTTTTGAGACTTTGTGCCAATCCAAACTGTGATGTGACGACATTTTCTTGAGTTGATTGTGAGTTTTATGCTTTGTTCAAGAGGAATTTGGATTCAATCTTGTAGACTTTGAGCTCCATATTGCATTCAGAGTTATAATTTGGTTTCAGATTTGATCTTGGAGACTTTGGGCTGTTTATCAAATCTGAGATTAACATAGGAGGCTCAAGCAAGGGAACCGCTTGCAGACTTTGTGCTTCTTCGCTTTCTTTGTTTGTGCATGCAAGGTAAAATACGTGTCGGAGACTTTGAGCTGCACATGTGTTTCATTCTTGTTTGCAAAATCTCATAAGCAGCCATGGAAAGACTTTGAGCTTTCATGAGTTTCTTGGTTACATAAAGTGTTGGTACACTGTAGATTATTCTTACGTCTAATCTTCTATTTATCGGAATTATTGCTCCAACAGATACTTTGTGAGTTAAACTATTGCTTTAAGATTGTATTGTAATAATAACATGAATTATGAAATAAGAGAATAGGATGAATGTCCCACCTTGATTTAGCTTAGTATAAATAGTAGTTAAGTGTTTTGTTGATCCCAGTAGCAATAAGAGGGGGGAGCCTTCCTTGAGAAGTAGGAGAGACTGTGTCTCAAATGCTGTGGCTCGATCCACTGTTTTGCAATCGATCCTAAAAACTGTCGGTTGCATAACATCCATAGTTTTGTAAGTTGTGGTCACAGTGACTTACAAAATTGCCACCCAACACACTTGCACATTCCTAAAAATTCCACTAGCATGCTAATATCTTATTTTATTAATTAAACCCATGTATTTACTTAATCAAATCCATTTCCTCCCACTTAAAACTACAAAGAATTTTTAATTCCCCATTCATTCTCTCTCCTCCCATCACATCCTCCTACTTTTCCCACTTGCCCTCTAATCATTCCTCATTAAACCTAATCACCCCCATAATAATGTGCACATTCCTAATCCCAAAGATTAGGAGCCCAAAGTCAACTCTTCCATCACATCATGCACATGGGCCCATGTACTTGGGCGCATAGACTTCTCCCTTTATGTTCCCCAAAGGAATTTTTAATTCCTTTTTTCTCTCTCAATCTCTCCACCATTTATCTTTTCGATCAATCTAAACCATCCATTCATCTCATCCAAATCCTAAAAATTCAACTCTTTACCATTGTTGTCTCTCCGACGCATTTTTGCATTTGGAGTGCCATTATGCTGCCAAAATCTTGAGTGAGCACACATCCAACCAAACATCCATGGACACATCATTGCATCAAGGAGGCTATTGATTTGCTACTTGGGTTTGCATTTCTTGTTTCTAGTCTCTTTTTGTCTAATCTTGTATGTTGTCTTGATTTGTTGATTTGAGTGTATTTCCTAGCTATTTGCATTCCGTTGAGTCACTTTTCACTGCACGCATTTTGGCATGCCCAGTGGGACCCATGTCACAGGTTCAAACTAACAATCTTTGGTGTTTTTAGTACTTTTTAAGTTGCAGTTTCCAAAATTGGCCGCTTCACTGGATACGCCTCAGAATGTTTACACAGTTCCTCAAATTCGCTCTATCAAGTCTCAGATATGCCTAGCGCAATCCCTCAAATTTTCTCTGTCAAAGCTCAGATACGCCTAGCACAATCCCTTAGATTTTCTCTGTAAAGCCCCAGATACACCAGTCATAATCACCAAGATTTGCTCTGTTAGAGCCTAGATACGCCAGTCATAATCACTCAAATTTGCTTTGTCAAAGCCCAAATACGGCAATAATAATCTTTCAGATTTTCTTTGTCAATACTCAGATATGCTTTGAACAATCCAAAAATCCTTGTTCCCCAGATATGACATGACATATTTGCTATATCAAGCCCAAAGGTAAAGAATTTTGTGGTTTTGATAGCATCTCTGATTTAGCGGATTTGACATTGTTCCCTCATATTTTCTTTGTAGTACCTTAGATATGCTATGTGGTCACGCAGATATGCTATGCGATTACTTAGATTCGCCTTAAGGTAACAAAGTTGCATTGTTGTTTGCCAGATACGCCCCTGCTTTTCAGAACTGACCTATGCTTTATCAGATTTGCTCATTTCATTGATTTTCTTGAATGCAATATGATTGTTTTGATTGACTAATCCACTAACTTTACTTGTGTTTGACTTAGTGTTGTCAAAAGGCTTCTTTCGCTTGAAAGGCCCCACAAAAATTAACACGTGTACTTGAAGGACCACTTAAAGGGGTTTTGTTTATTAAACAAGCTAATAAAAAGAACATTCCCTTTCGTGTGTCTTCTTTATCGTAGGAATCTTTCATTTAGGTTTAAAAAGAACAATCACTGTCTTGAGTGTCTTGTGCGCTTGCACGTGTGTTGAGTTGACCCACTACTACGTGAATTATCCTCTCCCCTTGTCTTCAGGATCCTGGGTGTAAGAGAAAATTGATAGTGACACTCACATTTTCTTTTTTCAGAGGGTCTGCCTTGGTGGGAAAAAGTATTCACCCCAAAGGAACGACCCAAGCGGTAAAGACTAAAGCCAAGTTATTTCAAGTCATTATATAAAAATGTGGTTTTGATGAAAATCATAATCAACGGGACGTGTCATACGGTAGTCTCCCTCAGTATCCACATGATGTGTAAAACCCTTGTTCTAAGGGTTGGGAGACCTTTTAATTGAGATTATCATTTTGGCCCCTGAACGAATGCCCCTTACTACGAACCATTGTTTAGTAGCCAAAATCCCATAATTGTTGGTGCTAAAGGTCGAAACTTCGAAGTTGCCCCTCATTATACTTTTCATAGTTGAGACATAAATACTTCAAATTTATTTGGAGTATGAGATCAAGTGATTCCCATGCCATGTAAGGGGGAGCTAGTGACACTCTACTTTTCCACTTTGTATAAGTATTTGGAGCAATCCAAATGGGGACTCAACAAGTAGTATCTTGTCATCCTAGGTTGTGAGCATGCTTGGTCATAAAAAAAATTGTTCTTTGTGCTTGTTGTGTTTGCATCATACATCATCTTTTGCCAAAAACAAGTCAATTCAGCCTTGAGTTAGTTGAATCTTAGTCTCTCAAATACACACTGAGGTTGGGCAGATGTGCACTTTCCTTGAGCGGATTTGAACATATTTAGCATAGTCACTATTCAGCCATCCATTAGATTTGCATGTTTGTCCATCAGATTTTCCTCTAAAATTCCTCATGGCCCTATCATCCATTAGGTTTTCCCTCTCAAAGATCAGAGTTGCCCTGTCAAAGCTCAAATTTTCTCTGTCATCCACCAGATTCGCCCTCTCAAAGCTTAGATTTGCCCTGTCAAACCTCAGATTTGCCGTGTTATTAATCGGATTCACTTTGCAATCCATCAGATTTTCATTGTAATCCTTCAAATTTGTTGTTTCTCAGATACACTCTGTAATACCTCAGATTCGCTCTGTCATCCACCAGATTCGCTCTGTCGTCTACTAGATTCTCTCTATCATCCACCAGATTCACTCTATCGTCTACCAGATTTGCTCTGTCATCCACCAAATTCACTCTGCAATTCCCAAGATTCACGTTGTCATCCCTCTGATTCTCTCTACAATCCCTTAGATATGCTCATCAAATGATCCACAAGAGTCTCCTTTGCGAACAAGTCTTGTCTCCTCTTCAAGAATGCATTAGTTTCACATTCTTCATATCCTCCATACTGCATTTCACATAGGTTAGAATCCCATTGCATCATCCAAGTCAAATCCAAAGCCAACATCAACCAAATCGAGTCCTACTCTACATTTCACCTCATTTCCATGGGTTGCCACACCTGCTTCTTTATCTATCATCATCCTACGGCCCGCTCTCAGACTAGACTTGTCTAGAATAGCTAATATGTCATTGTCGCCATATCATCTCAATCTAGAGGTTTGTTTTACTTCAACTATCTCATCACCTAGGAACATCAATCGATCATACAGTGACAATCACATCAATTAGAATCAACATTAGGTGTTCCAACTCACACCTGAGTGTCAAGTAATCCTTAGCATCAGGTAATCCTCCATCCTACATTTGTTAATCTCCCTCATCTTGCATTAGTCAGTCTCCTTCGTCCAACATTATTGTGACAGATCATTCTTAGTTCATAGCATCCATATCTCTCATCACCTTTCCATCTTCTTCGGAGTCAGCCCAAATCCTGATATGAGCTTTTGTCTGCCATCCATCTTCATCATTCATCCCTATCCAACACATCGGCTAATCGTCATGTCACAATCCTATTATGATGAGTTTGGGCATCCTACCTTTTCTTCCACGCCATCCCATTGTGATGATGAGTCTTGTAGATCATGACAAGTACATTGAAAACCTTAGCAAGCTTGCTCCAAGCATCCTCCGAAATCCAATCATTCTTCCAAACTACCACATCATGCCTCCATGCATACCCACTAGTACTTCTTATCATACCTTTGACAAGGGAAGTCCATTAGGTCATCCATCCACATCTCCCTCTTATATCACACCCACATATCCTCATCATATGACATTGATTCCTACACATTCTCCTGCGGTCATATCCCAATCTCCACCTTTGCATAATGCTCTCACCTTCACCCCTAATCTAAATCCATCGTCTCACTATACTTCAATCCATACTCCTTGTCATCTGGTTAAATTAATCCTCCAATCCATTACCATAATCCCTTCACCATCCACACTACCCTACTTCACTCCATCTATTTTTCCCTACCTCCATCCCCATCCATGCCATCCTATCCCAATCCACCTTCATCTACTACATCTTAATCCACCATCTTCTATTTCCTCCTACACTACCACAACTCCCATTCCACAATCTCCCTACGTCCTACAAACCACTTAATGTGCTGTACCCCAGTCCACTGCCTCTCCCCCATGAACTAGTCAATCTAGTTCACATGTCACCTCTGCGCCTGCTTATGTGAACTATCTATCCATGTCATCCTTCCCATCCTCCTCTACACCATCATTCCATCAACTAGGTTCACAAGCCACTACCATACCTTCATATGTGGACTATCTTAGCTTCCCACCCTCTGCACATGCTAATCATCCCCCTCAACGTCAAATACACGAGTCTCCAAGGGGCTTCATAAAGAGGCCATCAAAGAATCCAGCTCCTAAAGATGATGAGTCATGTCATCCCACTCCATCATGCGAGGTCATTAGTGATGAGGCCCTTCCACCCACCACACCTATCATTTGCCTTCCACCTCCCACACCATTCCTTTTCCATTTCCTAACACCATCAAAACCCTCCCATTAGTTGACTCCATCCAGCTCCAATCCGTATCTTCTCCTAGCATCTCCCAAACCCCATCCAATGAATCTCATGTGTCCATTCTCCTTTCATCCATTCCAATTGAAGAACTTCCTATCCTTCCATCCACTCCATCTGAAGAGTCCATCCATTCATCCCCCATCACACCATCTATACCAATCCCATCATGCCAAGAGCTTGCCTAGAGCATGTCCAAATATCCATCGATACAACTCCAAATCCTACCACTCCACCCACTCCATCTCAAGATCCCTTATCATCCCCTCCACATCACGACCTTACAATCCCACTTCCTCCATCTCATGACCCACTATCATCCCCTCATCGAAATAAAGTCTCTCCCAAGGATTGTAAGGATGGACGCACCAAAGCATCGGGTTTCCATAAGGCTTGGGGAAGAGATAAGGTGTAACAAGATGGTGAACTAGCTTGAGGACCGTTCTAGAATGGCCATAAAGGCAACTAGAGCCCCAAGAGGTCCTCCCTCGAGAGCTAAGAACCTGATTGCGGTCTCTTCCCAAGGATTAGGAAGGAAGTGAGATTGATGGGAACAGTCACGAGCTGCCAAGTTGAGCTAGAGAGTTGCTCAGAGTAACTTCTTTGGGACTTGGTGTAGAAATGGCTCAAGACAAGGCCCCCCTTTCCACTTACTTTCATTATGTGAAAGAATCTAAACACTCCCATATTTCTTTTACATTTTTATACATGTTTATGTGGGAATGTTCTAGCTCATGTTTTAGGCTCATCCATCAAAGACTACTGTAAACATGTCAAGCACCATACTAAGTAGGACATCTCATTTGTAAGATGGGATGATATCAGAGTTACATGGCAGAAAACCATTCACATTGAAAAACTTGTACAAAGATTGGTATTGCTTGGAAACAAACAATTTGGGGAAGGGCGGACTATAACATCCCCTATCTCTGAGATAAAATTCAATTAATAGTAACATAATAATAATATCATAATAGTGAATAAATAATAAATATAATATTAGAATAATTAAATAAATAATAATATATATCGTTGTCTTAAGCAATCAATGAGCCGCAACTATATAAATAATAGATAGAATATTGGGACAATAAAATAATAATTTATTAATAAATAATAATAATATTATAATTAAATAATACGATCTTATTAAATAAGTAATGATACCCAAAGAAAATATAATAAATAATAAAATAGATAATATTAATAGTAATAAATATAAATGAACAGTAATATAACAATAAATCTGAAATATATTGTAATTTTAAATATATATAATAATATATATATATATACACATAATACTAGATATTAATATATGTGATATCGAACAATTAAATACCAAACAACATAAGTATCGGGTATCTTAAAAGGGCTAATAAGCAGCCCTTAAAAAACACAATAGTCAAAGAGGCATGACCTTAAAGAATGGTCGTTGCTTTTCCCTCCATATGGGTATAAAGGAGAAAACATCGTACACAAAGCAAGGGGGAATGGAAAAGAACATAGCCTTGAAACAGCCAATAAGAAATCAGTAATTATACAGTCAGCCCAGTCAATTATTACAATCAGCAAAGACAATATATACATTCAGCAAGGAGTATACAAAGATAAACACATCAACAAATAGGACTTACAAATCAGATTATCACCAGAAAACAAACCTCACTTCTAGTGAATAAGAATCAATAGGGAATAGAAGAATATATTCAACATTTTTTATATTATAGACAGCATACATTAGAAATACAGTCAGCATATAACAGACACACAGTCAACCATAATATGATTTAAAATTACAGTCAGCAATTAAATATCTAAAAAAACATTTGAATATTCAAGTAATGAAGAGATAAGTACAAACAACATCCAGTTTACAGTCAGTAATATTCATACGGTGGAAACAGAGTACAAATTGCAGTGGGAAGTAAAACAATAATCAGGAAGAGTGTAATAATACTCGTATCAATTTGAAATAGAATTTGAACAACACAGTCTCAAAGACTGCATTAGAGAAAGCAAATTCAATAAAAGTGATTATCAAATCATATCCCAGCATATCCCCCATTGTCAAATCAGAGAAAGTTATTAGATCATCTTATCCAAGTTATACCAGAAATAGTAATGATATTGATAAGAACAAGTATCCTCTAATTGATCAAATAATATATCTATTGTCTTTATCTATATCTTATAAGTTACAAAAGCGGTATCAAATATCGTAATACATAGAAGAATTGAGAAGTCAGGATAATTGTTCCGAATTCCTGAGCCATCATAGAACACGGGACATTACATCAAGTATGCCTCAGAAACTTAGCCATTGAATTTCAATTTGAAAACAAATTCATCACCTTTATGTCATATAAGGCAAGTGTCAGAGACTCGGATGTCAAGTGTGGGCTCCTCTCTACACCTTGATCATTTTGAATTTCTTACTTTTATTGTCTTTGCATCTTCACCATGGGGCACATCTATATGAGCAATATTTCAGTTTTCAATTCCTTTTATCAAGTGTAGCCTTCACCTAACATATGCACCTCAAACAAGAACTTTCACATATTGAACTTCCTCATTATAAAGTGCATACTTGTCTCATTTTACCTTGCCTATATCCAACTACACTATATCTCATTGTGAACAAAGAATTCTCCTCCATGAAGAATACCCATGTTGTCAGGTATGCCTTGAACCTGTCTCGCACCCCATACAAGGAGCGTCCTAGTGCAAGTTCACCCATGGGTACACTAGGGTATGCGTAGGGTGCACCCCAGACACCCCAGGTTCCTTGTGGGTGCATGCCTGTGTACCCATAGGAAACTTGGGGCGTCCAACGCACACACTAGGCATATGTGAGTACCCAAAGGTGCTAAGTGCCAAAAAGTAATAAAAAACATTTTAAATAAGATGTTTTTACATGCAAAAATCCTAAAATGACCCTAAAAGGATCATTTCACCCCATACAAACATCATTTTCTACTCTTTTCTCATTTTTCCATTTTGAAGGCAACTGCTTTTTCTTCAAACATGGTAATGAGACACTTACAAATGATGCACCTAGTGGGACTAACACTGCATGTACATGTTCAAATGATGTTGAACTTGAAGCAAATGATGATCTTGATCTAGATCCTTTTGATGATTGATGAAGCTTAAAGATTATTATTTTTATTGTATTTATTTCGATTTTTTAGTTGTAATGATTTTCATTTGAATCGTGACCGTAGACATATACAATATATTTTATATGGCATGTGATATAATATTGAAATTTTGAACTACAAATTGACATTATATATATATATATATATATATATATATATATATATATATATACCACTACCATTTTGGCATTTGGCATTGATCAATGATGAAGTATCATACTATCAAATGTATTTAATTTCACAGTTCTGTATAGTTTTTTTAAAAAATTGTCTATATATATATATATACCGTACCCAAGGAAAAAATGTCATACTAGGGTACCTATATCTTGTTCCCGTACCAAAACAAGAAACTTAGAAGAATACTATTCAACAGTCCTGCAAAGGTTAAAAAGGACAAAGGATGAGAAGACACGACAAACTAGATAAATTCTGAAAGACTTTTGCAGTTATGAGTACTAAGGGCAATCGCTTCAACTTGAAACTTGACATGATACATTTTGTATGGGTACAATACATTATAATTAGTTATAGAAATTTCTCTTATACCAAAATTCTACAATTGATCATCAAAATCAAAAAGATATTATGTTGATTAAATGATGAGCACAAGCAACAACATACATGCAAATACACCTTTTGTATTCATATTTTATGTAGTCTAATGACATGCATTTAATCATCACCCTAAGGGACAATTGTGCATGGCACCAAATTATGATGATACAATAATAATCACTGATCAGAATTTTAACATGAAAAATAGATATCCAAGCACACAATGGTATGAAGTTACTGAAGTGCATTGCAAATGGATCAATCGTAATGAATGCTACTCGAAAGAATATTTGAATTAAAAAACACGAGTCTTCCTCCAACTGAATAATTACAGTAAGTTCAATAAAATCTGTGTCTAGACTTGAATTACATGTATACTATTTGAAAAAAATATGCAATATGCATAACATATGTAAAATACTTAATATTTATACAATATTTTAAAATTCTTTTGTAAAAAATATGCCAAATTTTATATAGTAAGGTAAAAGTTTTAGACAAGTAAACATTTATATGATTCCAAGCAGAATTTTAATGTGGTGGAGTTTAAATGTCTTTTCTACAAAGGATTGAGTTAGCATATGTGTATAGCAAGAAGTTGACCAGGGCAGATTATTCACAGAATTGATTTTTTTCAATATTACATATTTAGATCTAAAGCTTCTTTACTTCACTGACATAATATATTTTCAAGATTATAAAACAGCAATACCTTTGGGACTACCTTGTTTGAAAAATAATGCTAGTTGTGCCCAGAGTAAATGGGAATAAACATTTTCATTAATATAAATGAGATAAATGGCATTTTACTAAAAATGCTTAAAAAATCAATGTAAACAGAAGAACTTGTGACTTTTGAATTAGCTAGTGTGACCTTTCAAATCTAACGCAGCAATTATAGCTTCTTTTGAGTCTATTGATCCCACTCTAGAGTTAGAAGTTGAAAAAATCAATTACCCTCCACTCCGGCTCAATATAAAACCCTCTGTACATTATAAGGAATTTGTTTGCTAAGAGTCTATTTATATATAAGTATGTTTGGTTTCAAGACAGAGAGAACAAAAAAAGATACATGCATGTTTATGAGAGTGAGTGAATGAATGAGAACCTGCTCCACATTTTCCATTCCTTTAGCTAGGAGATCAGCAATCATGGCATGCCAAATTCTTTGCCCTCTAAAATAAAGACCTGATTCCTATATATTTCAGAAAGGAAAAAATCATAAACTTATACAAGTTTGGTAATGATCTTTGTATTGATGACAATGAACATATCACATGCTTGTAGAAAAATGAACAGTTTATTCTAAATATAGATAAAACATTTTCAGCTATCTAAAGAGATCAAATAATTTTCTTGCTTCAAAAAACCTAATACAACTATGCACCCAAGTAAAATTAACAAAAAATTGCTAACATTAGACAATCCAAGTATTGCAGTGAACTCAATCTAAGAACATCATGCAATTTCTAATTATGATATTTTTGGTGTTTTAATTTGTCTTTTGCAAAACAACACAGACTTGAATATTATGTGTTGATCAACCTCTCTTCAAATTATGAGAAGCTTCTTCAGATGTAAACTAAACCTAAACAGTAAAGCTAAAGAAACTCTAAAAAATAAACTATAGGCAAAACATACAAATATCAACAATATACAATATCTTCTTAAGAGTTTTATATCAATGAAATGAGTGCTTGCATAATAATTTTCCTTGGATACAACCACCAAACTGATAACAACTGTGTCTTTTAAAAGTTTTAATAAATTTTACAGATGAAACAACTAAAATAAACAAAAGATCAACACCTTACTAGCTAAAAACAAAGATGAACATTTCAATACACACAATATAACAACACATAGAAGAAACTTGGTCCCAAATATTGAAGTTAAACAATTTAATGTTATACAAAACAATGAACTAGATAGACAAATAACCTATCTACAAAGCTTGACGGAAAAATCCCCCTTCAATGAAATCAATGGAATTGCAAATGCAAGTTCAACAATAATTTCAAAAACATAAGTGTAGAATCCGTCATCATTACCCATCACATGTGTCCAAGACTCCAAAGCTCTTATTTATAGGTTTACAAAGAATAAACTCATGGAATTCTACAATATCCTGCAAAGTGATGTTAAAATGGAACTTCTAAAAGTTATAGACAAAAACAAGAAAGAAAAGAACTTTAAAAAAAAAATATTTTGAAGAAATAATAAATCAAAGTAGTCTAAAAGTAGGTCCTTCAACCTTTTCCTAGAAACAACACAACCAAAAATGGACAGTAATCATCACCAAAATAGCAAATTCTCTAATAACCTGAAACTTTTTTTTTTTTGGATTTTTACAAATATTTGTATGAATGGGCGCTCACATGTTTTGATCACCTAACTCCCAATGTGGGCAAGGTGATAGCATGTGGTGATTAAGACACTAACTTTCTGGTGGTAGGCTGAACAATTCTGCAATGAATACACTGCATAAATTTTAAACAATTAACCACATCATGGCAACATAGCCATCTAGACTTACATGGGGGTGAACCGTACAAATCATTACAATTTGAATGAAAAATCAATGAAAACTCTTCAATATTCAAATCCAAGTATTATAACAAACACTTGAAAAACAATCCAAAAATAGACTTTTCGAAAACACATAATATAAGCACCTAGACTAAGTGACCAGTAGGAGAATAGATTGATATGGCTGATGCAAAAAGGTTCAGTTATTATAATCTCCAAATCTAAAGTATATGGCTTGCATAAACTTGAACTTTGTAGGATTTGAAATCCCTATAATTTGAAACTACAATGTTCTGATACCAAAAGAAAAATACAACATACAGAGATTGCAACTCTGTTTGCCAATCACTGACAATGCACAATGGAATACCAAATAAAATGGAGATACAAACACACAACTGGTGACATGCAACTTTCTTTGTTGTTCTCTATTGAATCACAAATAAAAAGCTATAATAAAATGAACAATCTACAAACTCTAAAATAAACTACCGATTACAAATAAACTTGCAGGAACTACACCCAACAAAGTCTGGAGCTTCTTCGAGATCTCTCTAACTGTTGCTTACTTGGAGCTACAAAATGCCTTTAGCAATCATTGCTCTAGGCACAAACTACTGCTTCTGCACAAATTCCTTCACCAAAAAACACTGTTCAAAACATTTCAAAAAACTTACTAATGGTAACATTTTTCCCTTTTGTCTATTGCATGTTCACACAAAAATTGCCCCTCAAATTCAAAATTCAAATTCACCTACTAGCACTTAATTCACTAGCAAATCTATGCTACATGTTAGGAGCGAATTGGGGGATGAAATGTCATCGCAATTTTTGTAAGAAAAAGGATTGGCATTTAGTAGCCATGTCATATTGTGATAACAAGTGATCTACGGTCTCTTCATTGACTTTCAATAGTGGGCAGCAATAAGGTCCCATATAGCCAAGATTCTAGAATAAATTAGTGATGAGAATTCAATTGTGAAGATCTGCCCATGCAAATGAGCCCACTTTGGGCAGTATATTGGGGCACGTTCATACGTTTGTAGGCCAACCAATTGTTTGATTCTCCTTGTCCTATATCTCATATCATATTTTGGTAGTGTACTTCACAAACTTGGCACCACACAACAAACATTTGTCCTCCTTTTTTGATGAGATTATCAATCTTGATGAGAGCTCACTTTTTTATGATTTTGCTAATTTGTATAAGAAAGACTCAAGAGTTCAAATGATTTCCACTCGAAGGCGTATCCATCATCTATGTTGTAAATATTGACATATCTACCACTTTGTCCTAGTATTCTTCTATCATTATGTAAGATCCCCAAAGGGAATCTAGCCCAAATGGAGACTCTGTGGCTGAGCTTTACAATGAATTAGTATTCAGACATTTCGTCAAACAGTTGTAATTACCTAATTCTGTATGTTCCCCTTCAAGTGCATTCGGCCATCAAACAATTGTTCACTTCTTTGTTGTGCATGTAAATCACTATCCTGATATTTGATTCTTGACACTAACTATTCACTTGATTAAAATAGATAGTGAATTCATTCATTCACCCACCTTTATTTGCTACAAGACAATCATGGTATTTGCAATGCACATAATCATAGCAAATGTTCTAGCATTAGTTCAAAATATGTTTGCCAACATTGACAGAACATTAATCATATAACACACACAACACAACTGCTATGTTATCAATAAACATTATTATGTTGCTGCACAAACATGCAGAGATACAACCCGATATAGAAAGAACACAGTCATGAATGCTACACTATACACCTGGAAGATGAACTCTATCGGTTTGTTCATTTCACTTCCTATTATGTAATGTCCCCATCTTAGCTCAACTTGTGTTGCAGTGAGGATTAGCCTATCAGTGACCCTCATAGGCTAAGTAAGATGGATAGAGGGTCTCAGTTGGCAGAGCCGGAGGCCAATTCTCACTCCAGAGGTCATGAATGTTCAGGACTGCTTTCCGATTGGGTCAATTTGGCGCACTTACTATTTATAGTATGTCTATTTTGGGAAAGTCGGGGTTTCTATCCTTAGCAGGGCACCTGAACAATTTGGTAGCAGTATGGAATTGTGGTGACGTTGACAGAGCTTTCGTTCTGAGACTTACTGTTTATAGTAAGTCAGTTATGCCATGTTGCTATTTTTGGCAGTGTACCTGGCCTTGGTGTTAGCAGAGTTCTTCAGTTGATTGATTATAATAAATCTATTGGCTCAAGATTAAGTTGTTAATTATTAATAAAGTATTCGTTTATTAATTAAGTATACTTTATTAATAATTAATTATAAAAGAGCTATTATAAAGTCTATTTTAAAAGAGGGGCCAAAGACATCATTTAATTAAATGCTCATTTAAATTATGGTGCCCAAGACTTAGGAAACGGCTAAGTCAAAAAGGTGACATCAAAAGCAAATATTAATTCATTAATGTGTCTTGTTGGAGAAGCTATGTGGTTTGAACTTCTATGAGGAAATATAAAGGCATTTGGTAGAAATCAAACCTCTTTGTGAATGTTGATTTTTTCTTGTTAATTGGTGAAGTCTATGGAGAACTTCCAAGGGTTTCAAGCTTGGCTTGGGAATTGAGAATTCTATAGGCTTTCAACACTCTGAGTTGGTGAAATACCCAGTGAGATTGTGCACAGGCATTGCTCTTATTCAGAGGTCAAGATTGAATTAATCGATTGTAGAATTTGGTGTCAGGAAGCTTCATATCATTCTAGAACTCACTGTAGATGGAAAAGGGTTTCAATAAATGCAAAACACAATTAGTATAGAGACTTGCGTTTGGTGTTATAAGGTAGTCGCTGAGAATCGAAGGGCCACGTGAGGGCAAAGGAAGCGGCGTTTGGGGTTCTAGAAGGCATGTTTTGATTGTTTGGTGCCTTACAATATAATTCCATCCTTGGCGTCAAGAGATATTGGTTTCCTGCTGAGATGCATCCTAATTTTGATGTTCATAATTACCTGCGATTAGATTTCAGGTTCCAGTGTTTGCATTTGTTAATTCTAGATGCATGAAATTTTCGTTCTAAATACATTCATTTGGGTGATTAATAGATTAAGATTGTTTGGTGCATAGTAGCATTTATTATTTTGAATTTCAAGCATTGCTATTTCAATATTGTCAAAAAATCCAAAAAAGCATAAACTCTGGAAAAAACACAAAAAAACTATAAAATTGCACCAAACAATATCCATCAGAGAGTTGAACAGGAGTAGAACCAACAAGGTTCTGACATATTATGGCCCCAGAATGATAATTTTTTATTTCCAGCGAATGCTTAATCTCTACATCCTGTTGTGAGAGCCCAAAATCAAAGCCAATGCAATTTCGGTATTATACTCATTATGAATTAGGAACTACACACTTCTAGTTGTGGTAACAACAGAACACTGGTCTTAGGAATCCAAAGGGGCTTGAACATTAGCTCACTCTTCAACCACGATCCCTCTTGAAACCATTAGTTTCAAATTCTGACTCCACGTGAGCAATAGAGAGACAAGCTCCTCTTATAGGGTGGCTAATACTTCACTAGAAATTGCCCACGCGAGAAAGGCAATGTAAATTTGTTATGTCCCAATGATACCACTGACAATGATATTCAGGGATATGCAGATTGAACCATGACAATTAGCAAATAGGTTTCTTGGTTCCCAGTGAGAAACACGACATTAGTAAACAACAAGCCTTCAAAGAATCATTCCAACTCTGATTATATTCATCCACATAAGAGTCTGCAATCTCTGAAGTCTTCACACTAGAAATACTATTCATGGCACTTGGAAATAAAAAGCCCGATAATAATAAACCCAATGTTGCCGACAATACCTTTAGGATATTTGAAATAAGCGGCAAATAAAGCCACGATAATCACATAAGTTTTAGTAAAACCTTATAATATATTTATGCCTTGTAAAAAATCACCTCTTTAGGCAGAAGTATTAAAAATTGATTTCTATAATAAATATAGTATAACATTTGATCTTCTACTATATTTGCTCAATAATAAATTGCTATCAAGGCATATTTGCGGCACCAACTATATATGATAAAATCACTTCCTCATACAAAGAACTTCATTATTCCATGCAATTCATTGCAGCGCAAATGCGTTATGAAATCTATATATATATATTTCAATAAAATACTTTTCCTCACCAAAATAATCTGAAATAATATGCAATTTGTGCTAACTCTGCAATTTTGTTTCTGAAAGGGACTTACAAAATTGAAACAACCTGGAATACAATGTGAGATACCTAGATGATACCTCCAACTGGAACTAGGTTTCCGTCCAATCCCAAAGAAATCCCAAGGGTTTCCTTTCTCTGAATTTTCTGTAACGGAATGCCTATAGCTCCCAAATTCTCCAAGGGCCCGTTTGGCAGCTGGAATACCATATCATGGATATGGTCAATTCAGGAAGATGCTGCATATTCAGGAAGATGCTTATCCTCAAAATGAAATCCGGAATATGGTCTGACCCGTTTGGTTCACTTGGAAGATGAATGAGAAGATGCATAAGGAATTTTAATTCTTTATTTTTTAATTTCTTTGAATATGGTGTGTATATGTGTGTATATATACACACATGCACACATGTGTATATACATAGATACATGTATGTATAAATACATGTGTATATATAGACACATGTGTATATATGTATACATGTGTGTACATACACATGTATACACATACACACATACACATGTGTGTATACACACACATACACACGTGTGTTATATACACACATGTGTGTATATATACACACATACACACATGTATGTGTATACACACATACATTTGTGTATATACACACACATTACATGTGTGTATATACATGTGTGTGTATACACACATACACATGTGTGTATATACACATGTCTATATACACACATGTCTATATATACACATTTGTATATATATACACATTTGTGTATATATATGTGTGTATATATACGCATGTGCATATATATACACATGTATATATACACATGTGCATATATATACACACATGTATATATACACATATGTATATATATACATCTTTATAGCAATATAATATACATCTTTATAGTCACAGATTCTACAAAATATTAAATTTGGTTTGTATATACACGCATATGTGTATATATACACATGTATATACACACATGCATATATACACACATGTGTATATACACACATGTATATATATACATTCTTATAGCAATTTAATATACATCTTTATAGTCACGGATCCCACAAAATATTAAATTTGGTTTTCTAAAAATTGGAATTCCCATTCCACTTATTTTGAAATTCCAATTCCACCTATTTAGGTGGAAGATGATATTCCCATTTTTTGGGCAAAATGAGAATTTCGGAATTCCAATTCCATTTTTTTCCATGGACCCAAACATGGAATTTGGCATTATCCAGAATTAGATAATGCCAATTCCAGTCCAATTCCTGCTGCCAAACGGGCCCCAAGAGAAAATGAATTAAACCAAGCATAAACCAAGCACGTTGTGAATAATCCTCTCCCGCTTTTATAGGCTTCTCAAAAAAACTCTTTGCATTCCATCATCGTGTCTCTTGGTATTCCATTTCTTTGTCTTTTAATTTGAAATAAAGTGACTTTTATTTTATAATTCTAGTTGACATAAAAAGTCACTTTAATTGTTTTATTAAATAATTAAATTACGCTGTCATTATATTTCTACAACTTAAAGTTTTTAATTATTTAATTAATTTCTAATGTCCCAAAAAGGGGACATTACACATTATTTGAATGGCTTTTGCGATGCTAGTACTATCCAACAAGGGGAGGTGATTCTTCCAACAAGTGAACTAGAATGAAGTTGTGGTGCCATCATTGACTCTCCATGTTAGATGATTTGTTATTAACAATTTAGATTTTATCATAAACGTCCATAGTTGTGATCCATGGGGGGAGAGGGGTTGGCTATTGTAAGTATGCATTTCAGATCATCATTATCCAAGTATTTTCCTTTGAGGATTTGGCACCATAACACATTTGGATTTACAAACGTCTTCCAAGATAGTTTTGCCCCTAGAGCGAAGTTTTGTTTATGTATATCCTTGATGGAAGCCCCTATAGAATGCTTGTCTTGTTTAACATTCTCCCAAGATACGAGTGAAATACATTTTATGTTATTTGAGAATTCCTACATGAATCAAGTTTGAATCTTGTTAAATTTTCTCTCCACCTCGGTAGTAAGATTGATGCATGAAAACATGTATATGGATATGGTTGCTAGAACAACTTTGATCATGGCGATTATACCTGCTAGAGTCAAACATTGTCCCTTCCAAGATTCAGATTTTCTCTTGCATTTCTCAATAGTTTCTGACCAATGACTAGACCAAACCATCCTATTGAACAATGGTATGCCTGGGTACAGGCTAAAAAGGGAACCAAGAGTGGGAACAATTTCCCATTTGGTAAATATTTTTGTGTTGAAGTACACCTGCAAATTTTTGAAGTAAACCTTAGAGAAGAGTGTCATCTAAAAAACGTTGGTGGGTTAAGGTTGCGACATTGCTAGCAAATTGAGATACCTCTTCATTATCCCATCACAACTTTCTGAGCAATTCCCCTACTAAGGGAATCTGCTATGATTTCTCTATGTTGTAAGTTGTTTACCATATTAATTTCACACTTTATTTGGTACATGCTTTAGTGTGTGTTCCCCTAGTTCGTTTTAAGACCATTTATGCTCTATACTACCCTAAAAATTCACCAATGTACGTACACTTAAATCATCATCAAATATGAAATCCAAAAATAGGTCCTATGTTAAGGGCCCCAATACTTGGCTCTCCCTTCTGAAGGCCCCTTTTGGTTCAAACCAAGCACCCAGTGCCCTAGTCTTGCCAAATGAGTTCAAGTTTTCTGTGTTGTGAGTGTTGGCCTTGTCATTCATGACCCGGTCTCAATCTTTGCATGTATTTGTGTGCCGATATTTGAAATAACCATGTGATCCCCACATAAAGAACATATTTTATCCTTCATAAGGTTTAGCACTACAATCTAATCCAATCTAGAGTAATCATACAAGGAATGAACTATCAAACTATACAGCAGCAAACTTAAAGTGAGTATTGACCTATGTTTCTCATTTATGGTTATCATTAAGTTGTTGTCATTACCGTAACACTTGCAAAACTCCCAAAAGGGGATTGTATCACCACCTTTATGTGGACCTTCTTCTGTGGGTTCCAATTCTAAGGTAATCATATCATTTTAGCATTTATCATTTACTTGGCCAATGTCTCAACAAAGTTAAGCTCCCTCTTTTATAATCGTTGTTGTGGAGATGGGAACACCAACTGCAAAGGTCTGCCCTTATTGCCTAATGTTTTTTTTCCTCTCTTTAAATTTCTGATTTCCCGAATTGATTGTGTATGTGGGTGCTCGATGTTTACCGTCACGGGTAACTTAATATTGCACAGACATAGTACAGGAAATATAATAAACATAGAATATATCATAGAATAATAAATACTTTCATTAATCATTCCAGACTGGCAAGTACATTTACATCATAATGATCATACCATAATATCTCTGTGTCCATCCTCCGAGAGGGTATATAAAGTACTCGAAGGGCCACGACCGAAACATCGTGACGTAACTATCTAACCTCTCGGTCACTAACGACCGAGACTAACATAATACTTTATTAATATAATAACCGGTACATTCAAATATCCCGACAACATCATCCCCCCCAAAAAAACAAGTCGTCTCCGATGACTTACAACAAAAAGGAGATGAAATACACCACATAGAATAAGAAAATCACTGAAGAGAAGGGGCAGAGGGCGTCCCTGGAAAAGCTGAAGTGCCGCCCTCCCCATCAATGTTGCGTCGTCGTACTTTTTCCGTCATATCACATTCCTCCCATGCTTGCACCAAACTTGTCTCCGAAACATACTTTCCAGTTGTAGCCTTCGCTAACTCTTGTTCAAACAATACTGTCTTCCGAGCCAATCTCACCTCGATAGCCACTCGTGTTTCCTTCTGCGCTTCCAACGGGTACGTTGAGCCAAGTGCCGCTCTACTGCCTCCAACTGGGTGGTTAGCTCCTCCCGAGCTCTTTGTGCATCCACCAAGACAGTCTCACCTCCAGCCAACACCTACTCCTCTGAACGCCGCAAAGCGTAGTACCCCTCTCCAAAGGCTTGCTCTAGTGCTCTCTCCACCTCCGGCACGCAAACACTCTATGCCTGCAGTAGCTCCGGGTCTCATCAACTGGTCACACTTTCCAAAGGCTGATAACTGAATCGACTGGGGTCTAGGGGGCAACGCCAGGACCAATTTAGCACCTTCAAACCCACACAAAAGTCCATGGAACACACCATTTTTGTGATTTTCTTCCGATCCCACACTCTTTTCTGCAAACTGCTTGTGTTTTCCTTACTGCTTGCTTATGCCCTTCCCTTCAGTACCATACATTATTCATTGTGAACTGTTTTGATCTGTCGTCGTTTTTTTTTTTTTTAGAACCTTCTCTGCCACTCCTTGCCGTCCGTATGAAACTGATCTTCCTTCTAGCCGTAGCGACTGTGCCCATTGCCGTACAAAATGCATTCACGGTACCTTTGATATTGTTTCTTCTCACCGTACAGTCTTCCTGATGGGTCGTACCACCTCTCCTTTGCACTATGGCCGTACGGTCCGTACAGAAGTTTCTCCTACTGCGCACGTACGGCAAAGTTCTCGTTTCCCCTTCGCACGTGCAAGATTCCTTGCTGTCTTACGATGAGGGTGTGTTGTTCCATAGGCTGTACGGCATGTATTTTCCCTCGTGGTCCCCACACCGTATGGTTTATGAACCTCTCCCCTACTGAGTTCTTGCCGTACGCCGTACGACGTCCTTGCCGGGATTCCCTGCTCCTGTCCCCACGCTGGACACTCTAGGTGGCCGTACGGTGATGTGGGTGGAGGTACTCGTAGTGTGTTTAATTGTTGGCTCCTCACGATGAATGGTGTCGTAGCCCTCCGGAAGAATGCACTAGGTGGCGGTATGGATCATACCCCTCCAGTCTTCGTTCTTCCCTTTGCTGCCCTTGGCAGACGTCTATATGGTCTCGCGGCTTTATCTTCTGGTGGCTGCCGATATCCTTTGGGGAGTGGATACCACCGTACGGCCTTTATTGGCATATACCCTTGCACGTCTGGCTTTACGAATCCGCACGGTGGATTGTGGTCCCGTACAGTCTTGTTTTTCCTTTGAATTACCGCACGCTGTACGGTCTTTTATGTCTTTCTCTTACTGTGTGGTTTTCTTACCACACGGTGGTTTCTCTTAATCGCGACATGCCTCCTCATACCGTGCGGTTGCTTACCACACGGTAGTTTTTTCATATACCCGTACGGGCCCGCCACTTGATGCCACATCTACTGTACGGTCTTCTTTGCCAACTGTACGGTCTTCCACCGTACGGTCGTTTTTTTCGTGCGGCCGTACAATCCCGTACGGTATCAGGCCATACAGACATACTCTTTTTTTTTTTTTGGCCATTTTTTTTTACCTACGGCCGTACGGTATCAGACTGTACGGACACTTTTTTTTTCTATAAATTATTATTTGTCTAATCTAATTACCTTCTGGAGGCCTCTTCGATCGTCCGTCCGGCCTCTTTGGTACCCTTCCGTCCCCTCGGGTGCTCTGTCCATCCTTTCGGATGCTTTGTCCATCCTCTCGGGGTGAGGTTTCCAAATAGGTTTCAATTTGGAACTGCTAATGGCCTTGTATATCTCCCGTTCGTCGGGAGTCCGCAGCTGGATGGCCCCGTCGTAGCCGACTTCCCGAACTTTGTCCTTTGGTTTGTTTTCGATGGCAATCCGAAGACTGGAAACCATAAATTCTATAGGGACTACCATCGTTGGTCCATACATAAGAAGGAGAATAATGAATTTGAAGGCTGCGGCCATGGGGTTCCAACTGTCACCGACACGAACGTCGTCACCGAGGTTTTTCCCCTTTGATTTTACCTCCTGGTATTTGATGGGTTCATCCTCCGTAAATTGGTGTGCGAGGGTGGCTTCCTCCTCCCTAATGCTTAGCATGTTACAAGATGGGGGAAAGAACTCGTAATCTTCCATCTGCCAATGAAAGAGGCCATTCATTGAATCTCCATCATCCCCAGAACATT
>MU226379.1:68816-109811 GCA_018584345.1 Thuja plicata | reverse complement strand
TCACTTAAGTGAAGGGTCAATTTATCATAGATGGGGCCAAGTGAACAATTAATTTTAAAAGAATTATTTGTGCACCAACTATAGAGTTTTAAGTGAAAAGAATTAAAAAGTGGGAATTTAACTTTTACCCCACATTGGCCAGGAAAGTGTTTGAGCTCCCACAAGAAAAGAATAAAAGAGACTTAAGAGCTCATTCTGATTATGTTTTATGATTATTATTGAGCTTTGGTTGATTTTTGCTCTTGCTTGGAGAATGAGGGTTTCTATTTGCAGCTGCCATTGGAGAACGGAAAATCTTCAGTGTTGCAGCCATTTGAGTTGGTGAAATATCCAGTGAATTCGACATTCAAGAGAGCTTCATTCGAGAGTTCTATTTTTGCTTAAAAGTGAAGAATTTCATCTAGGGTTTGAAGGATTGGAAGGTAAATCTATAGTAGACCTGGAGATTCATTCTTGGCAGCCATTCTATATCAGATTTTTACTATTTAATAGTTGCTAAGTACCCGTGAATAGTGACGCTACAACACTTGTGAGCAGTAGTTGCTACAATACCTTCCTCTTGGCACCTGGGGTTTATATCAAGCAATGGTTAAAGTTTGTCAAGTGCAGATTGCATACTTGCAGGAGAATATTTATGGGACTTTGATTGCCAGTTTGCAGTTCTAGAATTTGCTGTCACAACAGTTTTCAGACCTGTAATTCATTCTAGGTTTTATTCTTCATATATGCAAGTATTTACATTGTAAGTCTGAAGCATAAGTATGGAAATTCATATCAGCCATTAGGGCATCTATATGAGCTTATTTGTGATATAAACAGTCACTAATTTCATCATTGCAATCAGAGTTTTAATCAGCCATTTCATATCAGCAAATCATAGTTTTCAAACTTAAATAATTGTGCATACCAACTGTTTGTCTTAATGACAAACTGTTGTAGGTTATTACTTGCATCTCTTTTAGTTAAAGGAAGTTAACGTGCCAAGTGTTTGTAATAATGTCCACTAAGCTGTAGGAGCATTACTCAAGTCAATTCAATCATATATATATTCATTGAAAGATTGCATCTAGCTGCAACATTGCATCCCCTTTATTTTTGTCTTTAGATTACTTCTTTGAATTCTTTTCCATCATCAAAACAAACATAATACAGTTCAACAGTTAGAGCCACCAAAGGGTTCTTACAAAGCCTTCAAGAAATATTTGTAAAGCTTGACCACTTATCATTCCACATAAATGTGTCATTATTCGGTGCTAGCAATTGAAAAAATCTAAAAAGTCCATCTGAGATTGTGATGTTCTGTCTAGACCATTGATTTTTTCTAAAGCATCCAAAACTAAATTGAAATCTCCCCCGATCAGCAATTCGCAACCAAAAAGCATCCAAAGCATCCAAAAAGAATCACATCCACAGTTCTAGTTGTTGTCCATCAACAATTTGTAGATGACACCATGCTTTTTGGAAAAGGGTTGAGAGAGGAAGCTAAAGCTTTTAAGAGGATATTGAAAACTTATTCTAGGGCTTTAGGGCAATGCATTAATCAGGAAAAATCAAACATTTTCTTCTTTTCGGTGAAAGCTAGAACTTAAAGAAATTTTTTAGACATTTTGGGATTTAGAGAAGGTAAATTACCATGCTCTTATTTAGGAATCCCTTTGGATAAAACTTTGAGATATACAAAGATTTGGGATGGAGTAGGAGAAAAGATGGAAAACAAGTTGGATGCATGGAAAGCAAAATGGTTATCATGGGCAGACAAAATAACAATGTTAAAAGAAACACTTATCAATGATCCCTATTTATCTAATGTCATGTCTCTCTTTATCAGTAGAAGCATATGGAAAATTGATTAAAAAGATGAGAACTTTCTTTTGGCAGGGAACTGATATTAAAAATAAATATGTTTTAATTGCTTGGAATAAAATTTGCAGACCTATAGACGTGGAGGAGAGGATGTTAAAAATCAATCGTGGCAAAATAAAGCTTTAGGAGCTAAAATATTATGGAGACTTTACAGAGAGCCAAATTTAATATGGGTCAAGATAATAAGAGGTAAATACTTTTCAGAGTTGAATCATTCAGAGATTTTCAGACTCACTGATTTCCCTAAGAGGATCTTGCATATGGAATTTTATGTTATCTTGCAGGAAGATTATAACGGATCAAATCTCATGGAATATAGCCAACATGAAATAAAACATTGTTTTGGAGGGATTCTTGGGGAGGATATCCAGCAATTGAGAATTTGATGGACACCAGTATGATTAAAGATAAATGTGAAAGTACGTGGGGACAATCCATCAAAGATTATGTTATATTGGATCGAGACAATACTTTAAGATGGCATTGGAAACCATGGGATGGATTACATATGCCAACTGAAGATTTACTACAGCTAAAAAGAATTCTGGAGATCAGATTACTCGTATTTAGAGAAGAAGAAGAAGAAGATGAAGTAATTTGGAATGGAGCCAAAGGAGACTACAATGCAAAAGATGGATATAGAATCATGGCTGAAAAGCAAGGATTTCAAAAGACAGATATTCCTATTCATCTCTGTTGGAATAAGTTATGCTTACTCAAAGCAAGAATATTCTCTTGGGCAGCTCTCCAAGGTAAGATATTAACAATAGAGTAGTTTAGAAAGATAGGTTTTCAAGGTCCTTCAATGTGTGTCTTGTGTGAAAAAGATGAGGAATCCATCAATTATCTTCTTATTTAATGCCCATTTGTGCATAAAGGATGGTATTGGCTTTGTGCTAGACTTGGTTGGTATACAGCTTTACCCAAGGATATCATGTCACTGTTTAAAGGTTGGCCAAGATTACAATCAATTAGCTTGTTTGCTAGTATATGGATAATATCCCCTTCTTTATTGATTTGGGAGCTATGGAAAGAAAGAAATCACAAGATATTTGAGGAAAATAAACTTGAATGGGAACAATGGGCAAATAAACTAAAAGTGAATATAGTAGAAATTATAAATTCAAGATCTAGAACACATATAGGTAAGGAAACAAAGTATACCATTTGGGAAGACATGATGAAAAGAAATTGGTTTGGTCTGTCAACACCTCATTTTGCAGGAAAAAGTGACAACAATTGTAAAAACATCAGATCCCAATGCAAATGGATTCCACCCAAACAAGGCTAGGTAAAGCTTAATTTTGATGGAGCATCGAGAGGTAATCCTGGTATCTCTGGGGCTGGTTGTGTTATCCACTCAGAGGATGGCAAAGTTATAGCAAAATTTGCAAAACCATTAGAGGACACATAATATTGCAGAATTTAAGGCGGTTTTGGAGGGGTTGGAATTATGCAAGGAATTAGGCTTTAGAAGGGTGGAATTGGAGGTGATTCTTCTTTAGCCATCAATGCTCTTAGAATTGGGCAAACTTGTAATTGGCGATTGATGTCCCTTCTTAATAAGGCTTTATAATTACTATTTTTTTTAGAATACTACTTTTAATCATATATATAGAGAAGGGAATGGTAAGGAAGATAAACTGGCCAATCTTGGGGTTGGTGGACACAATATTAAGGTGATTAATGCTAGATAAGCCTTGGTTATCAATTTTGGGAAGTAAGAGAGCAAGAGTGGAAACAATCGGAATGGGATCAAATATGGAAAAAGTTTGAGGGTCATTATTGTTGGTATATAAGTAAGAATGAAAGACAAGAAGCAGAATTGCTCTAGAAAGAAATAATGCTTCATAAATTATATCTTTTGGAATCAGAACATATTTCTTAAAGAATGACGAAATTTGTTTAAGGAAGTTGAGGAAAATTAAATCAGATAGTAGTCTAAAAATGATAAATTTTTAGGATTTGGGAATTAATTTTTCAAAAGGATGTGTCAAAAAGATTTCCAAGCTGAGATAAAGATATCAGAAGGGCTGTTAGGAAGATTCTCAAGTTAAGTGAGTTAGATTTGCTAGCTGGAAAAGTTGATATTTGTAGGTACATTATAAATCCCTTTTTCTACAGGAACATAGAATCTCTTAAAAAAGAGTATTTCAAACTTGCAAACGGTTTTGATAATGACGGTAGGTGGGTAGTCTTTTCTAAGGGCTTAGATTTTTTTTGTAAAGAAACGTTGTATTGTCAGACAAAGTTGGTGTTCGTTGAGTTTATAGAAGAACAACTGTGGTAATCAATAGTGGAGGGGAAGTTATTTAAAAAGAAAAAAGGACTGTTGGCACCCCTTTCCAACCACCATGTATCATATCTCTCATTTATGGTAGCAAAGCTAGCATTTTGAATTTGAATATTGATATGGAAATATTCGATCAAGATAGCATTTATGATATGAAATGACATATTTTGCATTAAAAGAATTGAAGTGGAGCGGCGGGGAAGTGGGTAATAGAAGGCGTGTTTGAGACACCAAAGTTTTTAGTTTTCCAATAGTTGTCGTCAAAATAGTAAAAGGCAAAACTAATTAACTAATTTAGCAAAATGAGAAGTGAAGTTTGAATTAAATAGTGGCAGCCAATATAAGATTTAACCGAAAAATTATGGTGAAGTTGGTGCTTTCAGAATTGTCAGGGAGAATGGATTTGACATCGTTTCAAAATCTTTTAAACGAATTTCGACATCGTCCCATTCAATTGTGTCCTTTCATCCTGGTTTTATTCTCAGTGAGGGTGCAATTTATTTTGTTCAATGGACACCATGCCTAGTCATCTTTAGACAGTAATCACCAAATAGCAGAGAGTGAAGCATCACAAACATCAAGCTGCAAAGAATTGAGAAGTGGAGACAAGGAGTAGAGGAAATTTGTAGAGAGTCAAGCGGAAGAGGCAAAAGGAAGAAAAGGGAAAAGAATAAAAGTGAGTTATCTTTATGTTTTTCTTCCTTAAAGAATTGATAAAAAATATTAGAATCTAGGGCTTTGTCTGTGAGTAAAGAGGTTGAAAATATGGAGTCACTAATCTTATTCAAGGTTGAGAGACCTAAAATACAAGTTGTGTTTCTAGGGCTTGTGACCGAACAAAGGAAGCATGAAATCCTATTAGATCCACACATCATGTTGGTAAAAATTATTTTAGGAATTCTGGGAAGAGATTTTATCACAGCGAATCATAAGTATATATAGGGTGAATACGAAGATTGCAGCACTGTTTTTAGCTATATTATTGCATGTAGGTTTGAGTAAAAGGACTACAGAAAAAATGTGTCGAAAGGTATTCCATAGGGATTTCTTGATAGACATGACCAAAATCCTCAGAAATATTGACGAAAACCTCATGATCCCGAGACAGAAAGATTATGACATAGAACTTATCAATGGCCACCGTCCTAAAAGGAACCCAATCTTGGATATTGAAGACCAAAGAAAATTCAAGAGAAGGAGATTTGGAAGAAGATTGATTTTTTAATGAAGCACTACAAACTCAAACACAATAAGGGTCCAAGCTGGGTTTGAAATTTTCTCATAGAGGAGAATTTGGTGGTGGGAAATAAAGGGAAGCATGGAGGCTGAACTTTTAAGCATTTTCAATTCCCAGGGCCCTCCACCATAGGATATAGAAGAGTGGGATCCGGACTGGATAGCTAAGGAGGTAGCGTTGAGAACCCAAGAGGAATTGAGAAAGATTCAGGAACAAAGAGGCCAACCCACAGTTTTCACACAGAGAACTACAAATGATGTTTCCGTTACTGCTGTCGGGGGCAATTTGGGTAGAGGACAAGGATGTTGCCGTGGACATGGTTGTCAAAGAACAGCTGCATGATCATCTTCCAAGAATCCAAGATAAGATAGATATAGTTTTATGTAGAATTTTGACTACTATTAGCTATATGATGTGAAAGAACTTCGATATGATCTATAGAATGTAGTTAGTAACAAGCATTTTTTGAAGATGGGGACTTTGATTTCTGATTTTGATCTCTGAATGATTATCTTTTATAGTGGATCGTAGTTTTTCTATCAACAAACTATTAGGAGTATTTTAATTTTCTTATTATGGACTTCTTTTATGATGTATACTTTGAACCTATTATTAATATTAATCTGGCAATAGCTTTTTATCGATAAAAAAAGACCTTTTAAAATTTAATTTTTTAACATGCCATCAAGTGGAGATATAAATATCATAAAGATTCCAAAATGGTATTTTTTGCAATGAGGAGGAAATAGATCTTCATACCACACACCTCATCATATGAATCTCCAGCAAAAGAGGCACCATCACAATACATAAGTTTCACCCTATTCCAATTAAAGAATTCTGTTACATACATCAACATGACAAACATTGTTAGCATCATGTAGTATTATATAATGACTGTAGTAAGCAAGGAATGTTAAAACATTTCAAAAATGATTATAGAAAATATCAAAGCTTGATAAACATTAAACCATACATCTTTCTCCTTAGAATACTTTGACCATTTTCAAGTCCTATTTATTTTTATACTCTACTTCTTATTCAAGTTTTTATTATTTGCATCCAACATATGTGCCATTAATTTATATGTCTTGATAATGCAATAGCAATGGATTATCAAGAAACTCCATCATTCAGTGTAACCCAAAATTGAGAAATCCTTGTGGAATGGAAAAATGGATCTACATAATCAACGAGGAATTTGTAATGCTCGGAAAGGTTAATACTTTCATGGTTTTCAAATATCCGGGGATTGCAACCATAGTCACCTAGAGCCCTAGGAAAGTACAATAACAAGCAAATCATTTTGAAATAGATACATGAGTATACAAGAACAAGGGTACATCCATATTACATTTATATTTAGTCATTAAGAGATGTGAATATGAGTGGAAGGAGGGACATGGTGCCCAAGTAAATCTAAATCTCAAGATGCAAGAATATTGTAACCTTTTGGATCCTATAAGAAATAATCCCAACAACCACCACTACCTAGTGTCTCAAGGGCTGGCAGTATCCCTAACTCTGAGCATCTAATGGGACACCCACAATCAACGACCTAAGGTGATTGACAACTGAGTCTACATATTTTTGGCAAATAAACATTAAAAGACTTTTCTTATAGAGCATTCTAGCAGATTGGAGTCACAAAAGTATTTTAGTATTTTATTTCAGATTAATAATATGTATTTGTATATGTATTATATAAATTTGATTACTCATGGTCAAGAAAACTAGTGTTTGTATGAGTGCTTTTCTAATGGTTGCCCACCCATCACACCCTATTGGTTGACAATTATATGTGTTTGACTAGATATGTACTTCAGAAGCTCTCTTGGTCATTCTCCTTCTTGACTATTCTCATGGCAATTTCTATTGTCTATATTCTTGTAATGTCCCCAAATTAATGGAGAGTGAATTAATTTAATTAATTAATTAAGAGGTCCTAAAATTTAAATAATATTATAAAGGAATTCTTTAATTAATTAATAAAAGGGGCCAAAATAATAAATTCATGTCGGCCTGGGCTATTGTAACTTTCCAGAAACTTCTTGGAGGCTTTTATAAGGCGTTGACTGGCACCCTAGGTAATAAGGTGGAGTTATATTTTCTTGTGTATTTGCGATTCCAATTGGAATTAAGTTCTTGTTTGCAGTTTCGGAGGTGCAAGACCCTCCCTAGTCTGTAATTGCAGTTTCTATAGTTAGCAGCCACCCTAGTCTTCTGTTGGAGATGTCGCTTCAGATATTTCAGTTTGTACTTCATTGTCAAATTTGTGAAGTTTCTGTAATAATCAAAGATATTATCTGAAATTCTAATTATTCAATTGGCGTTGACTCATTAGTGTTATATTTCCTATGTGTTGATTTATTGGCAATAACATATCCGTTTGGTAGAACCGTCAGTTGAAGTCATCGTACAATGATCCATTCTGTACGGCGGGTACAAAGTCAAGAGTGTCGCCAGTCCGTATGTGTAAGGGTGTGGAGTGGCAAGTACGTACGGGTGGAAGTGAGGTGTTGTCATACATCGTTTGGTGTGGAGGAGCAAGTCTATATGGAGAAAGTGAGGTATTGTAGTACGGATCATAGAAGCATAAATCATTTAGGGAATAAATCGACAAACCAGAGTAGTAGGATTTTTTTAAGATATTAGGAAAAAATCAGCAAAAAATCAGATTTACAAAAAACCGTGAAAAAATTCATTATTTGCTTTGACACTATCTCACATGCCCCCACAATTTAGGATGATTGAGGCCTTTTCAGTTTTCATTGATGACTTCCATTACTCCTCCCGCTCCTCTGTTTAGGGTTTTCCAGTGGTCGGAAAGAAAACTAAAGGGACAAAATTACAAATTTTTCCACACCAATTCTGCATTGACTTCACAACTGTCCTAGAATCAACCCTATTTCTGAGTAATTTCTCAATTTTGTGAGTTTTTTCTAGGGTTTCATAGGTTTTTGCAATGACTTTTTACATTTTTTTGTCATTTTTTAGGGATTTTAATATGATTTTAATGCGCTTTAAATGCAAATAAGTCATTCAAAATCAGGTCAACAATTGGTCAACAATTTTTCTAGGATTCAGGATTAATTGGGATTTTTTTGTAGATTTATACATGTAAGGATGTGTCATACGGTGTGGAGTGGCAAGTATGTACAGGTGGAAGTGAGGTGTTGTCGTACATCATTCGATGTGGAGGGGCAAGCCCGTACGGAGGAAGTGAGGTGTTGAGTACGGAGTGCAAGGACAAGGTGTCATATGGAAGCAACACTGTACGAGTGAGGGAAGAAGTGTGCCAGGGAGTCTTTCGTATAGAGTGAAGAGGAAGTCGTTGGACGGGAGCTTGTCATTGGTACATTACAATTCTTTGCATTTGGTGGCATATAATTAGTTTCCATTTGTTAAACTACATGTGAGTGATCCTTCAAATTACCAACATTAGTTAGTCTTAACAATATTTCCTATGGTTTGTATAAGACTCTTGTATCTTCTAGGCACATCTTATAATTCTAGTATCTTATGGGCATTGAAAACAAACTTTATTTTAAAATGGGTTTTAGTTGTTATGCTCAGATGTGGATTACTGTATTGTCCCCAACTCAAACCACGAAGTTTAATTATGCATTGGCTGACCTTTCCTTCGATTACCCAAGATGAAGAGGACTTAGACCATTATTGGATAAGTGTTAGAGACTTTGTCTTGCTCTCTATTCTATTCTTACATTGTGGGCACACCTTTTTATGCAACTTAAGTGATCTTAAGTTGTGGTTGTGCTTTTTATGAAACTTGAGTGACTCTTAGCCTAGAGACTTACTATTTCCCCTTTTAAGTATAATGACTTAAGAGACATGTACTTTAAGTGATTTTTGCTTAACATGTGTAAAAAGGGGCAAAGGGGGCATTGGAAAATTAGGAGCCTATTGGCTCAATTTTTAGGGTTTTATTTTGAGCATTGAATTGGGCTTGCAATGAATCTATGGCTGAGATTAGATAATTCTTATGGGAGCCATTATATAACATGTTAGGGCTCTCTTGGAGCTCATTATGTGATTATACTTTTCTATATTGTTGCTGCAGTTTCTTGGCTTGAGGTTTGAATCCCTTGAGTGATCCTAGTTTAAGAGAGACATACGGGTTCCCCCTAGTCAATAGGGTGTCAGGTGTGTTTCAGTGGAAGGGCTTTGGTCTTTGGTTCCCTAGAACATCATTTTCAGAGCTATTTTTTTCTTATGAGATTTGGAGACTATTTTGGAGGCGTGATTGAGAGATATCAGAATCATATGTGGACAACCTACAGCAAAATTCTTGCATTTTTCTGAGCATCCTTGAGGCTAACATCGGCAAGGACAAGGGTGACATCATTGTAAGGTATAGTGCTGACTTTCTAAGGGTTTTGGAAGATGTGGCCAGGGTCTTGAAGGTATTTTATGAGGTATTTGGCCATTAACCTATATGTTGCTCGTTACATTCAACTCAAAAATACAAGAAAAATAATGTAAGTTGTTTCTGAAATTTTTGGGCAATTTTAGTGTGTTTTCAACTTTTTCGTAACTTTTTATATTCAGAAATTCCTATAAAATCATAGAAAATCAGAAAAAAATATTCTAAGCACAAATCTGAGTTTGTTGAAGGGTTATCCTTTTGCAAATAAAATTCAGAATTTTCAATTACATATTTTTGGAGATATTGTGGTTTTTCCATTATCCCTGTTTAGGGATATTCCAATTACTTCTCAAATTTGGCTTATCAAATGAAACTTATGCCTGAAAATTTCTTTCAATTTTTTTGCTACATTAGAGGAGGTGATTTAAACACAAGGTTATTACAACTAGTTTAGCAAATACTTTAATTCATCTTTACTCTTTCAGGAGCATATGACTAATTAAGTAGGTTGAAGCACCATAGGAGAAATAATTAGGTGGAAAATTGGCAATGGAGCAGTATAAAGTCAACAAGTGTATGTTTTATAAAAGGTAACAGAATGATTTCAATAGGTGACCAAAATCACAAGTTGTTGAGGATAGAGGAAACCAGTTTCCAAAGTGGCAACACCTACAAGGTAATTAGGACATTAATGTCACTAGCCTTATTTTTAAGGAATCACTCAGTGATCCATAGTTAGCATGGATAGTCCACCACATAATTCATCAATAGAAATTGTAATACCCCGCCCAAGAATCCTTGGAACACAAGGATAAAATATGAACTAATTAATATTTTTTTAAACAAGTTACCTAACAACATAATAGAATAATCAAGTGCAATAGTAAAACATCTAAACATGAAAAGAAACTCAGGGAACATGAAAAACTCACATTTTCACCTACACAAGCGGAAGTCTTTCTAATACTTCCAAAGACTCCCAAGCCACGAACCATATACTTGGAATGAAGAACACACGTTCCCAAGAGAACTCAAAGGAGATCTAGATAATGTTCAAAGATTACAAGAGAGCTATGCTATCTATCCCAAGCAAGATGTTCTTTTTATGCCCAAATGAAAGTTCCTACAGTGGTTAACCATACAAGTTCATTTACCATTCTATACATAAACCAAAGCATGAGTTCTACATACAAGAACGAGATAAGCTTAACCAACGAATACAAAACCAGTCTGTTATGAATGGGATGGTCTCTACTCAAAAAAAGGGTATCTAGAATGCTAATAAGGTTTTCCAAAAAATGCACGGAAGTATCCACTGTCCCATAAACGACAGAAGACTGACTGGAAACAAACTTTCCCAGAAACGAAAGAAGAATAACTGGAAAAGAACTTTGGCAACTGGAAACGAAATTCTAATGACCGGAAACGACATTCTACTAGAAGACATGACCTTTTGGAGGCCATAACTTTTGCATCTGACATCCGATTGACTCCGTTCAAAAAGCGTCAAAAAGATCTTGACGAGCTCTATGATAATATGAACCTAAAACCATCCTAGGACATCAACATTTTTGTCACCACCCAAAAGAATCAAGTAAGGACTACGAAAGAAGGCATTGCCAAAAACACAACAACTGAGATTCTCAGTTCAACAAATGGGTAGGCATGCTGACACCAACGTACAACATGAAAAGAAAGCTAGGTCCACACTCGGGAGTACCAGATACATGCATATTGAGGGTATGGACACTCGATGTCATTGAATGCAAAAATAAGTCAAACTAAGAATCTAAATCAAGTATAAGTATTATACATGAAGATGACAAGAAGGGATAGAAAAGAGCACATTATGCTTGAGAACTGCATCACTGAAAGTCATCCACCATCTGTACACCAGTCCCCAGTAGTGGTAAGTTTAGCAACGCCTTCCTACCACGTGGTACCCATAGGCCCAACCCACCGTGCTCGTGGAGATAGCACCCCGACCACACACAATATAAGCACTCACACCAGAAAGGGATACACTCATGCCAAGCAGATGCATAAAATCAGGGAACGGTACAAAGATCCAATGCAAGGACGCAATACGAGTAGGTCAAGGTCACTACTCAAGCTAGACAGGGTACGATGTCGAGACTCAAGAATGAAATGTCATCACACGGGTCATATAGGCCCGTGTGGAGTCAAGCAATCCTTCTCACAACAAGGAAGCTCTATTGTGCCAACACACGTCTCTCAAACAGACGGTCGATGATATGCCAGATAACCATCCGCAACTAGATTACGGCTATCTGGGCTCACCTCTCTCAAATAGACGACCGATGGATAAAACACTAATTTTATCATTATTATAATTTTCCCCATTCATTTTAAGGTTATCACTTCTTAAAATAACTCAACCAAGAGATACCCTAGGAGAACTTTCTGTCCCAGCCCGCCTTAGTGAGCTACTCCATCCCACTACTCCACACCTACCAGTCAAACACAATGATGCATAGAAAGACTACAAACCTCAATCAAAGAGGGAAGCAAAAGAAGTATAGCACATGGCTCTATTGGCCTCAACCAAGAGCATGGGTCCCAATGTAATCCTGCCATGGCACACAAAGATCTTGTGATGTGGTCTCAAACACCATCATCACACATTCCAATGCGATCAAAATCAAGCATGGAGAACAATCCCACAAGAAGGAAAAACAACACAAGTGCTCACGACAGACTCAATTGGGTACTTTGCCAGGAGTATAGGTTCATTCACGAACCTAAAATCAACAATATAAAACCATAGAATGGTTGGAAACCTGGACAAAATAAATAGTATAACTGGATGGCACGCAAAATGAGGCGACCCTGAAATTTCTCAAAAACCAAACTTCTCAGAAAGCTACAAAACAAAAACCCAATTGCCCATAGGTACCCAACAACACATAAATGCGATAAAAACTCATTTCTAGACACTTACGGAAATTTGATGTGATGACCCCATTTTTAGTAGGTATTGGCAGTGGCTTGGTCAGCTCATCATTGCGACCCTCGTGAGTTGATGCCTAGTTTTGAGGGTCCCAGTTAGCATACTTGCTATTTTTAGTAAGTCTAGACTTTTTTAGTAAGTCTGGACTTACAATTTTTAGTAAGTCAATTGGTCAGTTTCTATTCCTGGCAGGGCGGTATGGACAGTGGTCAGTGCTTCAGACCAGTATTCAGTGAACAACTTCCTTGGCTGGGGACTTACTATTTATAGTAAGTCAATTTTTGGCAATTGCTATTTTTGGCAGTGCAATGGCTAGCTATGTCAGTTTGGCATAATCAACAGTGGATGTGGGATTTATCGCATAAGCTCATATTTATTAATTAATATTTTTAAAATATTAATTAATAATAAAGCCACATTATTATAATAATACTTTTTTATTATAATAAGTTAGAAGTTGTTATTTAAAAGAGCTGTGAATTGAAGCTCTTTTTGGGAAACTGTGGCCAAGGATGGATTATAAATATGAGCTCATTTCATTGGGATTGGCATTCGATTATTTGATTAAAATTTTGACTTTGTGGCTCTGTGTCGGGATTTCTGAATTGTGCCCTTGCTGAAGTATAAGGGTTTCTGAGTTCTGCAAATTGGCAAATGTGCTGAGGTAAACATGTGCTACATCTCTCTATTGTTTTGTTGTAACTAAGGGAGAAGTTGATTTATTCTGGAGGTCATTATCTGAGGAGTTTGTTAATAATTAATTGGCACACTGAGAGTACAATTAATTATGGAATTCATGTTATGAGCTGATGAATTTTAAGAAAATTTTGTAAACAATACTGTTTAAGGGTTTGAAGAGTTTGTGCTTATCGAATTGAGAATTCGATCAAGTTGTTCCAGCACTTTGAATTGGTTGTAGCTTGTCCAATGAAATGTGTCTTAAATTGGCTTCGCATGTAGTAGATGTTGTTTGCCTGGAGTAGTAATTCTCAGCGCAAGAAGGAAACACCATTGTAGTTGGATAGCGAATCTTGTTGTGGTAATGGACTATGGTCTGGTGCCCGAGTAACACCCTCAGCATTCCGTGTGTATCTTTGTGAGGTTACGCTATGCAATTAGCACAGGTAGATTGGAGTGTAATCCGCGCGTATGAGTAGAGTCCCGCGGCCAGCAAGAAGAATGGAAGCCGCGTGGTGATAGTGTGATTCCGCAGCTAGCAAGGATGGTGGTTTTCCAAAGGTAGACCATAATATACATAGCACTCCTTAATATTGTTACGATTTGGAATGGAAATGTAAAACAAGGGAAAATTACAGATTTGTGTTGGTTTTATTAATTTATGAACACAATTGTTGCTTATCGCTATAGCTTATTTATAGTTGAAAATTACAATAAAATGATATTTGATTTTCAAGTATTTTAGTTATTTATTGGTAATAAGTGAATATTGCATTGAGATCTGACAAAGAGCCAGGTAGGCTCATTACATTTGAGCAGTATAACAGTAATAAAACCCATAATTAATACCTCAGTTGCATGTAGGGAGTCAATCGGGCGACTACAAGCTAACAGAAAGTGGGGGAGTACTAACTCTCAGCCCACCAAGAAAAAGAAAACAATAAATAGATCAAAATAAAGAGAAACGAATAAAATATCGAAGGTCCTACCTCACAGCCGAAGGAGAAACCTGAGAGCGACAGGAATGAATAAAATCCTCACTAAATCTTAAAGTTGTTCCACAGAAACGAAGGTACTCATGGCACGATTCCAACCCACGCACAAATCTGACAAGCAGATCAAGCCCAACGAGCAAAAGAGTAAATTTCTCCAATGCAAATTGGAGCAAATTTTCCAAATGTTCTCAAAACCCAAAAAGGAGAAGTGAGAGAAAGAACTCTCTCAACAATATAAAGCACTTTTTAAAAAGTGACTTTACAAATTAGATTATTTAAATAATCTAATCGACCACTCCCCAAACAAATAAATCGATCCCAAGTGTTGGAATCCAACAATGACAAATTAGCTGGTAAATAAAATAATATTAAAATTCCCCCAAAGCATTAAGAAAACATTTAATTAAATCATCTGCAACAACTGTGGGAACTTCTAAATGCACAGAGAGTCACTAGTCTATCACGAATGCATAATGAATCCGAACTTACCAACATGTATCAGAGGGAATAATATACTACTTACAAATACGCCATCCATACAGGGACGACATTGGCTCAACATGAAAGGTCAGTAATACTATCTCCCATGCCACTGTCGGGGATATACATACACTCAAAACCTATAATCAGGAAGAATGTGCCTGGTACCTGTTCACTGAAACACACAAACATCAAGTGTACCTACTCACAATAAAATAGCCGAAGCGCAACATATAATAATCAAACAGCGAAGAAGAACGACGCCATCGTGTGGACCTCACAAAGGGAGTAACTACGACTTCGTCTCACTTCGTACAAACACACGAAGCATAATATATAAATCAATTGGATGAGCGAATAGTGAACATTAATTCATTAAAATAACCATTGCATTAACATTTACGCATTTAAATATAAGCATTAAATAATCAATCATGACAACATGAACATATATCAATGGAAGTAATTACTAAAATATCCAATGGCATATAAGGCACAGTACTATGGTGAAATCAGATATAATCATCGACATAATAATCTGTAATGTCCCCATTTTGGGTGAGCATTGAAGTTAGTGGATTTAGCCTATCATTGGGTCCTTGTAGGCTAATACTAGTGATTAGAGGACCATGTTGTGGGTTGTGGCCCCGTTTTGAGGGACTTACTATTTATAGTAAGTCAACAGTCGGTTCCACGGAGCTCAGATGATTTAGAGGAGTTATATGATGCTCTCAGTTTTTATTTTCGGCTTCCGGTTTGGGCTCCAAGATTCTTGGAGGGAGCGTCTATTTTTAGTAAGTCACCCCGTCAGGTTCATTCACCATATTTCATCATTAGGATCACTCCTGTGCTGTCAGATTTTGATTTTGATGCTTCTTCAGTTGTTTTCGCAAGACGGATGAATTATGATTATTATTTAATTAAATCGGCTAAGGTTGTTATTTTTATTGGGATTGTATATTGGACATCTTAGTGTTATAGCTCATTGGAACCGGGTTGAGAAGTTTTAAATCCTGAGCTCATAAAACAGGGACCTTATGTGTCAGAATATTGTTATTTTAATGAAAGGGTCGCTTTTCATCATTAAAGTGGAAAGAAATATAATAGTTTATTATATTTCAAATGTGCACATAAAGGAGTTTTTATGTAAGTGAAATGTGTGATTAAGAAGCTAGGGTTCGATTTCTTGTGGAGAGATTATAAAAGACATGGAGAAGAAATTGAATGCATTATTGATTATGCTATTCATTCATTCATGAAAAAATATGGTTCAAGTTTGGGAGAAGTTGAAGGGTTTGAGTATTTGTATGGTGAAAGAATTGTGAATTCTTTACAGTAATCAGCACCTTGAGTTAGTGAAATATTCCAGCGAATTGTGCATCATCTTTGGCTACATTCAGTGGTTGAGAGTGTGATTGATGTGGAGTGAATTTGTATTGCGTAAGGGTTTGATATCAGCTCATTGCTGGGCATGGAAAATTATTATTGGCAGTTGTACTCTCTTCTTCAGCCGTGGCCAGTCAACTTAGCAGCTGCTATCACTTGTTGGTGTTGGAGCCAGTTAGTATGAAAGCATGGAGAGAATTTGAAGAAACTATATATGTATTGCTGAAAAAATTAAAAGAAAGCAGAATTCTAGACTAAGAATTTCTTGCAGTCAAGTAGAGGGTTAGAGCTAGGCAAGCTCTTTACATAATCCATTGTTTCTTAAAGAAAAATAAACTAGATATCATCATAAGGCATCATGTCACATCTCTAGCATCATCATGCAGATATGATCAAAACTGCAAACAACAACATAAACCAACCATCTACCACAACAAAGATACTGGAAACCAAAATAAGGTACTATCATCGAAAACATCTCCTCATGTTGATAACCAAAGTAAAATAAACAGAGTATCTCAGATCAAAATAAACATGGAACATAATGCAACCATGGGAGGCACTACATCCTCCCCCTAGGCATAGGCTTAGTCCTAGAAGCCTGCAAAAAGATAGGGGTACAAAACTCTCTACCGCAAAGCATCCTCCCATGTAGTAGAAGTCTCACTACTCGGGTCCCATTGGACCCTTACCTGCTCTATATCTAGACTCCTAAGGGTCAACCTACAATGCTGAAGAATGCAGATGGGCTCCAAAGAAAGTTGCTCGTCCTCTACCTGTAAAGCACCCTAATCAAGAACATGGGTCACATCGAGAATATATTGTCTCAACACAGAACCATGAAACACATCATGGACGCGTGCTAGGCTAGGTGACAACGCCAAGCGATAGGCAACAGGACCAATCCTCTCAAGGATCTCAAAAGGTCCAACAAAACGTGGCGCTAACTTAGAGCCTTTCCCATAATGGATGGGGCTCTTCCGCGGTCAAACTCGCAAAAACATACGGACACCTACTGAGAAGTGACGATCCAATCTATGGGCATCGACATATTTCTTGTATCAATCCTGAGCAGTAACCAAATGCTCTCTAATATGAACCACCTCTTGCTCCATATCCTGAAGCATCTCAGGACCCAATACAACACAGTCCTCCAAACTATCCCAACTCAAAGGTGTACGACACGGTCGACCATAAAAGGCCTGAAAAGGTGGCATGCCAAGAGAACTATGGTACCCATTATTATATGCAAACTCAACCAAGTACAAATAGTCCTCCCACCTAGATTGTTGATCCATAACGTACATGCGAAGCATGTCCTCAAGAACCTAATTCACTCGCTCTGTCTGACCATCGGTCTCAGGGTGATATGTTGAACTAAAATTGAGCTACGCGCCCAAAGCATATTGTAGAGATGTCCACAGTGTAGAAGTAAACACTGGATCTCTATCCGAAATAATCCTGTGAGGTATCCTATGCAACCGAACTATATCCTCCATGAACACACATGCTACCAAAGCAGTTGTATACGAAGCTCTCATGGGTGAAAAATGAGCCACCTTGGACAACTTGTCCACTGTAACCATAATAGCATCATGACGATGCGACGACATAGGTAACATAGTAATGAAATCAATAGATATAGTGTCCCACTTCCATTCGGGAATGGAATGTGGCTACAAAAGACCTGCTGGATGCTGATACTCAACCTTCACTCTCTGACACTCTAGGCATCTAACCACGAAATCAGCAACATCATGCTTCATCCCTGCCCAAAAGTACAACTGTCTAAGATTGGCATGCATCTTCTTAATGCCAGAATGTGCTGAATATGGCACCCAATGTGCCACGGGTAATACCAACGAACGAAGATCACCTGACACCGGCACATAAATGCATTCATGGTGCCGCAATAAACCATCTAACTCCATAAAGTAATCTGAAAAATTCCCAGACTCAATCTCTGCTCTAACCTCTTGGTACTACGTGTCACCAGGTAAAGCCTCTAGAATACGGCTACATAAATCCACTCCAAGTGACAGACCAAAGATCTCATGCCTCCTACTCAAGGCATCTATGACAACATTCTCTTTCCCCTTGATGTAATGAACATAAAAATCATACCCACATAGGAACTCCATTCAACGATGCTGTCGTGAATCCAGGTTTGGCTGAGAGAAGATATACTGCAAGCTACAATGATCGCTACGCAACTCAAACCAGTGACCCAAAAGAAAATGTCTCCAGCACACAAGCGCATGCACAACCATCGCTAACTCTAGATCGTGGGTGGGGTAGTTCAGCTCATAATCCTTGAGCTTCCGAGACTCATACAATCACTCGTCCCTTCTGCATAAGAATCGCCCCCACACCTTCCAACAATGCATTAGTACACACCATGAACTCACCTGCAGGATCTGGCACTGCCAAGATAGGTGCATTGGTCAAACACTCCTTAAGAGCCTGAAAAGTTGATTCACACTGCACGGACCAAACAAACTTATTCCCTTTCCTCTGAAGAGAAGTGATAGGATGAGCCAACCTGGAAAAATCCTTCATGAATCGGCGGTAGTAACCTGCCAACCCCATGAAACTACGAACCTCAGGAACACTCGTCGGTGTTGGCCAATCCATAATAGCCTAGATCTTTGAAGGATCCATTAAAAAACCCTCTCCAGAGATGATATGGCCCAAATACTTCATCTCAGTCTGGAGGAACTCACATTTGGCTAGGTTTCCATACAACTGATGGTCACTTAGACTGCAATACCTGACACAAATGGCCCTCATGTTCTTCCATAGTTCTTGAATACACTAAAATATCATCCAGAAACACAAGGACAAAGCGGTCAAGATAGGTGTGAAACACACCGTTCATCAAACTCATGAACACCGATGGCACATTGGTTAACCCAAAGGGTACAACCGTAAACTCATAATTGCCATATTGAGTGTGAAAAGTAGTACGATGAATATCAGCCTCATGAATAAGAAGCTGATGGTATCTCAACTTATGATCTATCTTCGAGAACACTCTCGCTCCCTTCATTTGATCAAACAAATCATTGATCCTTGGCAAGGGATATTTGTTCTTCACCGTCACCTTATTCAACTGCTGGTAATCAATGCACAAACGCAAGGATCCATCCTTCTTCTTTACAAAGATGACTGGTGCATCCCAAGGGGATACACTAGGACGAATATGACCCTTGGCCAACAACTCCTCTAACTGCAATCGGAGTTCACTCAACTCCTGAGTAGTCATACAGTAAGGTGCCCGAGAAATAGGCTTAGCTTCGGGAAGGAGATCTATATGGAAATCTATGTCATGTTGAGGTGGCATACGAGGGATCTCACTCGAAAACACATCCGCAAACTCATGAAGCAATGGGTGATCATCAAGAGAAACCTCCTAACTCCCAATCCCATCGAGGTCACTAACCAAGACGGCAAACAACTGACAACCCTATCGCATACTCTGCTTCAGTTGCATGGCTGAGATCCAACAAAGTGAAATAGGTCTCTGGACCCCTACAAGCTTGACACACCCACCTGTGTCATCCACACACTCCAATGACTTCTGTCATGCTTGGTGGAAAGCTAACCAATCCATACCCAAGACAATGCCATACGAACCCAAGGGTAGGACACGAAGATCTACGGAGGTGGTAAAGGTACCCAAATCCAACACACAACCACAAACAAGGGAGTCCATGACCACTCTAGATCCTATGGCTAACTCAACTTGCCAACTATCAACTTGTCGTGCTGCCACTAGCCCACATTGCTCCACAAGGAAGCGGGAAATGAAAGAATCTGAAGCACTAGAGTCAAATAACACAGAAGTAGATATACCATGTAACAAACCTGTAGTCTCAACAACGGTGCTCTGGTGCTCAACTTGACGGTTATCAACCACCGCAAAAATTGTGTGGGATCTACTTGCATCCCCGACTATAGGCTCTGACATGGCCTGCCTCTTATTAGTCCCCTGCACAACTCTCTGAGGACACATAGCTTCTCTATGACCATGCTGACTACAAGTGAAACACGATCCCATAGTGTAACCACATCCTGTCGAAGGTGTGCTCAACTCCTGAAAACTCCCTCTACTAACACTCGGATGAGCACTCTGAGACGACTGACTATGTTGGGGTTGCCTGTTACAGTTCCAATTACGACCCTTACCTCCTGAGGTACCTGAACCATGGTCACTCTACTGACCCTAAGGATAATGTTGTCTACGGTGCTGCTGGTGACTTGTCCTCGGAGGTTCCGAATGTACCCGGGAAGATCCCATAGGCTATACTTGTGTATTATGTGCAGCTGATCCAGAAGTATGTGCACTACGAGTTTGTGCACCTGATCGACTACCAAGACCCCTAGCAATGTTACCCTCAGATAACCTCGCCTTCTCAGTGGAAAATGCAAGTGTCCTAGGTTGATGCATAGGGACATCTCCAGCAATACGAAAATTAAGGCCCTAAACAAAATGCTACACTAACATAAGTTCATCATGGTGATAGCTGGAATACTGCCTCAGCTCAAAGAACCTGTGCTCGTATTGATTTACTGTCATAGTCCACTATTGGAGATCGTGAAACTCATCAACACATGTCTCTCTGTACTAATCAGAGAGGAACCGCTCACGAAATTGCTCCTCAAAGATCTCCCATGAGACTGTCGCAATACTCAACTAGAGCTTCTACTCCTCTATGTGCCACCAAGTAGATGCAAAGTTCCTAAGGTGCGTAATGGCACACCGAGCTCTAGTGTTTCTTGCATACAGATGCATAGCGAAGCAACGTCCAATATCTAATAACCAAGTCTCGGCCTCATTGCCACTGTGAGTACCATCAAAGAAAGGTGGACAAGACCTCATAAGGTCTCTCATGTGCCTGCACAAATAACATCCTCATCCACCACTGCCCTGTCTCTCCTATGCTCATCTCTACCGCCAGGCGGAGTACGAGAACGCTCACGCTCTCTCCTCTCCTCACGCTCTCCCCAGTCAAATAGAGATGCTGATTCCCCATGGTGAGACCTGTCCTAACGAGGTCCCAATTGAGTAATAAGTTCCTGCAATAACTGAACCAACTGGGGGTTCCCATCATTACCACCATGACCCTCTCTACGGTCCTCATAGTGTTCCTCATGTCGCTCTCCTTCTCTATGCTCCTCCTCATGATGTTCTTCCGCATGGTGTTCCTCTTCGTGGTCCTCTTGACGGGCATTTTGTCGACCACCACCACGCCTAGGAGGCATCTTAAGAGCAAACCCAAAACATGTATCAAGATCACATATAGCAAGCACAACCAGCCACACTAAGGCAATAGCAGGAGATGGTAACCATCAATCGAGTAAACAACCACACACCACTCACACTAAACACACTGGGAGCATAACACAAAGATCCTAGCGTATGAACATGGGCTCTGATACCAGATGTAATGTCCCGCCTAGGAATCTTTGGAACACAAGGATAAAATATGCACTAATTAATTTATTTTTTAAACAAGTTACCTAATAACATACTATAATAACCAAGTGCAATAGATAAACATCTAAACATGAAAAGAAACTCAGGGAACATAGCAAACTCACATGTTCACCTACTCAAGCGGAAGTCTTTCTAATACTTCCAAGGATTTCCAAGCCATGAACCATATACTCGGAATAGAGAACACATGTTCCAGAGATAACTCAAAGGAGATTTGGATAATGTTCACGGATTACAAGAGGGAGATACTACAGTATCTATCCCAAGAAAGATGTTCTTTTAATGCCCAAATGAAAGTTCCTACAGTCATTAACCAACAAGTTCATTTACCATTCTATCCATAAAACAAAGCATGAGTTCCGCATACAAGAACACGATAAGATTAAACAACAAATACAAAACTGGTATGTTATGAATGAGATGGTCTCTACTAAAAAAAGGCTATCTGGAATGGTAATAAGGATTTCTCGAAAATGCATGGAAGTATCCACTGTCCCATAAACGAAAGAAGACCGAATGGAAACGAACTTTCTCTCTAAACGAAAGAAGAATAACCGGAAACGAACTTTGGCAACTGGAAACGAAATTCTAATGACCGGAAACAACAATCTATTAGAAGAAGACAACATGACCTTCCAGAGGCCATAACTTTTGCATCCAGCGTCTGATTGACTCCATTCAAAAAGCGTCGAAAAGCTCTTGACGAGCTCTATGACAATACCAACCTAAAACCATCCTAGGGCATTGACATTTTTGTCACCACTAAAAAGAATCAAGCAAGGACTAAGAAAAAAGGCGTTGTTTCCAAAAACACAACAAACAGGATTCTCAGTTCAACAAATGGGTAGGCATGCCAACACCAACGTACGACATGAAAAGAAAGCTAGCTTCACACCGGGGAGTACCAGATACACGCATATCAAGGCTATGGACACTCGATTGCATCGAAAACAAAAATAAGTCAAACTAAGAATCTAAATCAAGTATAAGCATAATACATGAAGATGACAAGAAGGGATAAAAAAGAGCACATCATGCTTGAGAACTACATCACTGAAAGTCGTCCATCATCTGTACGCCGGTCCCTAGCAGTGGTAAAGTTTAGCAACGCCTCCCTACCACATAGTACCACAGCCCACCTTGCTCGCGGAGATAGCACCCCGACCACACACAATAGAAGCACTCACACCAGAAAGGGATACACTCATGCCAAGCAGATGCATAAAATCAGGGAGCGCTACAAAGATCCAATGCAAGGATGCAATACGAGTAAGTCAAGGTCACTACTCAAGCTAGACAGGGTACGATGTCGAGACTCAAGAATGGAGTGTTATCACATGGCTCGTACAGGTCTGTGTGGAGTCGAGCAATCCTTCTCACAACAAGGAAGCTCTACTGTGCTGATACGCGTCTCTCAAACAAACGACTAATGCTATGCCAGATCAACATCCGCAAATGGTTCGCGACTATCCCGGCTCACATCTCTCAAACAGACAGTCGATGGATAAAACACTGATCTTATTATTATTATTATGTTTCTCCCCATTCATTTGAAGATTATCACTTATTAAAATAAATCAACCAAGGGATACCCTAGGACCACTTTGTGTCCCAAACCACCTTGATGAGCCACTCCATCCCACTACTCCACACCTACTAGTCAAACACAAGGATGCATAAAAAGACTCCAAACCTCAATCAAAGAGGGAGGTAAAAGAAGTATAGCACAAGGCTCTATTGGCCTCAACCAAGAGCATGGGTCCCAATGTAATCCCATCATGGCACACAAAGATCTTGTGATGTGGTCTCAAACACCATCATCACACATTCCAGTGCGATCAAAATCAAGCATGGAGAAGAATGCCACAAGAAGGAAAAACAATCACAAGTGCTCACAGCACACTCAACTGGGCACTTGGCTAGGAGTACAAATTCATTCATGAATCTAAAATCAACAATATAAAACCATAGAATAGTTGGAAATCTGGAGGACAAAACACTCCAATGTTTGGATTAAACCGAACAAAATAAACAGTAAAACTGGGTGGCACGCAAAATGAGCTGACCCTGAAATTTCCCAAAAACCAAACTTCTCAGAAAGCTACAATACGAAAACTCAATTTCCCATAGGTACCCAACAACACATAAATGCGATAAAAACTCATTTCCAGACACTTACAAAATTTTGAGCAGCATAACAATATTAAAATCCACAATAAAAACCTCAGTTGCTCATAGGGAGTCAACCAGGCGATTGCAAGCTACTAGAAAGTGGGGGAGTACTAACTCTCAGCACACGAAGCAAAAACAAACAATAAACAGATTAAACAAAAGAGAAACAAATAAAATATCAAAGGCCCTACCTCACAGCCGGAGGAGAAATCTGAAAACGAGAGGAATAAATAAACTCCTCGCTGAATCTGAAAGTCATTCCACAGAAACGGAGGTATTCGTGGCACGATTCCAACGAGCTGTCCCATGCACAAATTCGACAAGCGGATCAAGCTCAACGAGCAAAAGAGTAAATTTCTCCAATGCAAATTGGAGCAAATTTTCCAAATGCTCTCAAAACCCAAAAAGGAGAAGTGAGAAAAAGAACTCTCAACAATATAAAACACTTTTTAAAAAGTGACTTTACAAATTAGATTATTTAAATAATCTAATCTACCGCTCCCCAAACAAATAAATCGATCCCAATTATTGGAATCCAACTACGGCAAATTAGCTGGTAAATAAAATAATATTAAAAATCCCCCAAAGCATTTTAAAAAACAACATTTAATTAAATCATCTGCGACAACTGCGGGAACTTCTAAATGCACAGAGAGTCACTGGTCTATCACGAATGCGTAATGAATCCGGATTTACCAACATGTACTGGAGGAAATAATATACTAGTCACAGATACGCCATCCATACAGGGACGACATTGGCTCAACATGAAAGGTCGGTAAAACTATCTCTTGTGCCACTGTTGGGGATATAGACACACTCAAAACCTATAATCAGGCAGAATGTGCCTGGTACCTGTTCACTGAAACACACAAACATCAAGTGTACCTGCTCACAATAAAATAGCCGAAGTGCAACATATAATAATCAAACAACGAAGAAGAATGACACCATCGTGTGGACTTCACAAAGGGAGTAACTACGACTTTGTCTCACTTCGTACAAACACACGAAGCATAATATATTTCAATTGCATGAGCGAATAGTGAACATTAATTCATTTAAATAACCATTGCATTAACATTTAAGCATTTAAATAATCAATCTTGACAATATGAGCATATATCAATGGAAGTAATTACTAACATATCCAAAAGAGTATAAGGCACAGTACTATGGTGAAATCAGATATAATCATCGACATAATAATCCATTGTTTCTTAAAGAAAAATAAACTAGATATCGTCATAAGGCATCATCATGCAGATATGATCAAAATTGCAAACAGCAACATAAACCAAACATCTACCACAACTAAGATACTGGAAACCAAAATAAGGTACTATCATCGAAAACATCTCCTCATGCTGATAACCAAAATAAAACAAACAGAGTATCTCGGATCAAAATAAACATGGAACATAATGGAACCACGGGAGGCACTACAGAAATATTACTCGACCTCGATGTTGGTGGATTGATTTAGTTTATGTTCCAACTGTAAAAAGTAGGAAAAATAGTCTCTATGTTCAAAGTCTAAAGTTCTTCAGCAAATAACATGAGGAAGCATGTATAGCCAATTAGAGTGCAAAGAACACACATGCAAATGAAGAAGATAATAACAATTTACCTTGAGAAGTCCCAAATGGGAGGCAAATGCAAAAGAGTGAGGGATTTCCACCTCAAGCCACTATCTTATGATTTACTACAATGGTTCACTACCTTCTAGAGGCCTTCATGGAATCCTTTTGCACAAATAGAAATGTTGGAACACTATAAACTATAAGGCCATACACTCCCACTACTTCTTTGATCAACCCACAACTCAGATATTTTGTACCATTAGATTGCATTGCATATATAATCAATTTTGATTTCAAATAAAATAATTGTTGAGCAGATTCTCTTGGAGAAATTGTGGTATTTTGTTGCAAAATTAGCTTGTGATACTTCAACCGTCAACGTGTCTGTTATAACTTAAAAAATACAATCTTAACATGGTAACTTTGGGATAGACAAGCGACTTGAATTGGAACCTGACTAGGCACTGTGGTCTGATGCCAGAGGGTTACTTCACTTGTTTTATGCCAATCTAATTTCCTAAAATGTTACAGGTCAACCATCAGAGATTGAAATTTCTCTGTAGATTTGTTCTGGTCACAAAATATTCATACCAATTGAACCAGGGATAATAGATCATTAACTTCTTGCTACCCATATTTTTAGCAAGATTGACAGTGTCTCCTATGGGGCCAGCCTACTCATAGTTGTCAAAATGCATATATAGAAAAATTGTTTTACAATATATGGTGCAGCTTTAGACTGTTTTAAATCTCTTTTTTATTAAAGATTCATAGTAGGCATCAAAGTTAGGGATAGATACTCTGCAGCGAATAAGAAGACAAATGTTGTGTGTTTCAAAAACCAGCCTGTTATAATAACTAATGGAGAAACACATGCTAAAACAAGTGGAACATAAAGAATTGGACTAGGTGTATCTAGGGTGAGCATTCTCTTCAATTAGCAGCGGGTCATGTTCTCTCGATGCACATGCAGTGCAATTTGAGCTGCTCTATGTCAATCTGATTGAATTAACCAGGTTTGTTTCAATTTTAAAGATGGCAAGTTTAGGCAGGAGCCTTACTTTCAGTTTCTTTGGGAAACAGTTGATAAAATGCAACTAATTCAACAACCTTGAACAGTGATTGCTATCAACAAATATATGTCACTGCATGAATGCGCGTTTAACTCAGATCTTTTTATCTAATTTGGCCTCTCTTGCTTTTGTACCATTATTCTATGCAGATACTTTTATCCAAAGGATGACAATTTTACACCCACAGTGCATGAATATTGATTTGAACTGCTTTTTTATTTTCTTCATAAAGTGAAAAGCTTGTCTTAGAGGTGCCCCATGGGCAATTGTTCAACAAGTATTGACATAACCTTGCACTCCCTTAAAATTCAGAAGTAGGTGACTTGGTAAAGGTAGTTTGTTAGGTTTATTACAGGCCTGGAATTTTTTTTATGTGCCTTCTCTATTTTTAAAAGAAGAAAACAGATGCAGAACATGTATGTCCATCATCTTTGACCCTCCCGGAAAACTCAACACAGGCTTGACTTGGGTATCAAAAGATATTGAAGAACATCATCATTCCCTGCAAACCAGCTAGAACTGCAGTCTTATCATGTTGTGGACTATAGGGTAACTATAACATACCCACATTCTCACTTAACCTTGAAATTAAAGCCAAAATGTGTTTTTCATATATTTAAATCCGGATTGTATTTAGGGAAGCCACGAAATCCTCTAAATTCCTATAAAAGTTGGTATTCTCATATGCAAGTATCTACTCTGGACTTCAGATATCTTTCTTTTCACTCATTGTCAAAGAAATACAACATTTCCTTCCAAAATTACTCTATTTCTTGAGCAATAGTTTCTATTTCCCGTGGCAGGTTGAATACACCCAATATTTTAAATTAGGTCCTCTCAAACAGAATGTATAGTTTATGAACCACGTATCTTCACCACAAAGAACACCCAATGCATCATTGACTATCTGAATTTCTTGCCATACTTTAGAGACAGGCTGGTTCCCAAGTACTCGTGTGGGTCCTTATCCCAGGACGATAAAACATAATTACCACTAATTTTAGGAAGGCACCTTGTAAGCAAGCAAGACATAACTTCTTGAGTTTCACGTTAACTGACACAACTGCAGCAAACCCTGTATTGCAGAAATCCCCAATACATGTAAGAGAGTATGTGAAGATATCAGAATCCCCAATTATTGCAAAAGATCTTGAAATCTTCAGAGCCCTTGCAGAACTTTTGAAACAAATTGTGAAACTGACCCATTGGGTACCTTCTGAATGGACCACAGATCTTAAAGCATTAACATGAGATATGGCGCCCTACAGTTGATAAATCAATCCCCGTATTCTTCAGAAGATCGGATAGATTCTGGGAAATCGCTGCTAGACAACATTTGTCCATAGCTACTCAGATTGCATAGCTTAATGAAACAACAGAATTTAAATGCCAGCAAAATCACAAATTTCATTTGACAAAAAGAAGATTTTCAAAATCGGTAAATTTACCTGGGTTTTCGGAACGTTTGTTGCTTAAAATGCCCGAAAACACAGCCTGCTTGTCCATGTAATTGGATGAACCCCTGTGGGTTGTTTTCCTAGCAATGCAGGATTCTCTATTGTTACACCATCCTCCACCCTGTTTTCAGACATGTTACTCCACACCATTAGACGGGCTTTTCTGTTACAAGTATATTTTATGTTGTGTATGTGAGCATATTTACTCACAGAAGATTAGAACATAACCTACCAACCAGAATAAAACATTAAAAAGCCCAGTACGAGTCTCATATGCACATTAAAATAAGTTCTAGAAATACCCTTATAAAGTACTGTGATTTATTCAATCCTATGGTTTAGTTAATAAAGGAATTAATGCTGTTACTTTTTGGTCATGGTGAACTAAGTAAGTTTTTGTAAAAGATTTTGATTGAGGTTAAATCACATATGGTAGCTCCTTTACCGCGCTATGATTAAACTTATCTGGATGTAATGCATACAATTCTTAATCTATCGAGGGAAGAAGGCCAAAAAATAGTCTGCTACTCGAGCACGAAAGAGGATGGACTGTGCTTGATCTTAGGAAATGCATGTATAGATTGTAGACCTGAAACAGGTTCACAGAATGTGAAATTTGGGATTACCTCAAAATGTATGAGCCAGTTATTTGCTCCTGAACCATACCCCCTGTCCAAACGGTAGGCTGGCAAACTCCCATCCAGGCAAACTGTATTGCAACATTATGTACATTAGAAGGAAAAAGAAAATAACTATCTGGAAATATTTGTAATAACAAATCATTATGTCATTTTTTATTCTACGAACCATTCGCAAATGCCTCAGATCGGAAGTGTAAAATGCCCTTTATATAACGACAATGTCATTTCCGGTACAATACAATTTATTCACTATGATAAGACAAGTAAAATAAATAGTGCAAAATTTTAAAGGGAGAAGCTTTTCAGGCCAACAAAAAAAATCCCAAATCAAAACAGATTAGAAAAAAGTGCGAAACAAACTGCTGATTAGGCGGCAGAACATGAGAACTATAATGATATGATAGCCAATCAATCTCAATATCTAAGAGAAATTAGATTATCATGTAGAAACCTATAATCAATAAAGACTCGAGTCTTGGACCTTGGTACAAGTATGTACTTGTTCTTTACTGGAACATTCTGCCGCTGCTCTTATCTAAAATCTCTAACACAATTAATAGTTAACTCTAGAAGATTCCAGGTTCAACATGGCAACTTATAAGGGCTATAAAAATAATTTGGTTACTGTTGAACACTTATACGAGCTGTCTTTGAGATTGAATTAGCAGGTGCAATCGGGTCCTCCTAGTCTTAAATTACAGGCGTTTAATATTTGAGCTCTATCCAGAAACAGCAAGTTGTTATCCATAAAATCAAACCATGTATCTGAAGCACTTCAAAGAAGGTGTATAATCTCATGAATGCAAATACATTTCTACTTAAAAATAAAAGTAGTGATGTTTTACGACTTACAAGCTCCTGTTTCTGCTGCTCTCTCCACCAGAGTCAAATTCACTACCAGTATGTCAGCTGGAGAGGCCTTACTTCTCCTTCTAGAATCCCAGGCTGAATCCACCATTACTGTGGAAACAGCAATAACATATATGACTATTATTAACTTCACAGGTGTAGTATGAGACACACTCTTTACAGATTGGGAATTTCTTAGAGCACCCATTTGGCCTAGATCAATGTGTTGTTGAAAAAACTAGCTGTTTCTGAAAACAACAGAACTCAGAATCCACTATTCGTGAACTTAAGTTCATACCAAAAGATCATTTGGGCATTCTAGTACTCAATTCTTAAGGGCTTTGTACAGTATTGTCTGTATGAAACAGACTCTCAAGATTAGAATTCAGAGCCAAATGCTTGTAAATTTAAGTTCACGCCAAAAGATCATTGGGGGCATTGTGGTACTCAATTCTTAAGGGCTTTGTACAGCATTGTCTGTATGAAACAGACTCCAAGATTAGAATTCAGACCCAAATATTCGTGAACTTAAGTCCACACCAAAAGATCATTTGGGCATTCTGGTACTCAATTCTTAAGGGCTTTGTACAGTCTTGTCTGTATGAAACAGGCTCCAAGATTAGAATTCAGAACCAAAGACTTGTAAATTAAAGTTCACGCCAAAAGATCATTGGGGCATTCTGGTACTCAATCGTTAAGGTCTTTGTGCTGTATAAACTGTATGAAATAGACTCCAAGATTAAAATTCAGAACCAAGTACTGGTCAATTGAAGTGCACACCAAAATTCATCGATATGAAATCTTCTTAGATTCATTTCATCCAACCTTAAATAAGCAGTTGTTACAATGCCAGCTTAAAGCCACCTCCTGCCTGTATAAATACAACCCTATTCAAGTTGAGCTGCAAATCCAATTACAAAATATATATTTATGACATTGTTATATCAGAACTCGTGAAGCTTACACTCTTTTTCTTGGCATGATGTGGAAATAATATCATCCCAAATGTCTCTGTTAGTCCAGCCCATAACCACATAAGTCACGTTATCCATAAAATTCAGGGCTCCATTTCTGTCATCCAATTTTCTCCAATTTTTACAACATTTTTATTAATTTACAAGACAAATTCTCATAACTACTATAACGTGCGCTGTAACAGTGAAGATAATAGCTGGTTCCATTGAGCCCGTGCAATGGAAAAAGCTGCCATTCTGTCTAGTGGAATCAAACTTTTGGATTCAAAATTTGTCAAATGTTTTAGGTGAAGTAAAGGGCTGATCCATTACACAAAGCTTGCGTCCACTTACAATACATTAACAATCCAAATATTAAAAATTACACAACGCTTGCATCCACTTACAACACATTAACAATCCAAATATTAAAAATTTGTCAAATGTTATTGCTTGCTATTATTAGAATAAACAAAACAATCCAAGATAAGCCGATTGAATTTCTAATGGACGCTTACTTGTGCTATCAGTAAGCTCAATGCACTGCCATTAACAAAATGTATTTTTTGAGTTTGATTTTGCAATGCTTTGTCAATTTCGTGGTTGAAGAGAGAAGAAAAAGGCGTTGGTGGCCTAGGTATCATAGTGTGGAATCTATTTCACATGGATACCCATTAGACCCAACAACGTAAAGATCCGTTATAAAATATTTAATCAATACCATATAATTAATGTATATAATTGTAAGAAATAAGATAACTGTTAATGTTTATTAGTTTATGAGATAAGGAGAATATAATAAAGAAGTGTAAAAAAATCAATAAAATTATAATAAACAAGTGTCACGTAGTGGCGTGTACTTGCCGTTATGATATATTATAATATAAATATAAGAATTATTTAATAATAAGTCTTATAATTGTCCAAAGAGAAATATTCAAAAAATATTAGTATTCCTTAAAATATAAAGAATTGTTAAAAAAATATGTATATCCTTTTAAAACATAGGAAATCATTATGAAAGATTAGGTTCCCTAAAATACAAGAAATGTTAAGAAATACTTAACATTCCTTCTAAAATAAAGAAAATTGTTATGAAATATTAAAGAATAATTCTAAATTATAAAAAATTATTATGAAATGATTAGTATTCTAAATTATAAAAAATTATTAAGAAATATTAATATTTTCTAAATACTATTAAAGCTTTATGAATTTTAGAAAAATGAAATTAAGATGAAGTAGAAACAAAAGAAGAAATCAATTATCAAAGTTTACTAATTTTATAGATCTAAAAAAACCATAGATCTAATCACAAATATTGATTATAGTACAAAAAAACACATGCTTATTTTATAATTTATGATTTTTTTACAAATATACAATGAAAGATGTTTAAATAATATAAATTATTTAATGCGAGTGAATTAAATAATAAATATATAATACAGGATATTCAAAATGTTTTACATATTGTGGTATTTAATTTTAAATATATAATTAGTATATATTTAAAAATAAATTGAAATTATAAAAGAATTTTAAGTAAATAATTTAATTATTATAAGTATTTGAAATCTAATAATTTATTTGAATTTTTTATATCAAACTATATTATAGCTTGAAATTTTCATTTTTACAAACCATTTTCAAACAAACGACATTTATTTTGTTCAAATGTTGACATAATACTCTATAATAAAATTATTAAACTTTATAAATATTTGAACAAGAAAAATATATTGATTTATGATTGGTTCATTTGTATAAAACTAATTCACTATTGGTGCACAACCGAATGCAATAGTATATTGCCTACGACAAGTACAATAATCAATTTAATTTAGGATTAAAAATTGTGATTAATTTTGCAATTAAATCAAAATATTTTAAAATTAATTGAATAAAATAGTTATATTCATAAATAAAAAATATAACAATATAGCAACTATTTGCTTTTGTGTTGGTATTTTCTTTGTATATTGTTCAAATTCACTTTCATGTTTACAAATTGATTAGCGTGTATAAAGACACGAGTCCCTAGTCATGGATCTAAATTCTACACATGGGAATGATATGCATAGAAATTAACAACAATAACCTACTGGACTTGAAAGTGAAAGATTACATCCTTTGATACCTCACATATTTCTTCATATCTATAACAATGTTATGGGATTACTTCCTACTCAATTCTAAAGAAGAAATATGGCCAATGAATGAGAAATAATCAAGTGTATAACATTGTGAAAGTGAACTCTTTTGTTAGACATAAATAAAGAACAAACATTATTTTATATTTTTTTCTTTTAATTAATTCATAAAATAAGAAGAAATTGAAAAGAAAGAAGATAAAATATATAAGATAATGAAACAATTGTATTATAATTTTAAACTTTATAATTATAATGAAAAATTTTAAATTTAAATTATAATCAATATAAATATCTTAAATACATAATAAAAAATTGTGCTAGAGTTATTTTTATTTATTTAAAAATTATTTTATTTTTACTTTAAAATTACTTAAAATTACATTATTTATTTTATAGTTATTTTATTTTTATTTATTTAAAAATCATTATTTTTTTCCTTAAAAATTATTTTAGATTTTTTAAAAAATATTTGTTTGTTGTTATGTGTAATATCTCATATCTTGCTATTATTACTTCTAAATTAACATTTAGAACCACATTAATAAATAATTCATGGTAAAAAAAATAAAAAAAAAGTTATAAGTTTTTTTAAAAAAGAAAGAAAAAAAGAACTGAAAATATGAAAAGTAACAAAGAAAAAATAAAAAACATATACATTTTATGCTATAGAATTGTGTAGAAATATTTTATTATCATTGTTTCAATTACATTACACGATCTAAAGATATAAAAGAACAAAAGAAATATAAAGAGAACACATATCTTAATCTAAATATTCTATTATTATTTTAATAAATTTAAATAATAACAAATTATATTAATTAAAAAACTCAAGGAACTACAAAACCAGGCAGATCAGAACAGATTAAAATTCCCTACAAATTACTGTTGTTGTTAAAAAGCATCTCCAACTACATTGAGTAATTTGGGTAAAATGCATAAAAGTGTGAAACTTAAACACATCAACCATATGAATCTATTTCCGTCAATTCACGTGAAGTACCTGTCGTCTAGATATTGTAGTTAGCTTAGTAGCCAACAAGAAGGAGATACGACATACGACGGAAAAGTCATTAATGTCGCATGTGAATAGAATCCCATCACATAATTAAACGTTTTGGTCAAGGTTATATGATTTTGTGTTGATACCCAAGAATAAAACGAAGAGAATGCATCAAATCCATGTCGACCTCAAATTTATCCATCATTGAGTAGAGGATGATGTGGACTAGGGACCAAATACTAGAAATAAGATCTCTTTATTGGGCATGTGTAAAAACTTTACTAATTTCTTTTTGGAAAAAGATTTATGTCAATTTTTCTTCTTTATTTAGTTTTAAAAATTTTCAACTTCTACCCAATTTGTTTTAAAAGTATCATTATAATTGAACAAATGTAAAAGATAAGGCAAAGATATTATAAAGATAAAATATAAAGTCTAGGAAAAAATAAACCATCTTTTAAAAAGAGTCAACCATTACAAATCAATTTATTAGAAATCTATAGACAGAAGTGATTTGAATGTTATTAAAAAAATATCTTCTGTAAAAAGATCCTCTGCAACTTTCTCGCTCAAAGCTCGAAATTCAAACTGCAGGCTCCCATGCCTGCCTCCCCTGGGGGCGAGACTGCCCCCCGTGCTGACCCACCTTCTGCCCCTGATGGACCCCAGATTCCCTCTGTCACGATCCCAGCGCTTGAGTCAACGAAGGAATCTCAAAAAGCGTCCTCATCGACTGATTCCCAGTTGTCTCCTAAACCTAACTGGAAAGGGGCCCTTGTTGGAGAAGCTCAACAATCTTTGGAGGCTCTCCTGGTGGATTTCGTTCAGATTGAGGAAGGCGCTGAACTGTCGCTCCCAGACTCAGTGGTGAATCGCATGATGGCTGACTTTCAGCTAGCCTTGGTTGGTCGATTCTTCAACTTTCGACCTACCATTGAAATGGTTAGGAAATGGGTGTCTAACCAGTGGAAGATCAAGGGTTTTGTCCTGGTTTCTGCTATGCCGGGAGGACTCTTCCTATTTAAGTTTACCACTCTCGAGAACCTGTCCAGTGTGCTGTCGGGCTCATGGGTTTATGGGAAACACTTCCTGGCCCTTGAGAAATGGAAACCCAGATTCAATCCGGCGACAGATCTAACTAGAACGGCTCTGGTTTGGGTCCGTCTCCCTGGCCTCCCACTTGAATATTGGGATGAGAAAGTCTTTCGATGGATAGGTGACTCCTTTGGTTCATTCATCACAGCGGACCAAGTGACCCACTCTTAATCTAGGTTGGTGTTTGCTAGATTCTGTGTGAATGTCTCTATGAATAAAATCCTACCCAACTTTGTTATTTTGAAATATAAACTAGGTAAATGGACCCAAGCGCTGGTGTATGAAAATGCTACCCTATTCTGTCAGAACTGTGATAGCAGAGGCCACACTAGTGATACTTGCAAGTACCCCAAGTCGAGAGAAAAAAAAGGGAACAAGGACAAAGGAATAGCTGAGGTTCCACCCTCCTTAGGTGAAGAGGAAAAGCTGGAGTCGAGGCCACCCTCGGTGGCTATCAAAATGGATTCGGATGATCTGGCACCTGAGGAAGGTGAGATCGTCCCCCTCTAGGAGTTAGATATGGGGTACTCTACTCCTGATCTGTCTACAAAGGAACTTGGTCCCCAGCCTTTGGCGGAGCCGGTAACAACCCCCCTGACGCCCCCCCTGAGGGGAGGATGACTAATCCTACTAAGGAGGAACAGCCTGCCATTATGATTGCTCTCGAGTTACAAGCCCCAAACTTGGCTGCTAAACCCCCCCCAAAGGTTGTGAAGAAGAACTCCTCCAGCTCCCTAGATGGTTCGGAGGATGAGGATGGGGAATGGAAAACACAGAAAAAGAAAAACAATTCCAAAAAGGCCGATGTGGGTATGGAAACACCCAGAGGAAGGCCTTCAGAACGGGCAAGGAGATCGAGAGGGTCCACAAGGGATGTTGCAGCAGGTAGGCAGCAAACCCTGGAATCTAGTTTTAAAAATAAGAGATGAATTGTCTCTCTTGGAATGTGAGGGGTTTGAACAGCTCCCTGAAACAAAATGCTGTCAAACACTACATCTTTGATCTCAAGCTGGATGTCCTACTCTTACAAGAGGTTAAGTTGTCTGCTAGTAATTTCACTACCCTAGTGCCATATCTTTGGCCGGGGGCTGCTTTCCTTTACTCAGAAGCTGCGGGTACGTCTGGTGGTATTGCTACGCTCTGGAACCCTAACAGAATAACAGGTTAGCTGGCTGCTTCTTCCCCTAACTTTCTTGTTGTCACCTTCAGGAAGAATGGAACTGAATGGACCACCTTCAATATTTATGCGCCTAACACCAGGTATGGTAGAGCTTCCCTGTGGGTTGATCTTGGCCATCGGCTGGATCAGGACAGTTCAGCGAACTTCCTACTGGCAGGGGACTTCAACACCCCCCTTTATCCATCAGAAAAGTGTGGTGGCCTAATGGATTACTCGGATAGCATGGGGGAGTTGGCTGATTTTATATCCTCCACTGGTCTTCTGGACATTACTTTGAAGGGAAACCCCTTCACTTGGTCCAACAATAGGAAGGGAGCCCACCTAATCCAAGTGAGGCTTGATCGGGTCCTGGCCACCTCTTCATGGAACCTTTGCCTGAACTCTTCCTTGTCTTCCCTCCCTAGAACTACTTCAAATCATAACCCCCTCTTGCTATGCTGGCTTGACACTCCTAAGGTCAGCCCGGCGCCCTTCAGATTTGAAATTATGTGGTGCTCTCACCCATCTTTCAGAGATCAAGTGAAATTATGGTGGAAGACTAATATCAGGGTACTGCTATGTTTAGAATAGCCCAAAAGCTTGAAATTATCAGAAGGGAGGTTAAAGGGTGGAGCAAACACAACTTCGGAGACTTCCGCAAAGAGAAATTGGATCTCTCTGAAACCTTAGACTCTCTTCAGGCCCAATTAGCGTCTGGAAGCTACCCGCCCCAGATTCAGGTGGAGGAGGAATTGACTAGACACAAGTGGCAAGAAACCATAAAAAAAGAAGAAATCTACTGGAAGCAGAGATCTAGAATCCAGTGGCTTGCTGAAGGGGACAGAAACACTACCTTCTTCCATAGGTCTGCCAGCATCCATAAAAGAAGAAATACCATCTCTTCTCTTATCGATGAAGGAGGGAATGAAGTCAAGGAAAAGGATAAAATCAACCAGGTTGCGGTTAACTACTTTAAGGGGTTGTACTCTGAAAAAGGCCCTACGTGTCCAAACAGCATCCAAAACCGGCTCCTGGACCATATCCAAAGTGCTATTACTCTTCGTGACAATGACATGCTTACAAAGTGGGTCTCTGATGACGAGGTCATGAAGGTGGTCTTTGCTATGGGAGCTTACAAAGCCCCCGGATCAGACGACTTCCCTCCGACATTTTTTTAGGAATATTGGGAAGTTGTGGAGACTGATGTTACCAGGGCTGCCAGAGACTTCTTCAGGACTGGGCGCCTTCTCAAACAGCATAACCAAACCTACATTGTGTTGGTCCCTAAGCATGACAATCCTACTTCTATGCTAGATTTCAGACCCATTAGCCTATGCAATACCTTCTACAAGATCCTTACCAAGATCCTGATTGGCAGAATCAAGCCTCTTCTTGATAAAATTATCTGCAATACTCAAAAAGGTTTTGTGCTGGGTAGACAAATCCTGGATGCGGCCATTGCCACCCATGAAATTATCCATTCTATGGACAGAAGCAAAGTCCCAGGTATGGCCTTTAAACTGGATATCTCTAAAGCTTATGACAAAGTTAACTGGTCTTTTCTGCTTAAAATCCTTGCTAAAATGGGCTTTAATGAGAAGGTTATCCAGATTATACAAGAATGTACTCAAACTGTTAGCTTCTCTGTTCTTGTCAATGGCTCCCCTAGTGGCTATTTTATTCCTGAGAAGGGTCTTAGACAGGGAGACCCTCTCTCCCCCTACCTCTTTATTATGGTGGCTGATGTGCTTAGTAGGAACCTATGTATGTTGTCCGCTACAGGAAGAATCAAAGGCATCAAACTTGCTTCTACCCTCCCTTAGGTGGTGTTGGAACAGTTTGTGGATGACACTTTCCTCTTTGGGTATTCCTCAGTGATTGAGGCCAGACAATGGAAACAAATTCTGGAAAGCTATGCTTGGGCTTTTGGACAGTGTATTAACTATCAAAAGAGCTAGCTGTTCTTCTTCAATACCCCTGTGGAGTTACAAAATAAGGTGCTTCAAATTTTGGGTTGTCTGGCAGCTTCGCTCCCTTCTACCTACCTTGGCCTCCCCCTCACAGTCAAAGAGGTGTCCCAAGATTTCTGAAATTCCATCCTTGAAAGAACCCAGAGGAAACTGGCTGGTTGGAAGGGGAAGGTTTTAAGCAATGCTGGCAAACTTCAGCTGGTGGCCTCCACTCTCCAAGGGATCCCTATTTACTTCCTATCCCTCTTTAAAATCAGAAGCAACATGGCCGATAAACTTGAAAAGATTCAGAGAACCTTTCAGTGGGCGGGGTCTGAAGAAAAGAGGAGGATTTCGCTTGTCAATTGGGACATTGTATGCCTCCCGAAAAAAATGGGGGGCCTGGGCCTAAGAAAAATAGGTCTGATGAATAAGGCCCTTACTACGAAGGTGGCATGGAAGCTCATAGAGGGAACAGTGTATTGGTGCAGATTAATGGAAGTTAAGTACCTCCAAGGACATCCCTACGGGAGGATATTCCACAACAGTGACCTCCCTAGTGGATCCAAACTCTGGATGAACATATGTAAATGTAAGACCCTTCTGTCTAAAGGTGCTTTCTGGAAAATTGGAAATGGGAGATCCATCAGATTTTGGAATGACCACTGGATCATGAATCAACCTAACCTGGGCCACAGATTCAAACCCCTTATGGTCTATCTCAGACCGAGCCTGGGTAATAGAGCCTCCAGCTACATCAATGATAGAGACTGGTTGGATATTCCTAACTGGACAAGGGACAGACCGGACCTGCAACACTTGGCTAAGGATCTCATGGATAACCTGACTAATATCAGAATTTCAGGGAATGATGACTCTATTATCTGGGCCCCCACCCAGGCAGGTACTTTCTATGTTAAATCTGTGTACAATCCGCTTCTGAAGGAGGAGAGTAACATAGAAGACTGGAAGAAGGTGTGGATCCCCCAGCTCACGCCAAAAATAATTTTTTTCTGGTGGACTCTAATGCACGGTAAGATCCTGACCCAAGATAATCTCATAAAAAGAGGCTTCTCCATGGCTAACAGATGTGTCCTATGTAAGGAGGAAGAAACGGTAAACCACCTTTTCATCCACTCTGAATATGCCACCAGCATTTGGCAAGAGATCATCGGCAAATTGGGTAACTTGTGGGCCCTAGACAGAGAAGTACATCAATTTAACAACTGGAGATCCCCTTCTAATAACCCCCTACTCCAACTCCTCTGGCATATGCTTCCCCCTCACATATGCTGGACCATTTGGAAGGAAAGGAACAACAAGATTTTCAGAGAGAATAGTAACCAGCCTGAGACCTATCTCCATATTGGAACTAAACTCCTATGTGAGAATGCCAGAATGGCTAATTGGAAGCTCCCTTCCTATCCTCCTGTTGCCTGGGAAGTTAGAATTGCTAACAACTGGAACCTCCTGGATGGGTTCACCAGGTTTGATGATGCGAAAAGGATAGCTAGAAATACTACTAGATGGACCGCCCCTCCCAGAGGATGGACTAAATTAAATTTTGATGGGGCGGTTAATAACCTTGGTCATGGAGGGGGAGGTGTGATGAGAGATCACAATGGAACTTGTCTACTGGCTTATGCTGGTCCTATAAATAACTGCACTGTCACCCAGGCGGAAGGAACTGCCCTTCTCTAGGGGATTAAATTCACAAAACAAATGAACCTCAGACAGCTGGAAATTGAGGGGGATTCCAAAGTGGTTGTTGAGGTCGTCAATAGTGGTGCTAGTGTAGGATGGCATGCTAGACCTATCATTATGGAAATCTGCGAGCTTCTCAACAGCTTCCAGTGCATGACTATAGGCCACACATATAGAGAGGGGAATTCGGTCACCGACTCAATGGCTGTAATTGGCCTAAAACAAATCAAACTCAATAGTTGGAGGGTGATTAGTGACTTACCTCCGGTGACTCAACAACTCATCGTGGGAGAAATGAATACTACAGTTTAAATGTGTCAGGCTGTCATATTCATTACGGATTCTTACTCGATCACGTGCTGGCGTGTTCGGGCGATTTTCGCAATTATGAAAAGGAGAACTCAAATTCCCATAAAGAATTATCATTACTTTTTGAATGTGTGGAGTAAGAGCTATCCGAATCAAAGGGTTTTTTTGGCTATCCTTGATATTAATGCTATTATTGCTATTAATGGCACCTGGAGATCCGTTAGATCTGGTGGTATGGAGCCCGGTTTCCAAAATTTTCAAGACCAACTTTTTAAGTATAAGCTTTCCTCGAAAAGGGTTTATGAAAACAAGTGGTTTTTTATGGCCTGCAAGAACGCTCAGCTCTTAGACCTCAAAGATATTTTGGCACAGGAAGAGCAGACCCTCGAAATGGGAGGCAACATTCTCCGCATTGAGCCTGATAACATCGACCAGACTTTCACTTCTGATGCGTTGGTGACTCATTACTGCAAAGGAACTGGCATTTGGGGTTTCATGGAAAGAATGAAAGGTGGACATTGTTTAGGCTTAGAATTGTTACCTTACATCAGGCATTAAGGCTAACAACAATTCCATCCTCACAATGGAAACTTCCTCTAGCTGTGGGTGAACTATGGATGAGGAAGAGTCTCCAGATTCTAGGCCGGTTCCTATTTGATTCAGGATATCACCTACTGATTTGAAACTTGATGGGGAAAAGGGAAAAAGGATTAAAACTAAAAGGGAAAACTAGGTGATACACCAATGAATAATTCAGACTTCTCAAAAAGATGAATTTCAATCCTGACTCACAAACGAATATTTTAACAATTTGATTCTTTGTTCAACATATAGGTTAACAAACTCATGCTATTAGGGTTCTACCACAAACATCTTGGAGAAATAACAACATACATTTCTCATGCAAGGCCTAGGGGCAGCTAATTTTCTTGAGAAGGAACCGAATTTCATTCACTTCCTTCAGACAATAACCAATTTAACACTTGCTAGAAAAGATGAAACATGATTCGATATTGAAAAACAAGTACACAAAATGGGAGTCAAAGAATATGGTTCATTTCTTCAAAAATCTGACAAGATGATTACAAAAATGGCCTTCAAA
>MU226379.1:45970-57269 GCA_018584345.1 Thuja plicata | reverse complement strand
AAAATGGCACACCCGCCTATTACAAGGAAGAGATCTCAATCACCAACAAAGAAACCAAGTTGGTATATGTGGATTCTATTTTGTTACTTGTAACATGCATTGACCTGTCTGGAAATCAGCTGTCAGGTATCATTCCTTCAACAATTGGTGCACTTAATGCTTTACATATCCTCAATATCTCCAGAAACAATCTTAGTGGAGAAATTCCCCATACATTGGGAATGCTAGAGCAAGTGGAGTCGCTGGACCTTTCCTACAATAAACTGGAAGGCAAGATTCCAGTCGAGGTGCAACTTCTTCACTTCTTATCTGTTTTCATCATCTCTAATAACAAGCTTTGTGGCAAGATTCCAACGGAAGGTCAGTTCTCCACATTTAATGCCGCCTATTTCTATGGCAACCCATGTCTTTGTGGCTTTCCACTTGATAACAAATGCCCAGGATCAGCAGGCATCGTTCCAGCTGTAAAAAATGAGGATGATGAAGTTGAAGAGGGAATAAAGGATCCCTGGTATTGGTATGTTAGCTGTATGGCTGCCTTTGCTATTGGATTTTGGGGATTGTTTGCACTTGTTTGTGCAAGGAAGACATGGCGAAGAAGATATGTCAACATGCTGGATGAAGCTGCTGTTAGCTTTTCTGATTTATTATCTAGGAGTTGGGAGGTTACCCAAAATAATACCATAGATCTCATCTCAAGATAGTGCTTCTACTAAGACAGGAGATACATTTCTAAATCTAGATTTTGTAGCAGTAGGAAGACCTTCCAAAACTTGTGCTAAATCGCATTCAATATAGAAGAAGAGTATTATTGAAGCTTCATTTGCATCTTCAAACTATGCATGCAAATCTCTTTTCAAAGAAAGTATCAATTTCATGTATACGTATATGACTACATATATATTAATTACAGATATTTCCCATCACTGACTTCTAACATACTAGTTATTTGTATTGGAGAAAACAGATCTTGTTCTTAATCTTATTCCTTTTGAATAGATTCCAAGACTTCTTCACCCATCTTTTCTTGCCCGCAACCTCCATGTCAAAAAGGCTAGCCAACAAACCTGATATTGGGGTAACCGAAATGTTGTCAATAACATCTGTGATTGCTTCATAGTTCTCAGGAATGATCATAGATCTCGCCCACTAGATACCCCATAATGTGTCTCCAAGGACCAGGACAACTGTCTTAAAGAACCTCTCATAGATCAGTTCGTTGTGCAAATGGCCTCAAAATAGACACTGTGCTCTTCAACTTGCAATCTTTATGTAAATCAAATTGTAATACAACAAGGGCTGTGGTACAGCAGGAGTCGCTGCCATATGCAAGGGCATAGGGGAAAGTGTCATAGTGGAAAGGGTTTGAAAATGTTGAGTCAAACTTACATAGCATAATCTGCATAGAAAAATCTGTACAGGAATTACTTAAATTGAACATAATACTAGAATAGTTTTGTGACAAATTAGTATGTTGTTGACAAATAACTGTGTTGTTATTGCCCTAATGAAGTTCTAAGGAGAACACACTTAAAATACACCCTTATTATTCAATAAAATATGAATTGATTGGAAACATCAGTTCTAAAATTCAGTAATACTGCAGTTAATATGCCTTCAAACTATTGATTGGAAATCATTAGTTCTAAAATTTAGTAATACAATAGAGTGCTTTTTCAGAATATTATATATTATGTTGCTCTCTTCTTTGCAATGGCAACGATGGAGTTGTCCATCTGGTTAATGATGTCAACACTGAATTCTGATATGCTATGATACACCTTGGTTTGAAGCAATTTCTATGATTACAATGTGCTTCACTTTGTATCATATCACCAATAATCTCCACAAGAACATTCTCCCTCTTTGAAATGATAGAACCAGTTTGCATCTCTCACAACAATTTTTATTGCAACTATCTTGGATATGAACTTAGTTGCAGTGTGGCATTCAATGCATACTCGGAGGTTCTTGACAATTCTAATAGTTATTTCAAGAGATGTATGTAATAATTCATATACAAATTGCCAATTTATCACTATGGTGGCAGCAAAAATAATTATTTTTTCCTCATCCACCTCATCATTCAGATTTCTTGAAAATGGAGAATATCCTGCTGCATACATATCTTGGGTGAGTTGGGAGAAATGCATATCTCCAAAAAGCCAGATTGTAGGCTCAAATACCAATTCTATAACCTCACAAACTTCATAAAGTGAATGACAACAGAAACAAAAACAGACATACATAAGACAACAGAGAAATTGAGAATACAAGCAAAAACATTCAAAAATTTGTATGTACAATCTCATTTAATTTGGACAAATAGATTTAAAAGGATGAGATTTGATGGTTGTAAATTGTCATTGAACTAAGCATGCACAGACGCATCAACTAGTCTACCTTAATGCAGTTAATGAACTAAGATGTGACTCCAAGATTCTCTAACGTACAGACCAAGCTTACAAGTTAGGATTCACAATATGGAAATATTTACGAGGAGGAATTAAGTTAAATTTATAAAATAGTCTAGTCAACGGATCCCTTGAATCAGCACTATACAAAGGCATTAACACACCTTTGGACCCTAATCAAGTGTATCATTAATCATTTTAATTATTAATGTCATGGATGGAATTGTAAATATAATTCTAAAGATGGAAGCCTCTAGAATTATAGTTGTTCATTGTGTGGGTACTCATTTTGGATTTCAACTATCAATGAATGTAAATAATGGGTTGATTTGGAAAAATCTTCAAGCCTCACTATCCTTATTTAGGGCAAGCAAGGAGAAGTGAAAGTGGTTCGAATAGGATTTAATCGTGCCATTGAAGAGTATACAGCCCTCATCCACTAAACTTACATAACTTCATGCAAATAAAATACAAACTAAGCTTACATGGTCAGGGTGTGTTCATTAGTTCAAAGAGTTTGAGAGCATCCTCACGAAAGCCATGCATGACATTGCCTGCAATCATTGCAGTCCATGACACAACATTTCTTTGAGGTATTTTGTAATCCTTTCAGATTTTGAATACATGTCTACCAAAGCGCTGGTGAGATTATAAAATTGAAGAAAGTGCACATTCAATTAATTACTCTGTAATGGATGTCCATAGTCATACCAAGTTCCAAAGCTCCCATTGGGAGGATGTTGGCCAATGTTGTTGCAATCAATACAGTCAATGACACAGTATTTCTTTGAGGTAATTTGTCAAACAGCTTACATCATCCCACAAACTCTTTACTGTTCAAGTTAACAAAAAAACTAGAGTTTTAGAGGGCCTAAGTATAAGATGTCCAAATGAGCAATGTATAAATCCTTCTCTGCACCAGTTATTGTAGAGAAAAACATAAACTGACAATATCATTTCCAAGGTTAAAAACTGGAGACCAATAATTGGCATGCCAATGGCCAAAAAATTATGAGATGTCAGAAGTACTAGGTAGTGATCAAATCTTATCATGTCTGAATTTTACAGGCAATTAGCTAGAGTCTAGAAAAAGTACTAAATTCGAATGAAGCTTCACAAGGTAAGGGTTTAAAGCTTCCACATTCCATAGATATAGCGAAAGGTTTCTATAGAGGAGCTGCAATTAAATTTGAAAGTTTCATGATTTAATTAAAGAATTATCTTTTCAAGGAATGTAAATTTGATCTTGGAAGTTGTAAATACAAGGCTGATTGTCCTGCTAAATATTTGAACTAAGAGTTTTTTATAAACTTTAAGGGATATAGAGGTACGGTAGAAACATACAATTTAAAATTATGCCCCTATTTCTGAAGAAGAAAGGTTTTAAATTATCCAAGTTGGGACTTTATTGAAGCTTGGAAATTTTATTCGAAACAAGTAGGTTTCAATTTAAATTAAATTTATATTTTATGTATTTGAAACTTAAATTTTGAGTTTAGTGCATGTGTACAAGCTCTAGATTATTCTTATTGTAGTGTTTTTATTAAATGGGATGAGCTTAAGTTGTATGAGCATTGGTGCTTCCATTGTCTAGAAGACATAGAGAGAAGCAAAAATAACTTCTAATTAATTTTAATTCTTTTAATGTTTGGAGATGTCTCCATATGTCTTACTGAGCCATGGATGTGTTTCTGGTATGGGAGACTAGTACCAAGGGTCAGGTTACTCCTGGAAACTTTTGTTGGTGCATATAAATATAAAAAATATACTAGACTATTTTCTCCTAGTTTCCATTGATTTGTAATATATTTTGTTGCATCTGACTGTTCATTTTTTCTATTTTAATATTCGATCCTCAACACCTACAGTTGACCCATTGCAATTTCACAAAATGTCTCTGGGAGGAGCATTACGTCTTGCTTTCATTTGTGAGTACATATGATATGTATAAAAAAGTTAAGAGATCATTTTAAAAGAAAAAAACTTTTAAAAGTTAGTTGATTGACTTAGTATGTCAAGTAGAATAAAATTTACGAAAAATATTGTCTAGTATGTCAGTTACAAATGTGGTTTAGGAAAGTTAAGAACTTTGATTTTTTAGTAGTACGAAGATAGTATAAAATTACATAGGAAGAACCAAAATTTTCATACATGTTTACATTAAGATTTAAGTAGAGTGTAGCCACAAACAAATCATGAAAGACTTTACCTAAATCGATTGCTTTATGTGTCTCCTACAATCCAAAGAAGTTGCCTCATTTGTTTGTACTTTTTCATACACTCATCCTTATTCTAATCATAGTACGCAAAGCAAAAATAGAAAGTACAAGTGCAATGCATGCAACTAGTGCATATATGTATGGCCAAATTTTGCATGTGTCAGGTTTTATAGATGCAATATTAACAAAAGAAAGTTACTATGTAATTCAACCATAGCTCACTATTATGTCAAAAACATATATGTTTTCTAAGGATAGATGCGACAAATACAAAATAGAGACATCATGATCAAAATCTAATTTTTATCTAAATTTTTATCAACAAAAAGTTGATATCAAAAGAATGTCATCTTTACATGCAAGTCATTCTTATGTCAAAATAAAGAGACTTCTATATTTACATATGCATAATTTCTATGTCAAAACATATATGTTCCCGTGACTAATAATATACAACATCATAGTAGATTGAGAACAACTGCTTCATTACAAAACTACAAAAATCTTTACACAAGTATATATGTTTAACTAAAATTCATCACATCCATGCACACAATATTAGAAAATAGTTGACCTATTGTAGGTCATTCAATGAAGCTTTTCTGATATAGTTTGTTAGCTCGTAGTAACAACTCAGGCATTCAAAATAGCCCCATCTGAAGCCACAAGATTTTCATAGTTATAAAAAAAAATGAACTCAAGGAAAGAGACTAGTAGTATAGAAATTTGTAAATAAAAATTACCATTGGGATGAAGCACTTTGTCAGGGAAATAGGATGAATCTTATGATGCAAAGAAAACATAGGATGGAGCCACTTCATCATGTGAAATTTTAAGAATCAGAATAACATCAACAAATAATAGATAACTCAGGAACATAAAAACGCCAGAGATACCATGGGAAAACCCTCCTACTCGAGGGAAAACCCAGCCACATCGAAGAAATTCTCCTTTATTGTATACTCAAACTGGATACAATGTTTTGAAGCTTAATCAGAAGATAATCTAACAGGATTTTTAACTCTTAACTAACAATCAACCAAAGAAAACTTTCAACAGTTCAAGCATAGTCGGCTAGTATCTACAATATGAACAACACAAATGAATCTCACAAATTACAAACTATGAGTGATTGCCATATCACAAATGATCTTATGTAGATCATACATCACAATTTGAACCAAATCTGACAATCAGTAAAGACACTAATGTCTAATACAAACACAGAGATAAAGAAGCAAATGTCGTAAAACTACAAGCAGATCCAATAACAACTCTCTTTGTCAATCACCATAATGTTCCACAACTTTCTGATAGATCATTGTTTTTATATACTCCACACGGCCCGAAAAGACTATAACTGACGATAGCCCAAGTGATGTCATCCGTGGAGCCATAACGATTCGACGACAGTTACAATACATGTCTTTTGATATTCTATCAACACTTCAACTCTCCAAATAATTTTCATTTTGTGACTTCAACAACCACGAATGCAAGATGACAATTACACATGTGATGACACCTAGAATTTCAAAGGCTTCGACAATCAATGAGAAGGCTTTAATATCGATGTCATTTGAAGTCTCTTTATTTTCAAATGCAAGAATATGAAAGAGCACAATAATCAGGATATCGGGATATCTCTCGTAGCTACAAAAATCAACATTCCCTCTTAGCAAAGGAGATATCATTTAAAGATTCTCATGTCATTGAGTCTCTCAACATGACAGTCACAATGGCTACACCCATTGTGAAGAAAACAAAGTTTATCATGGATTCTCTCAACATAATAGCATCATGGAATCACTCAACATAATGTTCACCATGGCTACTCCCAAAGGGTGGAAATAACAAGTGCACAAGTGCCCGTCACAGAGTCACTCAACATGATGTTGTAATCTCATCACAACGTTCACCATGGCTACTCCTAGAGGGTGGATCCACCATAGCTACTCCCAAAGGGTGGAACAAGGGCTTTCACCTCAAATGTCTTTGGCAAAGAAGATTGCATTAACAAGGGATTGCACCTCAAACTTCTCCCTCTCAAAGAAGAACTATTAAAACACATCAAATATCATCAGAATGTTGATACTCCCTCTCAAAAGGGGCAGAATTATCGTGGCTTTTATTTTCACAATATCAGGAAATTGAATCTAATATTTGTCCAACAATGAGTTGTTGCAGTCACATTGCTACACAAGTTTGTTGATCCTCCACAAAGGATTTCACATTCTACATCTTCCACTCAAGCTCCCTCTAAATCCAATTTTTGCAGCTGAATTGTCTCCCTCTGAAGGTTATTTCTTCCTCTTCAAAGGAACAAAATGTAATGACAATCTGAATAGGTTCTTTCTCTTTAATGAATTTATGTGCCATCAATTCAGTCTCATGGCTTCAAGTAGTGTCCTCATGTTCATTTCTACAACCAACATGATTTTGCATGTAATCTCTCATCGTCTCGTTTCTTCTTGACCCATCTTGGAAGCATTTTAGAGAGATTAAGAGAATTTCATAGAATCAAACTATCCTGAAGAGAAATCTACAGATCAATTCTAAAAGCATACATGATACACTATTCCTAGTGTTATAACATGAATTAATCTTCATAAATCATGATCAATATTCAAGAAATTAAAAACTTACCTCTTGAAAAAAAATGGAAGCTATGGACAACATTGCACAAGAACCTTCAATAGCTAAGATTGTAACACCCGCATTAAGCATCAAACAACATATATGAAACCCATTAGTCATCATGATTCTTCTAGAATCCAATTATCCTATTCTGGTTCAAGATCTTTAGTTATACCCACTCTGATACCATGTTAATTTTTAAGAACCAGAATAATGTCAACAAAAAATAGATAAATTAGGAACACAAGAACACCAGGGATACCCTGGGAAAACCTTCCTACTCGAGGGAAAAACCCATCGACACCAAATAAATTATCCTTTATTGTAAACTCAAACTACATACAATGTTTTGAAGCTTAATCAGAAGATAATCTAAATAGCACTGTTAACTCTTAACAATCAACCAAAAAAAACTTTTAGTAGTTCAAGCATAGCCTGCTAGTATCTACATTATGAAAAACACAAATAATTCTCATAGATTACAAAGTGTGAGTGATTTCCATATCAAAAATGATCTTATACAGATCGTACATCACAATCTAAACCAAATCCAAAAATCAGCAAAGACACTAATGTCTTGTACACACACGGAGATAAAGAAGCAGATGCTGGAAAACTAGAAGCAGATTCAATAACATCTCTCTATGTTGATCACCATAATGTTCCACAACTTTCTGATAGATCACCATTTTTATATACTTCACATGGCCTGAAAAGACTATAACTGACGGTAGCCCAAGTGTCACCGCCCATGGAGCCATAACAATTTGATGGAAATTTCAATACATGTCTTTTAATATTCCATCAACACTCAGACTCTCCAATTTTTTTCATTTTCTAACCTCAACAATCATGAATGAAAGATGGTAGTTACACATGTGATGACAACTAGAATTTCAAAGGCTTCGACAAACAATGAGAAGGCTTTAATGCCGATGTTGTTGAAAGTTTCTTCATTTTCAAATTCAAGAATGTGAAAGAGCACAATAATCAGGATATCAGGATATCTCCTGCAGCTGCAAACATCAACACATTAGGTTGTCAATCTTTTCCCATTGGCACCTTCTCTCCAAAGCCCCTAGTAATTCTTCATTTTTAAATGCAAGAATGTGAAAGAGCACAATAATCAGGATATCAGGATATCTCCTACAACTACAAACATCAACACATTAGGTTGTCAATCTTCACCCATTGGCACCTTCTCTCCAAAGCCCCTAGTAGTCTTGTCATTAGTTACAAAAGCTAGAATTAGAGGAGTCCAAATTGGTCTTGGTCCCACTCCTGCAAGATTAATAATATTGTCGCAATCCATCTCTTCATTTGAATACTCAATTTGAATCACATAAAAATAGCATGAAACTAAAGTATCATTTTATCTTACCTTGTGCCACCTTTGTAAAATTGGAGAAAAAACAAAAAAAACTAATCGGACACTTGAAAACCTGATAACTAGTAAACATATGTTTTTGAATGTGACCAAATGTAGAGACAAGTTATATAACAGACTAAATCATTGCCAATTTTGATGGGCTATCAATAAGATGTATAACAAAGCTTTAGGTATTTGTGATTTAATAGAGGCAACATCAAAATATAGATAGTGGTGTTGAAAGTGTTACAAATAATGTATGATCAAGCTACAAAGGTTACTGGTCGATGGGTACTAGTAGTTATAAAACTGCTACTTTCATTTTCTTGAAAGTCTCCAAAGCCTTTTAAACAAACCCATGTTGTGCATATCCTGCATTCATTTAGGGTATGCCATTACTTTTTTTAAGGCATTTCTATGAAAAAACACAAAGCCTTACCAAGAGCACCATGTTGTTTGTGGCTTGCAATCATTGTAGACCATGAGTTCATATTTCTTTTAAATCTTTCTATTGGGAAACTTAAAGTCTTACCAAAGAGAACCATGTTCTCCATATCCTACAATCATGGTATAATCCCATGATACCAAATTTTGATGACGTGTTTCTTTGAAAAGATTAAATCTCTTGTCAACAACACCATTTTGTGCATATCCTCTGAACAAAACATTCCATAAAATGTCATCTCTAGTTCTATCATTCCGTTTAACATTTTTTGAGCATTAACTAAACTACTGGTACCCTTGACATACTGGTACATGTCGATAAGTTTATTTTGAGAAAAATTTCATGTACCTAATATAAAGCCTCTGTGAATGAGTGAGGAGGGAACGCACTTCCTTAGCCTATGAAAGGGCATGCTTTCCATTGCAAGTGCAGAATACTTGAAGATATGGACACCTATCAATGCACTATAAAGAGGAAGAAGATGGTAGATTTAGGATATAAACCTACCGTTATGCACGGAATGTGTATCACATGAAAACAATTAAATCATGTGGATGAACTTCAACCTCAAAAAAATTTGAAATCAACCTAATACAAATAAAATTTATTATAGTTTGAAAGACTTACATTGAACTTGGAAAAATGTGTGTAAGAATAGTAGAACTCTGATAAGGTTGGCCCAAAAGTTTAAGTTGCTAGAGGGACATTTATTTCCAGTGCATAGGTTTCAAAAAAATTTCATTTTGAAATTGGTAATTTTTTATTGCTTGTTTGAAGTGATGGGGAAATTAGTAAGTTGTAATTTTTAAAACAGGGGCTAAGCTCAGCTTAGGTGGAGAGGCTTTAGTACAGAGAGAATTAAACATGGTGAAGGAGTTATCAAATGAGGTAGTTGTTAAAGTGGAAGTAGAAGTGTGGCAATTTTCTATGCCATAAATTGATAATGGAGACTCCATGTCTAGAAAGAAGGCCCTAAATATTGACATTGTCCTTCACATTCTTTCAAATCATCTTCCCACTTTGCTGATGAGATGATATTACCTCTCAAACTGCTACTGGCACATTTTTTGGGAAGGAAGTTAGATTTGATAATTTGGGTTTTGTAACAGACCATTCAAAAACTCATTTTGATCATTTGGCATAGATACATTGTAAACATTCATGAAAGTATTAGAAAAACCAAAGTTGTACAAACTAGTGTTTTAATTTACTTGGCAAAGAGGTGATGGTGCTATTGAAAAACCTAAACCTATGGGAAGTTTGGAGATGTGGAACGGGGCTGCCAAAAAACATTGAAAACTAGTCAATAACTACTGTTATTTTCATCAAACGAAACAACACCCTTTCTTTTTTTATCTCTTCTCTTTTGCCTTCTGTGCTAAAATATGTTGTTTGTAAAAATTTTTAGTGCTGAAAATTGTCCTGGTATGTCATGCCCAAAACTAGGGAAAAACACACACATTTTTTTTTTAAACACATAAGTACGCACAACTAACAATGGTTGAGTTAGAAGGGTAATAGCAAGGTAGAGTTAACCTTCGAATTACAAGGTATATACGCAAACTGAATAAGGGTCATGCCACAAACAGATGCAGAACTGGACATCAACTTGTTCCACGGGTTATAAGAATACTCAACTCAGGTTGATCTAACTCTGATTCCTTGTTTAGAATCATGATGGTAGTTAGTGGTTATGAACATATGTTGGTCTAGGTTGCCCTAATGCTTACTTAAATATTAACCTATATTACAACTTAATCTGTTCAAGTCTAGTTCTGGTTAACATTAACTACTAGCTCAAGTCTAGTCAGATTAATATTCTACTCCCAATCATACATGAAACATTTAACAATTGACAAGATTAAAATTGAATAATAATTCCACTATACCAAACAACTATTAATTAAAATCCAATAGCTGAATTCAAACTTGATTTCCTAACCTACTAAAATCATTAATAAAATTATTCCCCTATGAAGAAAACACATGCATTCATAATCCATCAATTTCTAACATACAACTTTAAATTAACCTTTTTATTAGACATTTAAAATATCTCCTAATTCAAGATTTAAATTTACTTTTAAATAAAATCGAGCATAACCCCTAACCCCTTGAACACAAGAGCAATATAATCCCCCTTTATTTTGATAATAAATTAAAATTTAACATTAACTATACAATTGAATCAATTGAGCAAATCCGTCTCTCTAAT
>MU226379.1:0-29226 GCA_018584345.1 Thuja plicata | reverse complement strand
GTTTCAGGGAGCTGTTCAAACCCCTCACATTCCAAGAGAGACAATTCATCTCTTATTTTTAAAACTAGATTCCAGGGTTTGCTGCCTACCTGCTGCAACATCCCTTGTGGACCCTCTCGATCTCCTTTCCCGTTCTGAAGGCCTTCCTCTGGGTGTTTCCATACCCACATTAGCCTTTTTGGAATTGTTTTTCTTTTTCTGTGTTTTCCATTCCCCATCCTCATCCTCCGAACCATCTAGGGAGCTGGAGGAGTTCTTCTTCACAACCTTTGGGGGGGGTTTGGCAGCCAGGTTTGGGGCTTGTAACTCGAGAGCAATCATAATGGCAGGTTGTTCCTCCTTAGTAGGATTAGTCATCCTCCCCTCAGGGGGTGCGTCAGGGGGGTTGTTACCGGCTTCGCCAAAGGCTAGGGACCAGGTTCCTTTGTAGACAGATTAGGAGCAGAGTACCCCATATCTAACTCCTAGAGGGGGACGACCTCACCTTCCTCAGGTGCCAGATCATCCGAATCCATTTCGATAGCCACCGAGGGTGGCCTCGACTCCAGCTTTTCCTCTTCACCTAAGGAGGGTGGAACCTCAGCTATTCCTTTGTCCTTGTTCCCTTTTTTTCTCTCAACTTGGGGTACTTGCAAGTATCACTAGTGTGGCCTCTGCTATCACATTTCCAGTAGAATAGGGTAGCATTTTCATACACCAGCGCTTGGGTCCATTTACCCAGTTTATATTTCAAAATAACAAAGTTGGGTAGGATTTTATTCATAGAGACATTCACACAGAATCTAGCAAACACCAACCTAGATTAAGAGCAGGTCACTTGGTCCGCTGTGATGAATGAACCAAAGGAGTCACCTATCCATCGGAAGACTTTCTCATCCCAATATTCAAGTGGGAGGCCAGGGAGACGGACCCAAACCAGAGCCGTTCTAGTTAGATCCGTTGCCGGATTGAATCTGGGTTTCCATTTCTCAAGGGCCAGGAAGTGTTTCCCATAAACCCATGAGCCCGACAACACACTGGATAGGTTCTCGAGAGTGGTAAACTTAAATAGGAAGAGTCCTCCCGGCATAGCAGAAACCAGGACAAAACCCTTGATCTTCCACTGGTTAGAAACCCATTTCCTAACCATTTCAATGGTAGGTCGAAAGTTGAAGAATCGACCAACCAAGACTAGCTGAAAGTCAGCCATCATGCGATTCACCACTGAGTCCGGGAGTGACAGTTCAACGCCTTCCTCAATTTGAACGAAATCCACCAGGAGAGCCTCCAAAGATTGTTGAGCTTCTCCAACAAGGGCCCCTTTCCAGTTAGGTTTAGGAGACAACTGGGAATCAGTCGATGAGGACGCTTTTTGAGATTCCTCCGTTGACTCAAGCGCTGGGATCGTGACAGAGGGAATCTGGGGTCCATCAGGGGCAGAAGGTGGGTCAGCACGGGGGGCAGTCTCGCCCCCAGGGGAGGCAGGCATGGGAGCCTACAGTTTGAATTTCGAGCTTTGAGCGAGAAAGTTGCAGAGGATCTTTTTACAGAAGATATTTTTTTAATAACGTTCAAATCACTTCTGTCTATAGATTTCTAATAAATTGATTTGTAATGGTTGACTCTTTTTAAAAGATGGTTTATTTTTTCCTAGACTTTATATTTTATCTTTATAATATCTTTGCCTTATCTTTTACATTTGTTCAATTATAATGATACTTTTAAAACAAATTGGGTAGAAGTTGAAAATTTTTAAAACTAAATAAAGAAGAAAAATTGACATAAATCTTTTTCCAAAAAGAAATTAGTAAAGTTTTTACACATGCCCAATAAAGAGATCTTATTTCTAGTATTTGGTCCCTAGTCCACATCATCCTCTACTCAATGATGGATAAATTTGAGGTCGACATGGATTTGATGCATTCTCTTCGTTTTATTCTTAGGTAACAACAAAAACATAATTGACATATATTTTTTAAAAAATCTAAAATAATTTTTAAGGAAAAAAATAATGATTTTTAAATAAATAAAAATAAAATAACTATAAAATAAATAATGTAATTTTAAGTAATTTGAAAGTAAAAATAAGATAATTTTTAAATAAATAAAAATAACTCTAGCACAATTTTTTATTATGTATTTAAGATATTTATATTGATTATAATTTAAATTTAAATTTTTTCATTATAATTATAAAGAAGTTTAAAATTATAATACAATTGTTTCATTATCTTATATATTTTATCTTCTTTCTTTTCAATTTCTTCTTATTTTATGAATTAATTAAAAGAAAAAAGTATAAAATAATGTTTGTTCTTTATCTATGTCTAACAAAAGAGTTCACTTTCACAATGTTATACACTTGATTATTTTTCATTCATTGGCCATATTTTTTCTTTAGAATTGAGTAGGAAGTAATCCCATAACATTGTTATAGATATGAAGAAATATGTGAGGTATCAAAGGATGTAATCTTTCACTTTCAAGTCTAGTAGGTTATTGTTGTTAATTTCTATGCATATCATTCCCATGTGTAGAATATAGATCCATGACTCGGGACTCGTGTCGCTAATCAATTTGTAAACATGGAAATGAACTTGAATAATATACAAAGAAAATACCAACACAAAAGCAAATAGTTGCTATATTAATTATATTTTTTATTTATGAATATAACTATTTTATTCAATTAATTTTAGAGTATTTTAATTTAATTGCAAAAATAATCACAATTTTTAATCCTAAATTAAATTGATTATTTATTATAATTTCTTTGATTTTTTTACACTTCTTTATTCTATTCTCCTTATCTCATAAACTAATAAACATTAACAGTTATCTTATTTCTTACAATTATATACATTAATTATATTATATTCTCCTTATCTCATAAACTAATAAACATTAACAGTCCACTAGAAATTCAATCGGCTTATCTTGGATTGTTTTGTTTATTCTAATAATAGCAAGCAATAACATTTGACAAATTTTTAATATTTGGATTGTTAATGTGTTGTAAGTGGATGCAAACGTTGTGTAATTTTTAATATTTGAATTGTTAATATGTTGTAAGTGGATGCAAGCTTTGTGTAATGGATCAGCCCTTTTACTTCACCTAAAACAACTGACAAATTTTGAATCCAAAAGTTTGATTCCACTAGACAGAATGGCAGCTTTTTCCATTGCACGCGCTCAATGGAGCCAGCTATTATCTTCACTGTTACAGCGCACGTTATAGTAGTTATGAGAATTTGTCTTGTAAATTAATAAAAATGTTGTAAAAATTGGAGAAAATTGGATGACAGAAATGGAGCCTTGAATTTTATGGATAACGTGACTTATGTGGTTATGGGCTGGACTAACAGAGACATTTGGGATGATATTATTTCCACATCATGCCAAGAAAAAGACTGTAAGCTTCACGAGTTCTGATATAACAATGTCATAAATATATATTTTGTAATTGGATTTGCAGCTCAACTTGAATAGGGTTGTATTTATACAGGCAGGAGGTGGCTTTAAGCTGGCATTGTAACAACTGCTTATTTAAGGTTGGATGAAATGAATCTAAGAAGATTTCATATCGATGAATTTTGGTGTGCACTTCAATTGACCAGTACTTGGTTCTGAATTTTAATCTTGGAGTCTATTTCATACAGTTTATACAGCACAAAGACCTTAACGATTGAGTACCAGAATGCCCCAATGATCTTTTGGCGTGAACTTTAATTTACAAGTCTTTGGTTCTGAATTCTAATCTTGGAGCCTGTTTCATACAGACAAGACTGTACAAAGCCCTTAAGAATTGAGTACCAGAATGCCCAAATGATCTTTTGGTGTGGACTTAAGTTCACGAATATTTGGGTCTGAATTCTAATCTTGGAGTCTGTTTCATACAGACAATGCTGTACAAAGCCCTTAAGAATTGAGTACCACAATGCCCCCAATGATCTTTTGGCGTGAACTTAAATTTACAAGCATTTGGCTCTGAATTCTAATCTTGAGAGTCTGTTTCATACAGACAATACTGTACAAAGCCCTTAAGAATTGAGTACTAGAATGCCCAAATGATCTTTTGGTATGAACTTAAGTTCACGAATAGTGGATTCTGAGTTCTGTTGTTTTCAGAAACAGCTAGTTTTTTCAACAACACATTGATCTAGGCCAAATGGGTGCTCTAAGAAATTCCCAATCTGTAAAGAGTGTGTCTCATACTACACCTGTGAAGTTAATAATAGTCATATATGTTATTGCTGTTTCCACAGTAATGGTGGATTCAGCCTGGGATTCTAGAAGGAGAAGTAAGGCCTCTCCAGCTGACATACTGGTAGTGAATTTGACTCTGGTGGAGAGAGCAGCAGAAACAGGAGCTTGTAAGTCGTAAAACATCACTACTTTTATTTTTAAGTAGAAATGTATTTGCATTCATGAGATTATACACCTTCTTTGAAGTGCTTCAGATACATGGTTTGATTTTATGGATAACAACTTGCTGTTTCTGGATAGAGCTCAAATATTAAACGCCTGTAATTTAAGACTAGGAGGACCCGATTGCACCTGCTAATTCAATCTCAAAGACAGCTCGTATAAGTGTTCAACAGTAACCAAATTATTTTTATAGCCCTTATAAGTTGCCATGTTGAACCTGGAATCTTCTAGAGTTAACTATTAATTGTGTTAGAGATTTTAGATAAGAGCAGCGGCAGAATGTTCCAGTAAAGAACAAGTACATACTTGTACCAAGGTCCAAGACTCGAGTCTTTATTGATTATAGGTTTCTACATGATAATCTAATTTCTCTTAGATATTGAGATTGATTGGCTATCATATCATTATAGTTCTCATGTTCTGCCGCCTAATCAGCAGTTTGTTTCGCACTTTTTTCTAATCTGTTTTGATTTGGGATTTTTTTTGTTGGCCTGAAAAGCTTCTCCCTTTAAAATTTTGCACTATTTATTTTACTTGTCTTATCATAGTGAATAAATTGTATTGTACCGGAAATGACATTGTCGTTATATAAAGGGCATTTTACACTTCCGATCTGAGGCATTTGCGAATGGTTCGTAGAATAAAAAATGACATAATGATTTGTTATTACAAATATTTCCAGATAGTTATTTTCTTTTTCCTTCTAATGTACATAATGTTGCAATACAGTTTGCCTGGATGGGAGTTTGCCAGCCTACCGTTTGGACAGGGGGTATGGTTCAGGAGCAAATAACTGGCTCATACATTTTGAGGTAATCCCAAATTTCACATTCTGTGAACCTGTTTCAGGTCTACAATCTATACATGCATTTCCTAAGATCAAGCACAGTCCATCCTCTTTCGTGCTCGAGTAGCAGACTATTTTTTGGCCTTCTTCCCTCGATAGATTAAGAATTGTATGCATTACATCCAGATAAGTTTAATCATAGCGCGGTAAAGGAGCTACCATATGTGATTTAACCTCAATCAAAATCTTTTACAAAAACTTACTTAGTTCACCATGACCAAAAAGTAACAGCATTAATTCCTTTATTAACTAAACCATAGGATTGAATAAATCACAGTACTTTATAAGGGTATTTCTAGAACTTATTTTAATGTGCATATGAGACTCGTACTGGGCTTTTTAATGTTTTATTCTGGTTGGTAGGTTATGTTCTAATCTTCTGTGAGTAAATATGCTCACATACACAACATAAAATATACTTGTAACAGAAAAGCCCGTCTAATGGTGTGGAGTAACATGTCTGAAAACAGGGTGGAGGATGGTGTAACAATAGAGAATCCTGCATTGCTAGGAAAACAACCCACAGGGGTTCATCCAATTACATGGACAAGCAGGCTGTGTTTTCGGGCATTTTAAGCAACAAACGTTCCGAAAACCCAGGTAAATTTACCGATTTTGAAAATCTTCTTTTTGTCAAATGAAATTTGTGATTTTGCTGGCATTTAAATTCTGTTGTTTCATTAAGCTATGCAATCTGAGTAGCTATGGACAAATGTTGTCTAGCAGCGATTTCCCAGAATCTATCCGATCTTCTGAAGAATACGGGGATTGATTTATCAACTGTAGGGCGCCATATCTCATGTTAATGCTTTAAGATCTGTGGTCCATTCAGAAGGTACCCAATGGGTCAGTTTCACAATTTGTTTCAAAAGTTCTGCAAGGGCTCTGAAGATTTCAAGATCTTTTGCAATAATTGGGGATTCTGATATCTTCACATACTCTCTTACATGTATTGGGGATTTCTGCAATACAGGGTTTGCTGCAGTTGTGTCAGTTAACGTGAAACTCAAGAAGTTATGTCTTGCTTGCTTACAAGGTGCCTTCCTAAAATTAGTGGTAATTATGTTTTATCGTCCTGGGATAAGGACCCACACGAGTACTTGGGAACCAGCCTGTCTCTAAAGTATGGCAAGAAATTCAGATAGTCAATGATGCATTGGGTGTTCTTTGTGGTGAAGATACGTGGTTCATAAACTATACATTCTGTTTGAGAGGACCTAATTTAAAATATTGGGTGTATTCAACCTGCCACGGGAAATAGAAACTATTGCTCAAGAAATAGAGTAATTTTGGAAGGAAATGTTGTATTTCTTTGACAATGAGTGAAAAGAAAGATATCTGAAGTCCAGAGTAGATACTTGCATATGAGAATACCAACTTTTATAGGAATTTAGAGGATTTCGTGGCTTCCCTAAATACAATCCGGATTTAAATATATGAAAAACACATTTTGGCTTTAATTTCAAGGTTAAGTGAGAATGTGGGTATGTTATAGTTACCCTATAGTCCACAACATGATAAGACTGCAGTTCTAGCTGGTTTGCAGGGAATGATGATGTTCTTCAATATCTTTTGATACCCAAGTCAAGCCTGTGTTGAGTTTTCCGGGAGGGTCAAAGATGATGGACATACATGTTCTGCATCTGTTTTCTTCTTTTAAAAATAGAGAAGGCACATAAAAAAAATTCCAGGCCTGTAATAAACCTAACAAACTACCTTTACCAAGTCACCTACTTCTGAATTTTAAGGGAGTGCAAGGTTATGTCAATACTTGTTGAACAATTGCCCATGGGGCACCTCTAAGACAAGCTTTTCACTTTATGAAGAAAATAAAAAAGCAGTTCAAATCAATATTCATGCACTGTGGGTGTAAAATTGTCATCCTTTGGATAAAAGTATCTGCATAGAATAATGGTACAAAAGCAAGAGAGGCCAAATTAGATAAAAAGATCTGAGTTAAACGCGCATTCATGCAGTGACATATATTTGTTGATAGCAATCACTGTTCAAGGTTGTTGAATTAGTTGCATTTTATCAACTGTTTCCCAAAGAAACTGAAAGTAAGGCTCCTGCCTAAACTTGCCATCTTTAAAATTGAAACAAACCTGGTTAATTCAATCAGATTGACATAGAGCAGCTCAAATTGCACTGCATGTGCATCGAGAGAACATGACCCGCTGCTAATTGAAGAGAATGCTCACCCTAGATACACCTAGTCCAATTCTTTATGTTCCACTTGTTTTAGCATGTGTTTCTCCATTAGTTATTATAACAGGCTGGTTTTTGAAACACACAACATTTGTCTTCTTATTCGCTGCAGAGTATCTATCCCTAACTTTGATGCCTACTATGAATCTTTAATAAAAAAGAGATTTAAAACAGTCTAAAGCTGCACCATATATTGTAAAACAATTTTTCTATATATGCATTTTGACAACTATGAGTAGGCTGGCCCCATAGGAGACACTGTCAATCTTGCTAAAAATATGGGTAGCAAGAAGTTAATGATCTATTATCCCTGGTTCAATTGGTATGAATATTTTGTGACCAGAACAAATCTACAGAGAAATTTCAATCTCTGATGGTTGACCTGTAACATTTTAGGAAATTAGATTGGCATAAAACAAGTGAAGTAACCCTCTGGCATCAGACCACAGTGCCTAGTCAGGTTCCAATTCAAGTCGCTTGTCTATCCCAAAGTTACCATGTTAAGATTGTATTTTTTAAGTTATAACAGACACGTTGACGGTTGAAGTATCACAAGCTAATTTTGCAACAAAATACCACAATTTCTCCAAGAGAATCTGCTCAACAATTATTTTATTTGAAATCAAAATTGATTATATATGCAATGCAATCTAATGGTACAAAATATCTGAGTTGTGGGTTGATCAAAGAAGTAGTGGGAGTGTATGGCCTTATAGTTTATAGTGTTCCAACATTTCTATTTGTGCAAAAGGATTCCATGAAGGCCTCTAGAAGGTAGTGAACCATTGTAGTAAATCATAAGATAGTGGCTTGAGGTGGAAATCCCTCACTCTTTTGCATTTGCCTCCCATTTGGGACTTCTCAAGGTAAATTGTTATTATCTTCTTCATTTGCATGTGTGTTCTTTGCACTCTAATTGGCTATACATGCTTCCTCATGTTATTTGCTGAAGAACTTTAGACTTTGAACATAGAGACTATTTTTCCTACTTTTTACAGTTGGAACATAAACTAAATCAATCCACCAACATCGAGGTCGAGTAATATTTCTGTAGTGCCTCCCGTGGTTCCATTATGTTCCATGTTTATTTTGATCCGAGATACTCTGTTTGTTTTATTTTGGTTATCAGCATGAGGAGATGTTTTCGATGATAGTACCTTATTTTGGTTTCCAGTATCTTAGTTGTGGTAGATGTTTGGTTTATGTTGCTGTTTGCAATTTTGATCATATCTGCATGATGATGCCTTATGACGATATCTAGTTTATTTTTCTTTAAGAAACAATGGATTATTATGTCGATGATTATATCTGATTTCACCATAGTACTGTGCCTTATACTCTTTTGGATATGTTAGTAATTACTTCCATTGATATATGCTCATATTGTCAAGATTGATTATTTAAATGCTTAAATGTTAATGCAATGGTTATTTAAATGAATTAATGTTCACTATTCGCTCATGCAATTGAAATATATTATGCTTCGTGTGTTTGTACGAAGTGAGACAAAGTCGTAGTTACTCCCTTTGTGAAGTCCACACGATGGTGTCATTCTTCTTCGTTGTTTGATTATTATATGTTGCACTTCGGCTATTTTATTGTGAGCAGGTACACTTGATGTTTGTGTGTTTCAGTGAACAGGTACCAGGCACATTCTGCCTGATTATAGGTTTTGAGTGTGTCTATATCCCCAACAGTGGCACAAGAGATAGTTTTACCGACCTTTCATGTTGAGCCAATGTCGTCCCTGTATGGATGGCGTATCTGTGACTAGTATATTATTTCCTCCAGTACATGTTGGTAAATCCGGATTCATTACGCATTCGTGATAGACCAGTGACTCTCTGTGCATTTAGAAGTTCCCGCAGTTGTCGCAGATGATTTAATTAAATGTTGTTTTTTAAAATGCTTTGGGGGATTTTTAATATTATTTTATTTACCAGCTAATTTGCCGTAGTTGGATTCCAATAATTGGGATCGATTTATTTGTTTGGGGAGCGGTAGATTAGATTATTTAAATAATCTAATTTGTAAAGTCACTTTTTAAAAAGTGTTTTATATTGTTGAGAGTTCTTTTTCTCACTTCTCCTTTTTGGGTTTTGAGAGCATTTGGAAAATTTGCTCCAATTTGCATTGGAGAAATTTACTCTTTTGCTCGTTGAGCTTGATCCGCTTGTCGAATTTGTGCATGGGACAGCTCGTTGGAATCGTGCCACGAATACCTCCGTTTCTGTGGAATGACTTTCAGATTCAGCGAGGAGTTTATTTATTCCTCTCGTTTTCAGATTTCTCCTCCGGCTGTGAGGTAGGGCCTTTGATATTTTATTTGTTTCTCTTTTGTTTAATCTGTTTATTGTTTGTTTTTGCTTCGTGTGCTGAGAGTTAGTACTCCCCCACTTTCTAGTAGCTTGCAATCGCCTGGTTGACTCCCTATGAGCAACTGAGGTTTTTATTGTGGATTTTAATATTGTTATGCTGCTCAAAATTTTGTAAGTGTCTGGAAATGAGTTTTTATCGCATTTATGTGTTGTTGGGTACCTATGGGAAATTGAGTTTTCGTATTGTAGCTTTCTGAGAAGTTTGGTTTTTGGGAAATTTCAGGGTCAGCTCATTTTGCGTGCCACCCAGTTTTACTGTTTATTTTGTTCGGTTTAATCCAAACATTGGAGTGTTTTGTCCTCCAGATTTCCAACTATTCTATGGTTTTATATTGTTGATTTTAGATTCATGAATGAATTTGTACTCCTAGCCAAGTGCCCAGTTGAGTGTGCTGTGAGCACTTGTGATTGTTTTTCCTTCTTGTGGCATTCTTCTCCATGCTTGATTTTGATCGCATTGGAATGTGTGATGATGGTGTTTGAGACCACATCACAAGATCTTTGTGTGCCATGACGGGATTACATTGGGACCCATGCTCTTGGTTGAGGCCAATAGAGCCTTCTGCTATACTTCTTTTACCTCCCTCTTTGATTGAGGTTTGGAGTCTTTTTATGCATCCTTGTGTTTGACCAGTAGGTGTGGAGTAGTGGGATGGAGTGGCTCATCAAGGCGGTTTGGGACACAAAGTGGTCCTAGGGTATCCCTTGGTTGATTTATTTTAATAAGTGATAATCTTCAAATGAATGGGAGAAACATAATAATAATAATAAGATCAGTGTTTTATCCATCAACTGTCTGTTTGAGAGATGTGAGCCGGGATAGTCGCGAACCATTTGCGGATGTTGATCTAGCATAGCATCGGTTGTTTGTTTGAGAGACGCGTATCGGCACAGTGGAGCTTCCTTGTTGTGAGAAGGATTGCTCGACTCCACACAGACCTGTATGAGCCGTGTGATGACACTCCATTCTTGAGTTTCGACATCGTACCTTGTCTAGCTTGAGTAGTGACCTTGACCTACTCGTATTGCATCCTTGCATTGGATCTTTGTAGCGCTCCCTGATTTTATGTATCTGCTTGGCATGAGTGTATCCCTTTCTGGTGTGAGTGCTTCTATTGTGTGTGGTCGGGGTGCTATCTCCGTGAGCAAGGTGGGCTGTGGTACTACATGGGAGGGAGGTGTTGCTAAACTTTACCACTGCTAGGGACCAGCGTATAGATGGTGGACGACTTGCAGTGATGTAGTTCTCAAGCATGATGTGCTCTTTTCTATCCCTTCTTGTCATCTTCATGTATTATGCTTATACTTGATTTAGATTCTTAGTTTGACTTGATTTTTGTTTTCGATGCAATCGAGTGTCCATAGCCTTGATATGCGTGTATCTAGTACTCCCCAGTGTGGATCTAGCTTTCTTTTCATGTCGTACGTTGGTGTTGGCATGCCTACCCATTTGTTGAATTGAGAATCCCGTTCGTTGTGTTTTTTGAAACAATGCCTTTTTTCTTAGTCCTTGCTTGATTCTTTTGAGTGGTGACAAAAATGTCGATGACCTAGGATGGTTTTAGGTTGGTATTGTCATAGAGCTCGTTAAGAGATTTTTGACACTTTTTGAATGGAGTCAATCAAACGCTGGATGCAAAAGGTATGGCCTCTGGAAGGTCATGTTGTCTTCTTCTAATAGATTGTCGTTTCCGGTCATTAGAATTTCATTTCCAGTTGCCAAAGTTCGTTTCCAGTTATTCTTCTTTCGTTTAGAGAGAAAGTTTGTTTCCATTCGGTCTTCTTTCGTTTATGGGACAGTGGATACTTCTGTGCATTTTCGAGAAATCCTTATTACCATTCCAAATAGCCTTTTTTTAGTAGAAACCATCTCATTCATAACATACCAGTTTTGTATTCGTTGTTGAATCTTATCTCGTTCTTGTATGCAAAACTCATGCTTTGTTTTATGGATAGAATGGTAAATGAACTTGTTGGTTAATGACTGTAGGAACTTTCATTTGGGCATAAAAAGAACATCTTGCTTGGGATAGATAGTGTAGTATCTCCCTCTTGTAATCCGTGAACATTATCCAGATCTCCTTTGAGTTATCTCTGGAACGTGTGTTCTCTGTTCCGAGTATATGGTTCATGGCTTGGAAATCCTTGGAAGTATTAGAAAGACTTCCGCTTGTTTAGGTGAACATGTGAGTTTGCTATGTTCCCTGAGTTTCTTTTCATGTTTAGATGTTTATCTATTGCACTTGGTTATTCTAGTATGTTATTAGGTAACTTGTTTAAAAAATAAATTAATTAGTGCATATTTTATCCTTGTGTTCCAAAAATTCCTACGCGGGACATTACATCTGGTATCAGAGCCCATGTTCATACGCTGGGATCTTTGTGTTGTGCTCCTAGTGTGTTTAGTGTGAGTGGTGTGTGGTTGTTTACTCGATTGATGGTTACCATCTCCTGCTATTGCCTTAGTGTGGCTGGTTGTGCTTGCTATATGTGATCTTGATACATGTTTTGGGTTTTCTCTTAAGATGCCTCCTAGGCATGGTGGTGGTCGACGAAATGCCCGTCAAGAGGACCACGAAGAGGAACACCATGCGGAAGAACATCATGAGGAGGAGCATAGAGAAGGAGAGTGACATGAGGAACACTATGAGGACCGTAGAGAGGGTCATGGTGGTAATGATGGGAACCCCCAGTTGGTTCAGTTACTGCAGGAACTTGTTACTCAATTGGGACCTCGTCAGGAGGGGTCTCACCATGGGTAATCGACGTCTCTATCTAACTAGGGAGAGCGTGAGGAGAGGAGAGAGCGTGAGTGTTCTCGTACTCCGCCTGGCGGTAGAGATGAGCATAGGAGAAACAGGGCAGTGGTGGATGAGGATGTTATTCATGCAGGCACATGAGACACCTTATGAGGTCTTGTCCGCCTTTCTTTGATGGTACTCACAGTGGCAATGAGGCCAAGACTTGGTTATTAGATATTGGACGTTGCTTCGCTATGCATCTGTATGCAAGAAACACTAGAGCTCGGTGTGCCATCATGCACCTTAGGAACTTTGCATCTACTTGGTGGCACATAGAGGAGTAGAAGCTCCAATTTAGTATTGCGATAGTCTCATGGGAGATCTTTGAGGAGCAGTTTCGTCAGCGGTTCCTCTCTGATCAGTACAAAGAGACACATGTGTTGATGAGTTTCACGATCTCCAATAGTGGACTATGACAGTAAATCAGTACGAGCACAGGTTCTTTGAGCTGAGGCAGTATTCCAGCTATCACCATGATGAACTTATGTTAGTGTAGCATTTTGTTTAGGGCCTTAATTTTTGTATTGTTGGAGATGTCCCTATGCATCAGCCTAGGACACTTGCATTTTCTGCTGAGAAGGCGAGGTTATGTGAGGGTAACATTGTTAGGGGTCTTGGTAGTCGATCAGGTGCACAAACTCATAGTGCACATACTTCTGGATCAGCTGCACATAGTACACAAGTATATCCTATGGGATCTTCCTGGGTACATTCAAAACCACCGAGGACAAGTCACCAGCAGCACCGTAGACAACATTATCCTCAGGGTCAGTAGAGTGACCATGGTTTAGGTACCTCAGGAGGTAAGGGTCATAATTGGAACTATAATAGGCAACCCCAACATAGTCAGTCGTCTCAGAGTGTTCATCCGAGTGTTAGTAGAGGGAGTTTTCAGGAGTTGAGCACACCTTCGACAGGATGTGGTTACACTGTGGGATCGTGTTTCACTTGTAGTCAGCATGGTCATAGAGAAGCTGTGTCCTCAGAGAGTTGTGCAGGGGACTAATAAGAGGCAGGCCATGTCAGAGCCTATAGTCGGGGATGCAAGTAGATCCCACACAATTTTGTGGTGGTTGATAACCGTCAAGTTGAGCACCAGAGCACCGTTGTTAAGACTACAAGTTTGTTACATGGTATATCTACTTCTGTGTTTGACTCTAGTGCTTCAGATTCTTTCATTTCCCACTTCCTTGTGGAGCAATGTGGGCTAGTGGTAACACGACAAGTTGATAGTTGGCAGGTTGAGTTAGCCATAGGATCTAGAGTGGTCGTGGGCTCCCTTGTTTGTGGTTGTGTCTTGGATTTGGGTACCTTTACCACCTCCGTAGATCTTCGTGTCCTACCCTTGGGTTCGTATGACATTGTCTTGGGTATGGATTGGTTAGCTTTCCACCAAGCAAGACAGAAGTCATTGGAGTGTGTGGATTACACAGGTGGGTGTGTCAAGCTTGTAGGGGTCCAGAGACCTATTTCACTTCATTGGATCTCAGCCATGCAACTGAAGCGGAGTATGCGATAGGGTTGCCAATTTTTTGCCATCTTGGTTAGTGACCTCGATGGGGTTGGGAGTTAGGAGGTTTCTCTTGATGATCACCCATTGCTTCGTGAGTTTGCGGATGTGTTTTCGAGTGAGATCCCTCATATGCCACCTCAACATGACATAGATTTCCATATAGATCTCCTTCCCGGAGCTAAGCCTATTTCTCGGGCACCTTACCGTATGACTACTCAGGAGTTGAGTGAACTCCGATTGCAGTTAGAGGATTTGTTGCCCAAGGGTCATATTCATCCTAGTGTATCCCCTTGGGATGCACCAGTCATCTTTGTAAAGAAGAAGGATGGATCCTTGCGTTTGTGCATTGATTACCGGCAGTTGAATAAGGTGACGGTGAAGATCAAATATCCCTTGCCAAGGATCAATGATTTCTTTGATCAAATGAAGGGAGAGAGAGTGTTCTCGAAGATAGATCATAAGTTGAGATACCATCAGCTTCTTATTCATGAGGTTGATATTCATCGTACAACTTTTCACACTCGATATGGCCATTATGAGTTTATGGTTGTACCCTTTGGGTTAACCAATGCGCCATCGATGTTCATGAGTTTGATGAACGGTGTGTTTCACACCTATCTTGACCGCTTTGTCCTTGTGTTTCTAGATGATATTTCAGTGTATTCAAGAACTATGGAAGAACATAAGGGTCATTTGCATCAGGTATTGCAATCTAAGCGACCATCATTTGTATGGAAACCTAGCCAAATGTGAGTTCCTCCAGACTGAGCTGAAGTATTTGGGCCATATCATCTCTGGAGAGGGTCTTTTAATGGATCCTTCAAAGATCTAGGCTATTATGGATTGGCCAACACCGACGAGTGTTCATGAGGTTCGTAGTTTCATGGGGTTGGCAGGTTTCTACTGCCGATTCATGAAGGATTTTTCCAGGTTGGCTCATCCTATCACTTCTCTTCAGAGGAAAGGGAATAATTTTTTTTGGTCTGTGCAGTGTGAATCAACTTTTCAGGCTCTTAAGGAGTGTTTGACCAATGCACCTATCTTGGCAATGTCGGATCCTGCAAGTGAGTTCATGGTGTGTACTAATGCATTGTTGGAAGGTGTGGGGGCGATTCTTATGCAGAAGGGATGAGTGATTGTATGAGTCTCGGAAGCTCAAGGATTATGAGCTAAACTACCCCACCCACGATCTAGAGTTAGCGACGATTGTGCATGCGCTTGTGTGCTGGAGACATTTTCTTTTGGGTCATTGGTTTGAGTTGCGTAGCGATCATTCTAGCTTGCAGTATATCTTCTCTCAGCCGAACCTGGTTTCACGACAACATCGTTGAATGGAGTTCCTATGTGGGTATGATTTTTATGTTCATTACATCAAGGGGAAAGAGAATATTGTCACAGATGCCTTGAGTAGGAGGCATGAGATCTTTGGTCTGTCACTTGGAGTGGATTTACGTAGCTGTATTCTAGAGGCTTTACCTGGTGACACGTAGTACCAAGAGGTTAGAGCGGAGATTGAGTCTGGGCATTTTTCAGGTTACTTTATGGAGTTAGATGGTTTATTGCAGCACCATGAATGCATTTATGTGCCGGTGTCAGGTGATCTTCGTTCGTTGGTATTACCCATGGCACATCGTGTGCCATATTCAACACATTCTGGCATTAAGAAGATGCATGCCAATCTTAGACAGTTTTACTTTTGGGCAGGGATGAAGCATGATGTTGCTGATTTCGTGGTTAGATGTCTAGAGTGTCAGAGAGTGAAGGTTGAGTATCAGCATCCAGCAGGTCTTTTGCAGCCACATTCCATTCTCGAATGGAAGTGGGACACTATATCTATTGATTTCATTACTATGTTACCTATGTCGTTGCATCGTCATGATGCTATTATGGTTACAGTGGACAAGTTGTCCAAGGTGGCTCATTTTTCACCCATGAGAGCTTTGTATACAACTGCTTTGGTAGCATGTGTGTTCATGGAGGATATAGTTCGGTTGCATAGGATACAACACAGGATTATTTCGGATAGAGATCCAGTGTTTACTTCTACACTGTGGACATCTCTACAATATGCTTTGGGCGCGTAGCTCAATTTTAGTTCAACATATCACCCTGAAACCGATGGTCAGACAGAGCGAGTGAATTAGGTTCTTGATGACATGCTTCGCATGTACGTTATGGATCAACAATCTAGGTGGGAGGACTATTTGTACTTGGTTGATTTTGCATATAATAATGGGTACCATAGTTCTCTTGGCATGCCACCTTCTCAGGCCTTTTATGGTCGACCGTGTCGTACACCTTTGAGTTGGGATAGTTTGGAGGACCGTGTTGTATTGGATCCTAAGATGCTTCAGGATATGGAGGAGGAGGTGGTTCGTATTAGATAGCATTTGGTTACTGCTCAGGATCAATAGAAGAAATATGTCGATGCCCATAGATTGGATCGTCACTTCTCAGTAGGTGTTCGTATGTTTTTGCGAGTTTGACCGCGGAAGAGCCCCATCCATTATGGGAAAGGCTCTAAGTTAGCACCACATTTTGTTGGACCTTTTGAGATCCTTGAGAGGATTGGTCCTGTTGCCTATTGCTTGGCGTTGTCACCTAGCCTAGCGCGCATCCATGATGTGTTTCATGTTTCTGTGTTGAGACAATATATTCCCGATGTGACCCATGTTCTTGATTAGGGTGCCTTATAGGTAGAGGATGAGCAACTTTCTTTGGAGCCCATCTGCACTCTTCAACATTGTAGGTTGACCCTCAGGAGTCGAGATATAGAGCAGGTAAGGGTCCAATGGGACCCAAGTGGTGAGACTTATAGTACATGGGAGGATGCTTTGCGGTAGAGAGTTTTGTACCCCTATCTTTTTGCAGGCTTCTAGGACTAATCCTATGCCTAGGGGGAGGATGCAGTGCCTCCCATGGTTGCATTATGTTCCATGTTTATTTTGATCTGAGATACTCTGTTTATTTTACTTTGGTTATCAACATGAGGAGATGTTTTCGATGATAGTACCTTATTTTGTTTTCCAATATCTTTGTTGTGGTAGATGGTTGGTTTATGTTGTTGTTTGCAGTTTTCATCATACCTCCATGATGATGCTAGAGATGTGACATGATGCCTTATGATGATATCTAGTTTATTTTTCTTTAAGAAACAATGGATTATGTAAAGAGCTTGCCTAGCTCTAACCCTCTACTTGACTGCAAGAAATTCTTAGTCTAGAATTCTGCTTTCTTTTAATTTTTTCAGCAATACATATATAGTTTCTTCAAATTCTCTCCATGCTTTCATACTAACTGGCTCCAACACCAACAAGTGATAGCAGCTGCTAAGTTGACTGGCCACGGCTGAAGAAGAGAGTACAACTGCCAATAATAATTTTCCATGCCCAGCAATGAGCTGATATCAAACCCTTACGCAATACAAATTCACTCCACATCAATCACACTCTCAACCACTGAATGTAGCCAAAGATGATGCACAATTCGCTGGAATATTTCACTAACTCAAGGTGCTGATTACTGTAAAGAATTCACAATTCTTTCACCATACAAATACTCAAACCCTTCAACTTCTCCCAAACTTGAACCATATTTTTTCATGAATGAATGAATAGCATAATCAATAATGCATTCGATTTCTTCTCCATGTCTTTTATAATCTCTCCACAAGAAATCGAACCCTAGCTTCTTAATCACACATTTCACTTACATAAAGACTGCTTTATGTGCACATTTGAAATATAATAAACTATTATATTTCTTTCCACTTTAATGATGAAAAGAGACCCTTTCATTAAAATAACAATATTCTGACACATAAGGTTCCTGTTTTATGAGCTCAGGATTTAAAAATTCTCAACCCAGTTCCAATGAGCTATAACACTAAGATGTCCAATATACAATCCCAATAAAAATAACAACCATAGCTGATTTAATTAAATAATAATCATAATTCACCCGTCTTGCGAAAACAACTGAGGAAGCATCAGAATCAAAATCTGATAGCACAGGAGTGATCCTAATGATGAAGTATGATGAATGAACCTGACGGGGTGACTTACTAAAAATAGACGCTCCCTCCAAGAATCTTGGAGCCCAAACCGGAAGTCGAAAATAAAAACTGAGAGCATCATATAACTCCTCTAAATCATCTGAGCTCCGTGGAACCAACTGTTGACTTACTATAAATAGTAAGTCCCTCAAAATGGGGCCACAACCCACAACACGGTCCTCTAATCACTAGTATTAGCCTACAAGGACCCAATGATAGGCTAAATCCACTAACTTCAATGCTCACCCAAAATGGGGACATTAAAGATTATTATGTCGATGATTATATCTGATTTCACCATAGTACTGTGTCTTATATGCCGTTGGATATTTTAGCAATTACTTCCATTGATATATGTTCATGTTGTCATGATTGATTATTTAATGCTTATATTTAAATGCGTAAATGTTAATGCAATGGTTATTTTAATGAATTAATGTTCACTATTTGCTCATCCAATTGATTTATATATTATGCTTCGTGTGTTTGTACGAAGTGAGACGAAGTCGTAGTTACTCCCTTTGTGAGGTCCACATGATGGCGTCGTTCTTCTTCGCTGTTTGATTATTATATGTTGCGCTTCGGCTATTTTATTGTGAGCAGGTACACTTGATGTTTGTGTGTTTCAGTGAATAGGTACCGGGCACATTCTTCCTAATTATAGGTTTTGAGTGTATGTATATCCCCTGCAGTGGCATAAGAGATAGTATTACTAACCTTTCATGTTGAGCCAATGTCGTCCCTGCATGGATGACGTATTTGTAAGTAGTATATTATTCCCTCCGATACATGTTGGTAAGTTCGGATTCATTATGCATTCGTGATAGACTAGTGACTCTCTGTGCATTTAGAAGTTCCCAGAGTTGTTGCAGATGATTTAATTAAATGTTTTCTTAATGCTTTGGGGGAATTTTAATATTATTTTATTTATCGGCTAATTTGTCATTGTTGGATTCCAACACTTGGGATCAATTTATTTTTTTGGGGAGTGATCGATTAGATTATTTAAATAATCTAATTTGTAAAGTCACTTTTTAAAAAGTGCTTTATATTGTTGAGAGAGTTCTTTCTCTCACTTCTCCTTTTTGGGTTTTGAGAACATTTGGAAAATTTGCTCCAATTTGCATTGGAGAAATTTACTCTTTTGCTCGTTGGGCTTGATCTGCTTGTCAGATTTGTGCGTGGGTTGGAATCGTGCCATGAGTACCTTCGTTTCTGTGGAACAACTTTAAGATTTAGTGAGGATTTTATTCATTCCTGTCGCTCTCAGGTTTCTCCTTCGGCTGTGAGGTAGGACCTTCGATATTTTATTCGTTTCTCTTTATTTTGATCTATTTATTGTTTTCTTTTTCTTGGTGGGCTGAGAGTTAGTACTCCCCCACTTTCTGTTAGCTTGTAGTCGCCCGATTGACTCCCTACATGCAACTGAGGTATTAATTATGGGTTTTATTACTGTTATACTGCTCAAATGTAATGAGCCTACCTGGCTCTTTGTCAGATCTCAATGCAATATTCACTTATTACCAATAAATAACTAAAATACTTGAAAATCAAATATCATTTTATTGTAATTTTCAACTATAAATAAGCTATAGCGATAAGCAACAATTGTGTTCATAAATTAATAAAACCAACACAAATCTGTAATTTTCCCTTGTTTTACATTTCCATTCCAAATCGTAACAATATTAAGGAGTGCTATGTATATTATGGTCTACCTTTGGAAAACCACCATCCTTGCTAGCTGCGGAATCACACTATCACCACGCGGCTTCCATTCTTCTTGCTGGCCGCGGGACTCTACTCATACGCGCGGATTACACTCCAATCTACCTGTGCTAATTGCATAGCGTAACCTCACAAAGATACACACGGAATGCTGAGGGTGTTACTCGGGCACCAGACCATAGTCCATTACCACAACAAGATTCGCTATCCAACTACAATGGTGTTTCCTTCTTGCGCTGAGAATTACTACTCCAGGCAAACAACATCTACTACATGCGAAGCCAATTTAAGACACATTTCATTGGACAAGCTACAACCAATTCAAAGTGCTGGAACAACTTGATCGAATTCTCAATTCGATAAGCACAAACTCTTCAAACCCTTAAACAGTATTGTTTACAAAATTTTCTTAAAATTCATCAGCTCATAACATGAATTCCATAATTAATTGTACTCTCAGTGTGCCAATTAATTATTAACAAACTCCTCAGATAATGACCTCCAGAATAAATCAACTTCTCCCTTAGTTACAACAAAACAATAGAGAGATGTAGCACATGTTTACCTCAGCACATTTGCCAATTTGCAGAACTCAGAAACCCTTATACTTCAGCAAGGGCACAATTCAGAAATCCCGACACAGAGCCACAAAGTCAAAATTTTAATCAAATAATCGAATGCCAATCCCAATGAAATGAGCTCATATTTATAATCCATCCTTGGCCACAGTTTCCCAAAAAGAGCTTCAATTCACAGCTCTTTTAAATAACAACTTCTAACTTATTATAATAAAAAAGTATTATTATAATAATGTGGCTTTATTATTAATTAATATTTTAAAAATATTAATTAATAAATATGAGCTTATGCGATAAATCCCACATCCACTGTTGATTATGCCAAACTGACATAGCTAGCCATTGCACTGCCAAAAATAGCAATTGCCAAAAATTGACTTACTATAAATAGTAAGTCCCCAGCCAAGGAAGTTGTTCACTGAATACTGGTCTGAAGCACTGACCACTGTCCATACCGCCCTGCCAGGAATAGAAACTGACCAATTGACTTACTAAAAATTGTAAGTCCAGACTTACTAAAAAAGTCTAGACTTACTAAAAATAGCAAGTATGCTAACTGGGACCCTCAAAACTAGGCATCAACTCACGAGGGTCGCAATGATGAGCTGACCAAGCCACTGCCAATACCTACTAAAAATGGGGTCATCACATCAAATTTCCGTAAGTGTCTAGAAATGAGTTTTTATCGCATTTATGTGTTGTTGGGTACCTATGGGCAATTGGGTTTTTGTTTTGTAGCTTTCTGAGAAGTTTGGTTTTTGAGAAATTTCAGGGTCGCCTCATTTTGCGTGCCATCCAGTTATACTATTTATTTTGTCCAGGTTTCCAACCATTCTATGGTTTTATATTGTTGATTTTAGGTTCGTGAATGAACCTATACTCCTGGCAAAGTACCCAATTGAGTCTGTCGTGAGCACTTGTGTTGTTTTTCCTTCTTGTGGGATTGTTCTCCATGCTTGATTTTGATCGCATTGGAATGTGTGATGATGGTGTTTGAGACCACATCACAAGATCTTTGTGTGCCATGGCAGGATTACATTGGGACCCATGCTCTTGGTTGAGGCCAATAGAGCCATGTGCTATACTTCTTTTGCTTCCCTCTTTGATTGAGGTTTGTAGTCTTTCTATGCATCATTGTGTTTGACTGGTAGGTGTGGAGTAGTGGGATGGAGTAGCTCACTAAGGCGGGCTGGGACAGAAAGTTCTCCTAGGGTATCTCTTGGTTGAGTTATTTTAAGAAGTGATAACCTTAAAATGAATGGGGAAAATTATAATAATGATAAAATTAGTGTTTTATCCATCGGTCGTCTATTTGAGAGAGGTGAGCCCAGATAGCCGTAATCTAGTTGCGGATGGTTATCTGGCATATCATCGACCGTCTGTTTGAGAGACGTGTGTTGGCACAATAGAGCTTCCTTGTTGTGAGAAGGATTGCTTGACTCCACACGGGCCTATATGACCCGTGTGATGACATTTCATTCTTGAGTCTCGACATCGTACCCTGTCTAGCTTGAGTAGTGACCTTGACCTACTCGTATTGCGTCCTTGCATTGGATCTTTGTACCGTTCCCTGATTTTATGCATCTGCTTGGCATGAGTGTATCCCTTTCTGGTGTGAGTGCTTATATTGTGTGTGGTCGGGGTGCTATCTCCACGAGCACGGTGGGTTGGGCCTATGGGTACCACGTGGTAGGAAGGCGTTGCTAAACTTACCACTACTGGGGACTGGTGTACAGATGGTGGATGACTTTCAGTGATGCAGTTCTCAAGCATAATGTGCTCTTTTCTATCCCTTCTTGTCATCTTCATGTATAATACTTATACTTGATTTAGATTCTTAGTTTGACTTATTTTTGCATTCAATGACATCGAGTGTCCATACCCTCAATATGCATGTATCTGGTACTCCCGAGTGTGGACCTAGCTTTCTTTTCATGTTGTACGTTGGTGTCAGCATGCCTACCCATTTGTTGAACTGAGAATCTCAGTTGTTGTGTTTTTGGCAATGCCTTCTTTCGTAGTCCTTACTTGATTCTTTTGGGTGGTGACAAAAATGTTGATGTCCTAGGATGGTTTTAGGTTCATATTATCATAGAGCTCGTCAAGATCTTTTTGACGCTTTTTGAACGGAGTCAATCGGATGTCAGATGCAAAAGTTATGGCCTCCAAAAGGTCATGTCTTCTAGTAGAATGTCGTTTCCGGTCATTAGAATTTCGTTTCCAGTTGCCAAAGTTCTTTTCCAGTTATTCTTCTTTCGTTTCTGGGAAAGTTTGTTTCCAGTCAGTCTTCTGTCGTTTATGGGACAGTGGATACTTCCGTGCATTTTTTGGAAAACCTTATTAGCATTCTAGATACCCTTTTTTTGAGTAGAGACCATCCCATTCATAACAGACTGGTTTTGTATTCGTTGGTTAAGCTTATCTCGTTCTTGTATGTAGAACTCATGCTTTGGTTTATGTATAGAATGGTAAATGAACTTGTATGGTTAACCACTGTAGGAACTTTCATTTGGGCATAAAAAGAACATCTTGCTTGGGATAGATAGCATAGCTCTCTTGTAATCTTTGAACATTATCTAGATCTCCTTTGAGTTCTCTTGGGAACGTGTGTTCTTCATTCCAAGTATATGGTTCGTGGCTTGGGAGTCTTTGGAAGTATTAGAAAGACTTCCGCTTGTGTAGGTGAAAATGTGAGTTTTTCATGTTCCCTGAGTTTCTTTTCATGTTTAGATGTTTTACTATTGCACTTGATTATTCTATTATGTTGTTAGGTAACTTGTTTAAAAAAATATTAATTAGTTCATATTTTATCCTTGTGTTCCAAGGATTCTTGGGCGGGGTATTACAATTTCTATTGATGAATTATGTGGTGGACTATCCATGCTAACTATGGATCACTGAGTGATTCCTTAAAAATAAGGCTAGTGACATTAATGTCCTAATTACCTTGTAGGTGTTGCCACTTTGGAAACTGGTTTCCTCTATCCTCAACAACTTGTGATTTTGGTCACCTATTGAAATCATTCTGTTACCTTTTATAAAACATACACTTGTTGACTTTATACTGCTCCATTGCCAATTTTCCACCTAATTATTTCTCCTATGGTGCTTCAACCTACTTAATTAGTCATATGCTCCTGAAAGAGTAAAGATGAATTAAAGTATTTGCTAAACTAGTTGTAATAACCTTGTGTTTAAATCACCTCCTCTAATGTAGCAAAAAAATTGAAAGAAATTTTCAGGCATAAGTTTCATTTGATAAGCCAAATTTGAGAAGTAATTGGAATATCCCTAAACAGGGATAATGGAAAAACCACAATATCTCCAAAAATATGTAATTGAAAATTCTGAATTTTATTTGCAAAAGGATAACCCTTCAACAAACTCAGATTTGTGCTTAGAATATTTTTTTCTGATTTTCTATGATTTTATAGGAATTTCTGAATATAAAAAGTTACGAAAAAGTTGAAAACACACTAAAATTGCCCAAAAATTTCAGAAACAACTTACATTATTTTTCTTGTATTTTTGAGTTGAATGTAACGAGCAACATATAGGTTAATGGCCAAATACCTCATAAAATACCTTCAAGACCCTGGCCACATCTTCCAAAACCCTTAGAAAGTCAGCACTATACCTTACAATGATGTCACCCTTGTCCTTGCCGATGTTAGCCTCAAGGATGCTCAGAAAAATGCAAGAATTTTGCTGTAGGTTGTCCACATATGATTCTGATATCTCTCAATCACGCCTCCAAAATAGTCTCCAAATCTCATAAGAAAAAAATAGCTCTGAAAATGATGTTCTAGGGAACCAAAGACCAAAGCCCTTCCACTGAAACACACCTGACACCCTATTGACTAGGGGGAACCCGTATGTCTCTCTTAAACTAGGATCACTCAAGGGATTCAAACCTCAAGCCAAGAAACTGCAGCAACAATATAGAAAAGTATAATCACATAATGAGCTCCAAGAGAGCCCTAACATGTTATATAATGGCTCCCATAAGAATTATCTAATCTCAGCCATAGATTCATTGCAAGCCCAATTCAATGCTCAAAATAAAACCCTAAAAATTGAGCCAATAGGCTCCTAATTTTCCAATGCCCCCTTTGCCCCTTTTTACACATGTTAAGCAAAAATCACTTAAAGTACATGTCTCTTAAGTCATTATACTTAAAAGGGGAAATAGTAAGTCTCTAGGCTAAGAGTCACTCAAGTTTCATAAAAAGCACAACCACAACTTAAGATCACTTAAGTTGCATAAAAAGGTGTGCCCACAATGTAAGAATAGAATAGAGAGCAAGACAAAGTCTCTAACACTTATCCAATAATGGTCTAAGTCCTCTTCATCTTGGGTAATCGAAGGAAAGGTCAGCCAATGCATAATTAAACTTCGTGGTTTGAGTTGGGGACAATACAGTAATCCACATCTGAGCATAACAACTAAAACCCATTTTAAAATAAAGTTTGTTTTCAATGCCCATAAGATACTAGAATTATAAGATGTGCCTAGAAGATACAAGAGTCTTATACAAACCATAGGAAATATTGTTAAGACTAACTAATGTTGGTAATTTGAAGGATCACTCACATGTAGTTTAACAAATGGAAACTAATTATATGCCACCAAATGCAAAGAATTGTAATGTACCAATGACAAGCTCCCGTCCAACGACTTCCTCTTCACTCTATACGAAAGACTCCCTGGCACACTTCTTCCCTCACTCGTACAGTGTTGCTTCCATATGACACCTTGTCCTTGCACTCCGTACTCAACACCTCACTTCCTCCGTACGGGCTTGCCCCTCCACATCGAATGATGTACGACAACACCTCACTTCCACCTGTACATACTTGCCACTCCACACCGTATGACACATCCTTACATGTATAAATCTACAAAAAAATCCCAATTAATCCTGAATCCTAGAAAAATTGTTGACCAATTGTTGACCTGATTTTGAATGACTTATTTGCATTTAAAGCGCATTAAAATCATATTAAAATCCCTAAAAAATGACAAAAAAATGTAAAAAGTCATTGCAAAAACCTATGAAACCCTAGAAAAAACTCACAAAATTGAGAAATTACTCAGAAATAGGGTTGATTCTAGGACAGTTGTGAAGTCAATGCAGAATTGGTGTGGAAAAATTTGTAATTTTGTCCCTTTAGTTTTCTTTCCGACCACTGGAAAACCCTAAACAGAGGAGCGGGAGGAGTAATGGAAGTCATCAATGAAAACTGAAAAGGCCTCAATCATCCTAAATTGTGGGGGCATGTGAGATAGTGTCAAAGCAAATAATGAATTTTTTCACGGTTTTTTGTAAATCTGATTTTTTGCTGATTTTTTCCTAATATCTTAAAAAAATCCTACTACTCTGGTTTGTCGATTTATTCCCTAAATGATTTATGCTTCTATGATCCGTACTACAATACCTCACTTTCTCCATATAGACTTGCTCCTCCACACCAAACGATGTATGACAACACCTCACTTCCACCCGTACGTACTTGCCACTCCACACCCTTACACATACGGACTGGCGACACTCTTGACTTTGTACCCGCCGTACAGAATGGATCATTGTACGATGACTTCAACTGACGGTTCTACCAAACGGATATGTTATTGCCAATAAATCAACACATAGGAAATATAACACTAATGAGTCAACGCCAATTGAATAATTAGAATTTCAGATAATATCTTTGATTATTACAGAAACTTCACAAATTTGACAATGAAGTACAAACTGAAATATCTGAAGCGACATCTCCAACAGAAGACTAGGGTGGCTGCTAACTATAGAAACTGCAATTACAGACTAGGGAGGGTCTTGCACCTCCGAAACTGCAAACAAGAACTTAATTCCAATTGGAATCGCAAATACACAAGAAAATATAACTCCACCTTATTACCTAGGGTGCCAGTCAACGCCTTATAAAAGCCTCCAAGAAGTTTCTGGAAAGTTACAATAGCCCAGGCCGACATGAATTTATTATTTTGGCCCCTTTTATTAATTAATTAAAGAATTCCTTTATAATATTATTTAAATTTTAGGACCTCTTAATTAATTAATTAAATTAATTCACTCTCCATTAATTTGGGGACATTACAAGAATATAGACAATAGAAATTGCCATGAGAATAGTCAAGAAGGAGAATGACCAAGAGAGCTTCTGAAGTACATATCTAGTCAAACACATATAATTGTCAACCAATAGGGTGTGATGGGTGGGCAACCATTAGAAAAGCACTCATACAAACACTAGTTTTCTTGACCATGAGTAATCAAATTTATATAATACATATACAAATACATATTATTAATCTGAAATAAAATACTAAAATACTTTTGTGACTCCAATCTGCTAGAATGCTCTATAAGAAAAGTCTTTTAATGTTTATTTGCCAAAAATATGTAGACTCAGTTGTCAATCACCTTAGGTCGTTGATTGTGGGTGTCCCATTAGATGCTCAGAGTTAGGGATACTGCCAGCCCTTGAGACACTAGGTAGTGGTGGTTGTTGGGATTATTTCTTATAGGATCCAAAAGGTTACAATATTCTTGCATCTTGAGATTTAGATTTACTTGGGCACCATGTCCCTCCTTCCACTCATATTCACATCTCTTAATGACTAAATATAAATGTAATATGGATGTACCCTTGTTCTTGTATACTCATGTATCTATTTCAAAATGATTTGCTTGTTATTGTACTTTCCTAGGGCTCTAGGTGACTATGGTTGCAATCCCCGGATATTTGAAAACCATGAAAGTATTAACCTTTCCGAGCATTACAAATTCCTCGTTGATTATGTAGATCCATTTTTCCATTCCACAAGGATTTCTCAATTTTGGGTTACACTGAATGATGGAGTTTCTTGATAATCCATTGCTATTGCATTATCAAGACATATAAATTAATGGCACATATGTTGGATGCAAATAATAAAAACTTGAATAAGAAGTAGAGTATAAAAATAAATAGGACTTGAAAATGGTCAAAGTATTCTAAGGAGAAAGATGTATGGTTTAATGTTTATCAAGCTTTGATATTTTCTATAATCATTTTTGAAATGTTTTAACATTCCTTGCTTACTACAGTCATTATATAATACTACATGATGCTAACAATGTTTGTCATGTTGATGTATGTAACAGAATTCTTTAATTGGAATAGGGTGAAACTTATGTATTGTGATGGTGCCTCTTTTGCTGGAGATTCATATGATGAGGTGTGTGGTATGAAGATCTATTTCCTCCTCATTGCAAAAAATACCATTTTGGAATCTTTATGATATTTATATCTCCACTTGATGGCATGTTAAAAAATTAAATTTTAAAAGGTCTTTTTTTATCGATAAAAAGCTATTGCCAGATTAATATTAATAATAGGTTCAAAGTATACATCATAAAAGAAGTCCATAATAAGAAAATTAAAATACTCCTAATAGTTTGTTGATAGAAAAACTACGATCCACTATAAAAGATAATCATTCAGAGATCAAAATCAGAAATCAAAGTCCCCATCTTCAAAAAATGCTTGTTACTAACTACATTCTATAGATCATATCGAAGTTCTTTCACATCATATAGCTAATAGTAGTCAAAATTCTACATAAAACTATATCTATCTTATCTTGGATTCTTGGAAGATGATCATGCAGCTGTTCTTTGACAACCATGTCCACGGCAACATCCTTGTCCTCTACCCAAATTGCCCCCGACAGCAGTAACGGAAACATCATTTGTAGTTCTCTGTGTGAAAACTGTGGGTTGGCCTCTTTGTTCCTGAATCTTTCTCAATTCCTCTTGGGTTCTCAACGCTACCTCCTTAGCTATCCAGTCCGGATCCCACTCTTCTATATCCTATGGTGGAGGGCCCTGGGAATTGAAAATGCTTAAAAGTTCAGCCTCCATGCTTCCCTTTATTTCCCACCACCAAATTCTCCTCTATGAGAAAATTTCAAACCCAGCTTGGACCCTTATTGTGTTTGAGTTTGTAGTGCTTCATTAAAAAATCAATCTTCTTCCAAATCTCCTTCTCTTGAATTTTCTTTGGTCTTCAATATCCAAGATTGGGTTCCTTTTAGGACGGTGGCCATTGATAAGTTCTATGTCATAATCTTTCTGTCTCGGGATCATGAGGTTTTCGTCAATATTTCTGAGGATTTTGGTCATGTCTATCAAGAAATCCCTATGGAATACCTTTCGACACATTTTTTCTGTAGTCCTTTTACTCAAACCTACATGCAATAATATAGCTAAAAACAGTGCTGCAATCTTCGTATTCACCCTATATATACTTATGATTCGCTGTGATAAAATCTCTTCCCAGAATTCCTAAAATAATTTTTACCAACATGATGTGTGGATCTAATAGGATTTCATGCTTCCTTTGTTCGGTCACAAGCCCTAGAAACACAACTTGTATTTTAGGTCTCTCAACCTTGAATAAGATTAGTGACTCCATATTTTCAACCTCTTTACTCACAGACAAAGCCCTAGATTCTAATATTTTTTATCAATTCTTTAAGGAAGAAAAACATAAAGATAACTCACTTTTATTCTTTTCCCTTTTCTTCCTTTTGCCTCTTCCGCTTGACTCTCTACAAATTTCCTCTACTCCTTGTCTCCACTTCTCAATTCTTTGCAGCTTGATGTTTGTGATGCTTCACTCTCTGCTATTTGGTGATTACTGTCT
>MU226378.1:331190-343043 GCA_018584345.1 Thuja plicata | reverse complement strand
GATCAATCAACAGATCTTCCATCTTCAGCTTCCACATCTCAAAGTTTGTGCCAGAAAACTTCTCTACATCAATCCTCCCTGACATGCTTGCCATCTTTGCAATCCTACAATACAGAAATGAAATACTCTGCACAAGCTCCCACTCAAACCTTGATTAGCTCAAAAAACCCTGTACCCAACAAATAGAACCAAAACCTGGCCTGGCTCTGATACCAATTGTAAGGAAGAAAAGGTGTGTGGAAATGCTTCCTACGCTAATCTTGAGAGGATGATTATACAAATTTCAACTTAAAGAATTAGAGCGATTCAAAGAAACACATTCAAGAGTATAAATCAAATAACCATAAACACATAACACTGTGATTATCGTGGGAAAAACCCTTATGGGAGAAAAACCCCACACTCTAAAAATTGCATAATCTATTATCAAATCAAAGAAGATTACAATACACTTGCAATGCAAGTTCTTCCAAGAGCATCACCTCAACTCAAGCTTGGAGAGACACCACTAGCATCCTTCTAGCACCCAGCCTTGCAAACAAAACTCCATAATACAAACTCCTCCCCAAGCCCTCCTTATATAGTGATTTTACAACCTGGAAACCACTTGTGGTTTTACAAAAACATGAGCTTAACCACCATGCCACATGTTGCCTATTTTTGACATTTACATTTCCAAGATGGAAAAACAACCAGGTTAAAATAGTAATCCCGTCCATAATTTTGTCCCCTTGTTTAGACCTTCATAAAGGTCATAAAATAAACTAACTATGCTCTAAAAATGGCCCTCCTATATTCTACTATGTACAAGGCACCTTTTGACAACTCATACACCTTTTTCCAATGCATAAACATGTGGAAAAATGCCACAAACAAATTCTGTATTTTTCCTGAAAAAACTTGCAAGGTTGAGACATATTTCTCAACAACATTGTCCCTCTTATAGAGTATAATAATTATAATTGTTTGTAGGACTAGAGATTGTAAGGTATTAAAGTTGAAGATCTTGTTTCTTGATAAGCTTTTGGGAGTAGCATGCTGCTTGAATTGCTGAGCAACCACTTAAAAAATTTCCCCATCCTTCCAGACTTTAGGATTCTCTCAATTGAAATAAAATAGTAAGAACAAAAAAATCACTATTTTTATCATTTTTCAAATTGCCTTTTGGTTCTTTGTATTGGAGTATTGAACATTTGTGTGCATGCATTTGGGAGTGAGGATTGATCGAGATTACCAAATTCATCAGCTTTTATTCAACAAAAATTGATGGTACTTAACACTTTTCTACTTATATTTTTCCTTTGTTTTCATTCTACATTTGTAATGCTAGGGTTTAATTATGTAATATTTATTTCTACTTTTTTATTACAATGATTACAGGGTATGCAAATGCTCTATCACTTTTTGAGCTAATGAATCACATTGGAATACACAGATTGAAATGGGTACACTTAGGTAGTTTTGTAATATCTCTTAGTTACTTACTTCTATTAAAATAATGAATGAACTCGCACGAAATGTACAAATCTATAAAAGCATATGTGAACACAAAATACATTAGAATCTATAGATAAATAAGGATGCCAAGTGTCAAAGTTCATGCCTGTTGATGTGATTTTTTTCCACTATGACATACATAATCAAACATCCAATGTTTTCGAATGAAACACTAAATACTTGATCCTCTCTTGAATAAGATCATCTTGCCTGCTAAGATTGAAAAGTAAGATCATGAAATGACTTCAAGATTCCTTCTATTGTGGATACTCGCTCAGTGAAATAATGTGATTTGATGGTAATCACTTAGGGGACTTACACTATTCGTCCAATGGATATCAACTATTTGCACTTCTATAGATTTAACTTCACAATGTGCAGCGAAAATATAGTTTTGTTTTTTCTAATTTCCACTTCAACTTAAACTTAAACTAGCTAACTTCAACTACTTGTAATTGTGAATACAAGGAATCATGGATGGAATTGGACTCTACTAGATGCATTTTTATCAGCGACTTCCACCCACCTAGAGAAAACTTATAAGGATTACTCAAATGTTTTTTGCATTGATATCTCCTCTTCAATCCCATAAAATGGATGCAAAATAAATATTAAATATCAATTAAAGTTAATTTTTTTCATTGGCTTGCCACATGAGGCACACTTATAGTCAACAAGAGGCTAGCGACCCAGATTTGTCAAATCAATCAAGTAAACATCCACAATTAATTTAATTCAACTAAACTAATTCAACATGAAAAGAAATCCACTTCAAGAGAAAGATTGGGGAAACCATGCAACACTTCAAAGTAACATTAAGTAATTCACCGTGAAGAAACAACAATGAATTATCAAACACTTTAATAAGAATTATAGCAATAATTTGATCAATTCTCTCCCTTAGCTAGCCTAATCTGATCTCCTAAATTGCTATCTCTCTAGCTTCTACCACTACTAATCTAATGAATTACAAATGAGAAGGCCTTGGCCTTTTATAGATGTTCAATTACAATGAAGGGCCAAGATCAAGGGTCAAGATTTATCCCTACAAACCATAATTAGGGTTGCCAAGCTATCAACCAATTACATGAAGGCTTAGCTTTGTGGGCCAATAATAAAATTACAAATCTTTTGATAGAAAATAAGAAAATTGGACACTTGGCATGATGTGTGATTGATCAAGTGCTTGTAGCTTGAATTTTCTGATTGGAGAAAACAACTAGGTGGCATCTCATCATCTTTATCTTGTAGATTTGATCTATCTTCTTGGAGAAGAGAAAATATCTCTTGATACTCAACATTGTCTAGCTCTCCCTCATGATAGAATATTCCTGAATTACTTCAGCTTTCGATCCTCTTTATCTTCTTTCGAGTCTTCTCCATTCTCTAAAATTTTCCTCATAGATTTGACTTGAATTTGCAAACATGAACCTTCTAATCTTCATTTTCAAACATAAACTTGCATTTTGAAACTTTACTCTTGATTGAACTTTATTGCATTTGGGAACTTGGTGGTATCTTCATGTGGTGGGATCTCTCAAAATAAACTTGGATTTTAGGAGGAAACCCAAGTTGATGAAACTTTCTCCCAGTTGTGAATCTAGACTTATCTTGAACCATCTTGATCTCGATTTGGATTTTCTTTTGATAATCTGATTCGACACTAGTACATTTGAGACCTCTTTTCAAAGGCTATGCATCGCAATTCTGACACTACCCCTTCAGGAAAGCGACACAGACCGGTGTTGCAGTTTTGGTGTTGGAATCACCGATGGCTGGTATGTCTATCGTTATTGCGACGGTATCGACCATCGCAATATGCACCGGCTACGATGGTTAACATGCCATCGTTACACATTATGAGTGTCACAATTATGATGGGTATGCGATAGATATGTTGTCCATGCGATGTCCAACTGTCAGATTATTCTGACATCTGGACATCGCATTTAGTGCTTTGGTGTCGGTCGTTCTTTGATATGATATAGTGAAAATGATGACACATTGATCATTTAATTTTTATGTTTTTTTGGTCACTGTGATGTCTCCTTCATGGCACTATATTTTAGCTCCTTTAGTTGGTACTTTATTTTACTTTGAAGTTATATCATACTCTTTATTTCAGCCCTTCTCCTAATTTGAAGCAGTATTAACTCTTCAACTTGTTTTTAGTAGAATTTAGATCTTTTAGATATTCCTCTAGCTCCACTATCTCCTAAGAATCATCTTCATGGTTTGATATTTATACAATAGTTACCTCATTATACATTGGTATCCTAATTACTAGCTGAGTGACTACAGTACCCTAGTTTGCATTATTAGATGATCTTGTTTAATTTGTGTTCATTTCATGAAAAGATACATGTAAAGGAAAATAAATTTCTGCATCTAAAGACTACATGTATATATATCCCAAATGACTTGTATATACTACACAAGGAAAGGAACTAAAAGATAAAATCATCTAGGTTGTTGTGAGCATAGCCAACTTTTAGAATAATATGCAAGAGTACATGCATACATAAGAGGATGAAGATAAATAATAAGGGTACCAGACATTACCTGAAGTGATGAATTTTTGACCCGGGTATGAATCTAGTGTGCTCCAGTGTGATCTAGAACCTGCAAAGAAAAGAGAGATGGGGGTTAGATCAAAAAGATCTAAGAAATGAATGGCATCCTATTACTGATCCTCATCTACAATTATGCATATGCATAGTCAAGCCATACACTTCTGAAAGAAAAACCATTCTATAGGACATGTGCACTCAGAAGAATGTTGCAGAAAGGAAAGAAGATACCATATTTTTCCTCATGAAATGATTATAAACGGGGAGTACCACATAGTGAATATCAACGGAAAAATAATTAAAGAGAGATCAAACACTTCACACAGTGCCTTGAAGGTAATAGCAACAATGCCCTAGCTCTCAAAGCTTGCGGGTCATCAAGCATTCCAAATGAAAATATGTAAACAATGCCAGTATTAAATAGTGAGATCATAAACAATGCATGATTCCCTAGCTTGTAGCCCGTGAGCCATCAAGACATTTTCTCATGAAATGATCATAAACAGGGAGTACCACATAGTGAACATCAACAACAAAACAAATAAAGAGAGATCAAACACTTCACACAATGCCTTGAAGGTAATAGTAATGATGCTCTAGCTCTCAAAGCTCATGGGTCATCAAGCATTCCAAATGCAAATATGTAAACAATGCCACTATTAACATTCATATTGTGCCATTAAATCAACAAATGCCATAAAAATGAAATTGAGTTAATGAGAAGACAAAGCTCGAATGCCTACCTCAAGTCATGGCTACCATATGAAGATCAAATGCTAAGGAACTATGTTATAAAATTTCAAGGCATGAAATTTAATAACTGTACATATATTTTCTTCGACTCGCCCACATTGTAAACTCAATGCTAAGAAGCAAAAAGTATAAAATTTCATGCCTTGAAATTTTATAACATAGTATTAAATAGTGAGCTCATAAACAAGGCCGTGTCTATGCAGCACAATATTTGCACCTTAGTTAAAAAAATATGTTAACAACATGTATGTTAGCCTATTGTGTTTGTTTGCAAATTACTAACACATGTTAACACAATAGGCTAACATACATGGTGTTGACTTATTGTGCCATTAAATCAATAAATGCCATCAAAATAAAATTGAGTTAGCGCAATGCAAAGTGGAAACTTTCCCATTTTACCACAGTTAGGGCCCCCTTTTACCATGCTTTATGAGCTTTATATGGTTGGTTAAGTAGGTCATTAGAATGTATATGATCAATCAAAGAAGAAATTATTATTTTTGGGGGTCTTTAAGTAATAACCAAGAGCTATTATTTTATATTCTTCTGTTCTATTTATAAACTCTTTCTTGATTGTAGTTATTTTAATCTTCAAAGGACAATTAAAATATCTTGATTGTAATTATTTTAATGTCAAAATGACCATATAAAAGAAAGCATCAGTGGAAGAATGCAGATTCAGGAATATAAATAAGTGAAGGATTTTGGTTATGTGAACTTTTGTGCAGGAAGATTCTCCAACAATTGTGGTAGAAGTACAAGTGAGTGTGAATTGTTTGTTTAATATGATTTAGTAAAAAAACTATGTTGATAATGTTTTTCTTTGGATTTTTAAGGACTCTGATCAAAAGCCTATTTTATCTATTTATGGGTAGCTATGTCAATATGGGTGTGATGACATATAACTGATTGAATGTTTGAAGATGTTAAGTTGATCACCAAAATGCAGAAAGATAATGCAAGACATTAAATCAGTTAATGGATTGTATTGTCATTGATGTCAACTTTATATAATCTGATCGGTTATATTCAAAGTGTCAAAGACTTTAGAGAATCAGAGAGATAAATATTATGCTTTCAGTAATGCATAAAAGATTGGCATTCACTATGTAACTACAAACATCGATGGTCAATGGAACCCGATGGGCAGAGAAACCTGAGAGTGAAGTCACAGTGATGCCTGAGCAAGAAACTCGACAGGCATTACCGACAAGCAGAATCACAAGCATAACCAATAACTAGAAGTACAGTGTTACCCGATGGAGAGACAACCCCAATGGACAGAAAACACCGAAGGAGAAGCCCGAGGAGAACTGAAGTGTTGACCGAAGCTATCAAAGAGTTAAAACACCAAAATTAACTAAAGTTTATAAATGACAAAATACTTTGTTGGCAGAGCTAAAGATAGAATTAACTAGTTTTTAACATTGTTTTCATTAACTTCTTATTTATGAGTATGCCCGCAACCATATTCCTGAACCTATCCCTAAGAGGGTTAAAGGAAGTGTGAGGCAGGTTAAACAGGAAAGTAAAAAATAGAGTCTGAAAAAAAGGGTTAGAACAAAGAAGGGGACTAATTCGGAGAAGACTGGTTATGAAACCCTACAAAACCAGGGAAAAGACAAAGAGGACCAGAACAATGGAGATAGTGATACTAATAAAGAGAATATGGAAAATGAGAAAGAGGATCAGCTGAGAAAGGATAACTCTCAGATGGAAGAGGAGGAAATGCCCAATACTAACGATGAGGGCACGGGTGCTGAAGTGAACTACAAAGAAAACGAAATTGATGGAGACAGAAAAGAGGGAGATGAAAAAGATGAGAAGAAGAATGAGGATGAAGGTGAGGAAGGAAATATGAAGTAGCTGACTTTAAAGGCTGAGAAAAGGAATAATAAGAAAAGGAGAATGGGCCCAGATGAGGTCGATTTTGAAAGAGATGACAGAATCCCGAAAAGCAAAGTGGACTATGGGGAGAACATGGAAGACTGGCTTAGTGAGGAGATGATGATTATGAAGCAACAATTGACTGAGATGCAGGAGGCAATGGAGACTTTCAAAGCCAAGGTTGAGGAAATGGAGAATAAGTTGATGATTAAGGTAAATGACAGCAACAGAGAAGAGGAGTTCACTACTAGAGTTAATGAGACTATGGAAGAAAAGGTAAAAGAAATGAAAGAACAAATAAGCTAGAATGGGCACATGATACGGGTCATCCTAAAGCACAGTAACGATGGGCTGCAAGTGTCGATTCAGAACCTGAAAGTGTTATACGCTTATCTGGAAAGAAGCCTGCTGAAAAACACCACAATTACCATAGAAGAAAAGGTTAGCAGCTCAGGCCTTGGTTCTAGAAACCGAAGTGGAATAAAAAGAAAAGTCCCTGAGATCCCAAAAGAGATGCTGGAGCTGAAGGAGTCCATTGACAAAGTGGAAGAGATGCAAAAGGAGGTTGAGGAAGCCCACCAGAAAACACTGTAATGTTTTTTCTTCTGGTCTAGAAATTTTGCTGGAAATTGTGTGAACCGTTGTGCTGGAAACTGTGCTTCCCTTTGGCAGTTTTTGTTATTTCCTATTTTAGTTCTATATTGTCTCTTTGGGTCCTTCCTTTTGTTCGATGCAGGCTATCTATGTTTGTATGTGCCTTTGATGCTTATCTCTAGTAGCTTTTTGTAAAAGGTTTTTGGGTCCTTTCGAAACCTGTTTTTACCTTAATCAAAAGCATTATTTTAATCGACAAGTTAAAGCCAGAGATAAGTAAAAGATTTATAGTTGTTTTATACAATTGTCATAGAGAAATCTAAGGAATAAAACTTGAGTAAAAACTTTAAAGCAAGATTGGCTAAAATTGCGGATCATGACAAGAACAAGAAAATCAAGAAGTGAGAAATGGTGATATCATGTCGATAAAGAGACACTCTAATTCATTATGAATTAGGGGAGTGAATAGAGAAAGAGGATGTTGGAGAGAAACTGATGAATAACAACTTCATACAAGCCTGATCAATCAAGCTGAGGAAAGAGATAAAGATTTCTGTGAACACCGAGCAACAAGAGAAGCACATCATCACCAAGAAGAAAGAAGTGGAGCAAAGGTATTAAAAAGATACAATGATTAGAAAGGTATTATGAGCTTACAATAGATCTGAAAATCTAAAAGTTTAAGTTGTATGTCTGAATAGATCGTTTATTGTTTCAGTTTAACCATTGATTCAAAAAGTCACTTAGTTGAGCAGGACTTAAAAATCCTTTTTATATTGAGATACATCCCAAGGAGTATCAAAAATTTTGATCACAAAGATAGCATGAGATGCCAGATACCAGTTGACAAACTACACTAGGTTTGGTCATAAAAGGTAGCATAGAGATTCCTGATATCAAGTGACAAACTATTCTATTTAAATCCTCTAACAAGGTCACACCTAACAATGTGTTTGTAATCTTTAATAGGGTTGGCTCTTCACCGAGCTCACTCTAGAAGAGTGAAAATTTTGGGTTATCAGTCTCAAGGAGTTTTTCCCTTAACAGGGTTTCCATGTTAAAATCTATGTGTCACTATGTTTATGAGTTACTTTAGTGTTTTGCATTACACATAACTAATCTGGATTGGTCGGTATACACTAAGAAATTTACTATTTTTTGGTAAATGAAAGACTGCTAATCGGTAAACAGTAAGAAAAAGGTTTAACAGTGAACTCTGAGCAGTAGTTATTTGATAAGTTTATTTGAAGGCATACATCTTGTAGGACTGAAGATAACTAGAGTCTTAATATTGTGGTACTAGTTTTTTGGGTTGATTTATTGGAATATTTTTTAGGCCACTGATTCACCTCCCCCCTCTCAGTTATTCTAACAATTGGTATCAGATCTTGTGTACTTAGAAAGGGAGTTTAACAGCTCAAGAAAAAGATCACAAGATGAACAAGAGAGATGTTCCCAAGTTGAATAAAGACAACTTTGCATCATGGCAAAGAATAATAAGACTCCACCTATCAGGTATTGGTAATTATGTTACTCAACACCTTGATACTAAATATGTGTTGCCTACAGGACCTCGCACTTTTGAGCAATTGAGAGAAAAGCATGAGAATAATTGCATGATGATAGAACTTGCTTCCTCACTCTCTGATGTTGAGTTTGAAGATGTCAAAACATGCACCTCTGCAAAGAAAATTTGGGATAAATTGAAGTTGGTACGTGGAGGAGATGCTAATGTACTAAGATCCAAGGCAAAAATCCTAAGAGGGAGGTTTGATGACGTAAGGATGAAAGAACGAGAAAATATCAGTCACTATAGCTGTAGAATCAAAGAGGTAGTAAATGCTATCTAAAAAATTGGAGGTGTACTTGAAGAAGAGACAGTGGTAAGTAAAATCCTAAGAACCTTACTGCTTGTATCTTCTATTAGAGTATCTGCTATACAAGAAATGAGAGTAGTTGCAGACAATACTATTACTCTAGATAGTCTGATTGGTATACTGATTTCATTTGAGATGAATAACTTTGATAATAGTGTCTTACCATCTATGGAGTCTTCATTCAAATCTTCTTTGAAAATAAGTAATTCAAGTCATAAACACACTATTAGAAATGATAGTGAAAGTGATAATGAGGATCAAGGACTTAATGAGATTGAAGCACTAATGGCAAGAAGATTGTAAAGAGGCAAAGGTAGATACAAAGGTAAATTACCAATTGTATGTTTTAATTGTAAAGAGGTTGGACACTTTGCTATAAGATGTCCTAATAGAAGAAAATATGACAGAAGTAATGACAGAACATATGAAAAGAAGTTTGACTGAGGTGATAACAGAGATTACTAAAGCAACCGACAATCTGACAGAAGAGACACCCAAGACTACAAGGACAAAGGAAATAAATCTTGTTACCTGGCTAAGAATAGAGCTGATGATATTGACACTAAATCTGAAGAAGACATTAAGATGGTATTTGTAGCCATGAAGGATGATTCAAACAAAGAAGAACAAAGGTATGTAGAGACTGCACTCATATCTAAGGTTAGTAAGAATGATGTTTGGATTATAGATAGCGGTTGCACTCACCACATGACCGGCGATAAACAAAAGTTTGAAACTTTTGAATGCGTAATGACACACCTTGTCCAGTTGAAGGTAAAGGAACCATAATGTTGAATAGATTGATCAAATGTGAAAATGATTACTGGGTAAAACAACTAAATTACAATCTGTTAAGTGTTTCACAGCTGAATAATATAGGTCACCGAGTGGCATTTGAGAATAAGAAGGAAAAGATCTTCAATGAGTGAGGAAGGTTGATCGGAACTAGTGAACAGACAAAAGGTAATCTTTTCTATTTTGATGACATTAACACCACTTGTTTGATGACTAAAAACAAAGACATATGGTTGTGGCATAAGAGATTGTGTCATGTGAATTTTGACAACATGATAAATATAAGAAATAAAAGGAAAGTCAGAGGCTTACCGAGCATGTCAAAGCCCAAACACATCATGTGTAAGAATATTCAAAAAGGTAAAATGACAAAGTCTAGTTTCAAGAGTAAAGCCCATACATCTAATGCAATTCTAGAATTAGTCCATACTCATTTATGTGGACCAATGAGGACAAAGAGTTACTATGGAGATAGGTATTTCATTCTCTTTGTAGATGATTATTCTAGAATGATGACAGTCATGTTCTTAAAAGATAAATCAGAAGCATTCAAGATGTTTAAATGGTATAAGGCTATGGTAGAAAAACAAAGTGGTAAGGTAATGAAATGCTTAAGATCAGATAGAGGAGGGGAATTTGTTTTTGATGAATTTACTAACTATTGCAATGAGCATGGAATTAAAATCAAGTTTCTGCACCGAGAACACTACAAAAAAATGGGATTGTTGAAAGGAGAAACAAAGCACATGTTGATTGTGAAAGAACATTGATGATTGAGAAAAGAATCACTCAAAATTTCTCGAGGGAAGTTGTCAGTACTGTTTTCTACACATTGAATAGAGTACAATTGAAGAAGGACACAAAGAAGACACCCTATGAGCTTTGGTATGGTTACACACGCAATGTAAGTTACTTCAAAATCTTTTGTAGTCAATGTTATATTTTGAATGATGAAAGAAATGGAAAGATTGACTCTAAAAGTGATGAAGGTATCTTTCTAGGGTATTCCACCAAAAGTAAGGCTTATAAATATCTTAACAAGTCATCTAACAAAATCATTGAAAGTGCGAATGTAAGAATAGATGAATTTGCAAAAAAGAATGACAAGGAAAGAAGAAAAGAACCAGAAGACTACAACAGGTTTGTTTACACTGAAGAACCTGACACTCTACCTGAGAAACAGTGTATCACTCCCGAGAAATAAATCATTGCACCCGAGCATCAAACTGCAGTTACCAAAAATCAGGAAAATAATTAAGATGATGTTTCGAGCAATGGAGATCAGAATGAAGTTCAAGATGATGAACAAAATGATGGACAAAGAGATAAACCAAAAATTTCCAAGTATTTCAGAAGATGTCATCCACATAATCAGATCATAGGAGACAAGAAGGTTGGAATGAGAACAAGAATTTAGTCACTAAACACTATATGTTTACTTTGTGATTTTGAGCCTAAATCTGTTAATATTGCACTTGAAAATGAAGAATGGGTCAGTGCTATGAATGAAGAAATAGAACAAATTGAGAAGAACAGTACATGGACACTAGTACCAAGATCAGGTGACAAGAATGTCATCGGTACCAAATGGATATTCAGAAACAAGCTGAATGAGAATGGAGAAGTCACAAGAAGCAAAGAAAGATTAGTATGCAAGGGGTATGCACAAGAAGAAGGTATTTATTATGTTAAAACCTTTGCACCCATTGCTAGATTAGGAGTAAGAAATCTTCTTTCTTATGCTTCATACTGTGTGCTAAAAATGTGTCACACTTCTATGAATCATTGTATCCAAGATTGCTCAAGAATGAGATCTCGAATGGCGACTCATAGCTCTCTATTCATGGAGTGCAAGGGTTTGTAATGGAGGCCCTTAG
>MU226378.1:310445-323997 GCA_018584345.1 Thuja plicata | reverse complement strand
GTAGTATGAAAATTTCAGGAAAAAGATAAGAAGAAGGTGTATGTCTGACCACCTTAAACACAATCAAATGATAATATTTTTTTACAAGATTCTAGATATAAGTAGTAGACTCATGTTCAGATGTGACAAATATTATTTTATAATTTTTTTTGAAGTAAATAATTAATTAGAATTTTTCTACAACAACTTTTCCAGAATATAAAAAATCTTGTGTTTGACCACCTTAACTTTGTCTAAAATTCATCAAATTGATTTTTTTTTAGTTTTTAATTGTAGTAGGAAGAGAATAGAATGTGAATCGTGTTTTGGATTTCACAAATGTTATATCGTTTGAAAGTAATAGCTATTTTTCAATCAGTCTATCAATCAGGACTAAAAGGATAAGAAGTAGGCATATGTCTGACCACCTTAGACACAATCAAATGATAATAAGTTTTTACTAGATTCTAGATATAAGTAGTAAATTAATGTCCAGTTGTGACACATATTTTTTTGTAATTTATTTCCAAGTAAATAATTAATTATGATTTTGCTTCTACAACTTTTTGAGAATATAAAAACTCTCATGTCTGACCACCTTAACTTAGTCTAAACTTCATCAAATTGAATTTTTTTATTTTTTTTCTTGTAGTAGGTGAAGCATAGAATGTGATACATCTTTCAGATTTAAAAAATGATATACCATTTGAAAGTTATAGTTATTTTTAATCAATCTACCATTCAAGACTTCTTTTTCACATCGCCACTTTTTGGCATACCATGATCTTGCACATACCCTGGTACTTAATTTTACTTTGAAGCTATATCAAACTCTTTATTTCATCCCCTCTCCTAATTTGAAGCAGTAATAACTCTTCAACTTGTTTTTACTAGCGTTTAGATCTTTCACATATTCCTATAGCTCCATTGTCTCCTAAGCATCATCTTCATGGTTTGATATATATACAATATTTACCTCATTGTACATTGGTAACCTAATTATTAGATGAGTGACTACAGTACCCAAGTTTTCATTATTAGATGATCTTGTTTAATTTGTGTTCATTTCATGAAAAGATACATGTAAAGGAAAATAAATTTCTGCTTCTAAAGATTACATGTATATATATGCCAAATAGCTTGTATATACTATACAAGGAAAGGAACTGAAAGATAAAATCATCTGGGCTGTTGTGAGCACAGCCAACTTTTAGAAGAATATGCAAGAGTACAGGCATACATAAGAGGATGAACATAAATAATAAGGGTAACAGACATTGCCTGAAGTGATGAATTTTTGACCCGAGTATGAATCCAGTGTGCTCCTGTGTGATCCAGAACCTGCAAAGAAAAGAGAGATGGGGGTTAGATCAAAAATATGTAAGAAATGAATGACATCCTATTACTGATCCTCATCTACAATTATGCATGTGCATAGTCAATCCATACATTTCTGAAAGAAAAACCATGCTACATGACATGTGCACTCAGAAGAATGTTGCAGAAAGGAAAGAAGATACCATGTTTTTCCTCATGAAATGATCATAGACAGGGAGTACCACATAGTGAATATCAACAACAAAACAAATAAAGAGAGATCAAAAACTTGACACAATGCCTTGAATTAAGGTAATAGAAATGATGCCCTAGCTCTCAAAGCTCGCGGGTCATCAAGCATTCCAAATGCAAAGATGTAAACAATGCCAGTATTAAACAGTGAGCTCATAAACAATGCATGATTCCCTAGCTTGCAACCTGTGAGCCATCAAGACATTTCCTCATTGAATGATCATAAACGGGGAGTACCACATAGTGAATATCAACAACAAAACAAATAAAGAGAGATCAAACACTTCACACAATGCCTTGAAGGTAATAGGAACGATGCCCTAGATCTCAAAGCATGTGGGTCATCAAGGATTCCAAATGCAAAGATGTAAACAATGCCAGTATTAAACAGTGAGCTCATAAACAATGCATGATGCCCTAGCTTGCAGGTCGCGAGCCATCAAGACATTTCCTCATGAAATGATCATAAACGGGGAGTACCACATAGTGAATATCAACATCAAAAAAAATAAAGAGAGATCAAACACTTCACACAACGCCTTGAAGGTAATAGCAACAATGCCCTAGCTCTCAAATCTCGTGGGTCATCAAGCATTCCAAATGCAAAGATGTAAACAACGCCAATATTAAATAGTGAGCTCATAAACAATGCATGATGCCCTAGCTTGCATCCCGCGAGCCATCAAGACATTTCTTCATGAAATGATCATAAATGGAGAGTACCACATAGTGAATATCAATAGAAAAACAAATAAAGAGAGATCAAACACTTCACATAATGCCTTGAAGGTAATAGAAACGATGCCCTAGCTCTCAAAGCTTGCGGGCCATCAAGCATTCCAAATGCAAAGATGTAAACAATGTCAGCATTAAAACTCATATTGTGCCTTTAAATAAACAAATGCCATCAAAATTAAATTGATTTAAAAAGAAGACAAAGCTCAAATGCTTACCTCAAGTCATGGCTCCCATATACCAAGATTCCAATCTTCCACAGTTAGCGCCCTCTATGCGCATGACGGTATGCAATCACAAAAATTAGAAATGAGCCTTTCTTTTTATTTTTTTGTTTATAATCATGCAGGTTTCGAAATTACGATGGTACCATCGCTATTATGACAGCATCGGGGGCACTTGGAAAAAACACACAAATGGTAGTGTTGTTGCAAATTGGCATCAAAATTCAACCCCAAATGTTGTAGTGTGAATTCCATTCTCATTTGGGACTTGAAAATTGAGGCATCCCTCCTAAATCTTGCACCTGGGATCTTCAATCCACTTGGAGCCTTGAAATCTTAAATTTGGGTCGCCTTCTTAAAGTTTCCTTGTTTTCTTATCAGTCTACTCCTTCAATGATTTTCCCTACAAACAAGAGAGGAGAAGGCATCAATTTATCAAAATTGGTAAGCAACATGAAATAATACTTAACATATTTATGATTTAGCAAGGATATGCTTCTAGACTAGGCTTGATTTTATAATTTTAAATCCAAACGAAACCCGGAGCATACCTTCTTATCCCCCCAAGGTAAACTTGCCTCATTCCTAAAGTTAATCCACCAAACCTTATGTCACCTCAACCCCTTTGGAGGTAACTTGCATTCCCGTTAGAAGAGTAAATTCATTTCCAATCTGAGATTAATTTGCTACCACAAAAGATGGGAAAATTTTCTAGTGTTTGGTCTCAAAATGACATGAAACACTCCTCTTTATATATGCGGTGGTAGGGTGAATGGGCATGTTTCTAACTTAGGCTGACCTTGGCCAATAAAATTTATTTGTTCAAATTTCTTTTAGGCCTACATAGGTCAACCTTGATAGGAGCTTTAATATTTTAATATTTACTTTCTTTCAAATCCAAATCGCTACCTCATTGATTTTTAGCCGAGCTAAATGTAGGGGTGGAGTTTGTCAATCAAAGAGGATAAAATCCTTTGGGGAGGGAAGATTTTGCCTTCCCTTCAGGATAATAACTTTGTTGTTATTAATTTCACACCACCTCCCTCTATCCAATTTCCCTCTTACCACATTTGAAACCCCAACCATTTATTAAACTTGATCATACCTAAAGCAAAAATAAAGGGAGCTCACGGATTATGGTCTTGGTCTTAGATGGAAATTATCGTTGTGTGAGGATGTTGATGTTAATATAAGAAAAAATTAGAAGGGGAAGAGGATAAATCCTCATGCTTGGAAGAAGTCCACAATTCCTTCAGTAGTGTTGGGTGGGAATTAGGGTGTCTTGAGGATAAAATCCTCTTGGGGTGACGGTATCCACCATCCTTTGAAGATTTTTCTCATGAAAGGTGATTCTCCACCTTAAAATGTTGCATTTTATCCATTTGATTCATCCCACACCCACTTTGTTCAATTGTTCCATGAATTTGGAGGTGACAATAATGTTTTTTCAAGTCATGCCAGAAATAAAGAATAAGGGATGAATTTTAACATTCTTCACATTTGAAAAACTTAAAAATTGCTTTCTTATCTCCTCTTAAGTCTCCATTCACAACCTAAATGATCTTCCCTCATCCCCATGATTAGTTTTCTTAGCCAAAATCTTCCCACCCATGAGGAATCTACTTGTCAACCTTATCAAACTTAACCTAATTTTCCCCCAATCTGTCAACAAACATAAAGATTGGGCCCCGTTTCAATCACTAACTTGTACTATGAATAGAAGGAAGGATGATTTATATGACTTTATAGGGGATGGATATCCAAGGGAGGAGAGGATTTTATCCTCAAGCGCATGCAGATTCCACCCTTCCCTGGGGATAACTCTTCATATAACTCGTTGCTCCCTCCAATATTAGTGAATCTTTCCTGATTTCATCCATGTCCCTTTCTTGATTTCCTATTAATATCTTCTCTGAGCTCAAGGAACTCCAACTCTAAACTAACACGTACCACAACGTCATACGCTTCTAAAAAATAAATTCTTCCTGGTAATTTCAACTCCACTATTAAAATAAATATCAAACAATCCATCTCCTCATGCTCATTGGTACCATGTATTGTGCAGTACCCTGATGACGCAAGCTGAGATAACCCAAGTGGAAGTAATTGCTTGTTCAAATCAAAGAAAATTGGGAGAACATTCACCTACCTGTCCATTGAGAAACCTTTATTTTTATTTTTATTTTTTTAGGATTTTCAAATCTTTCACTTTTTTTTTTGGATTTTTCACTTTAGGAGAGATATCCTATCTCAAATATAATGTTGAAAGCTCACTTGTGTTGATATCCAACGAATGAAATTTGTCCATTCCCTCCTTCTAGTGCCAATTTCTGTTGATGTGAGTTTTGTTCCACTACAACATACAGAATCAAACATCCAATGTTTTAGAATGAAACACTAAATACTCGATCCTCTCTTGAATAGGATCATCTCTCATGCCAATATTGCAAATTAAGATCATGAAATTACTTCAAGTTTCCTTCTATTATGGATACTTTCTCAATGAAATAATGTGATTTGATGGTGATTAGTTAGGGGACTTACACTATTCATCTAGTGGATATCAACTATTTGCACTTCTATAGATTTAACTTCACAATGTGCAATAAAATTATAGTTTTGTTTTTCTAATTTCCACTTCAACTTAAACTTAAACTAGCTAACTTCAACTACTTCTAATTGTCAAAGAAAGGAATCATGGATGGACTTGGACTCTACTAGATGAAATTTTATCAGTGACTTCCACCTGCCTAGAGAAAACTTCTAAGGAATACTCAAATGGTTTTCACATTGATATATCCCCTTCAAACCCATAAAATGGATGCACAATAAATATTGAATATCAATTGAAGTTAATTTTTTTTTATCGGCTTGCCACACGAGAGGAAATTAAAGTCAACAAGAGGCTAGTGGCTCATATTTGTCGAATCAATCAAGTAAACATCCATAATTACTTTAATTCAACTAAACTACTTCAACATGAAAAGAAAACTATTCTAAGCAAAATATTGAGGAAGTCATGCAACACTTTAAAGAAACATTAAGTAATTCACCATGAAGAAACAACAATGAATTATCAATCACTTTAATAAGCATTATAACAACAATTTGATCAAGTCTCTCCCTTAGCTAGCCTAATCTGATCTCCTAAACTGTTATCTCTCTAGCTTCTAATTCTACTAATAATCTAATGAATTACAAATAAGAAGGCCTTGGCCTTTTATAGATGTTCAATTATAATGAAGGGTCAATATTTATCCCTACAAACCCTAATTAGTGTTTCCAAACTATCAACCAATTACATGAAGGCTCAACTCTATGGGCCAATAATAAAATTACAAAGCTTTTGATAGCAAATAAGAAAATTGGACACTTGGCATGATGTGTGATTAACTGTGCTTGTAGCTTGAATATTCTGATTAGAGAAGATAACTAAGTGGCACCTCATCATCCTTGTCTTCTAGATTTGATCTATCTTCTTGGAGAAGATAAAATATCTCTTGATACTCAACATTGTCCAGCTCTCCCTCATGATGGCATATTCCCAAATTGCTTCATCTTTTGATCCTCTTTATCTTCTTTTGAGTCTTCTCCATTCTCTGAAATTTTCCTCATATATTTGACTTGAATTTCCAAACATGAACCTTCTAATCTTCATTTTAAAACTTGAACTTGAATTTTAAAATTTTATTCTTGATTGAACTTGATTGCATTTGGGAACTTGGTGGTATCTTCATGTGGTGGGATCTCTCAAAATAAGCTTGGAGTTTAGGAGGAAATCCAAGTTGATTAAAATTTCTCCCATTTGTGAATCTAGACTTATCTTGAACTATCTTGATCTTGATTTGGATTTTCTTTTGATAATCTTATTTGAATTCCCTTCTCATTTGGGACTTGAATCTTGAGGCATCCCTCATATAGCTTGCAACTAGGATTTTGAATCCACTTGGAGCCTTGCAATCTTAAATTTGGGTCACCTTCTTAAAGTCTCCTTGTTTTCTCATCAGCCTACCCCTTCAATGATTTTCCCTGCAAACAAGAGAGGATAAGGCATCAATTTCTCAAAATTGATAAGCAACATGAAATAAGACTTAACGTATTTATGATTTAGCAAGGATATAATTTTAGACTAGGCTTGATTTTATAATTTGAAATCCAAATGAAACCCAGATCATACCTTCTTATCCCCCCAAGGTAAACTTTCCTCATTCCTAATTTTGATCCACCAAACCTTATGTCATCTCAGTCCCTTTGGAGGTAACCCACAGTCCCGTTAGAAGACTAAATTCATTTTTAATTTGAGATTAATTTGCTACCTCAAATGAAGATGGGAAATTCCGCTAGTGTTTGGTGTCAAAATGACATGAATCACTCCTCTTTATATAGGCGATGGTAAGGTGAATGGGTACGTCTCTAACATAGGCCGGCCTTGGACAATAAAATTTATTTGTTCGAATTTATTTTAGGCCTTCATAGGTTGACCTTGATAGGAGCTTTTAACATTTTAATATTTACTTTCTTTCAAATCCAAATCACTACCTCACTGATTTTTAGCCAAGCTAAATGTAGGGGCAGAGTTTGTCAATCAAAGAGGATAAAATCCTTGGGGGAGGGAAGATTATTCCTTCCCTTTAGGATAATAACTTTGTTTTTATTAATTTCATACCACCTCCCTTTATCCAAGCTCCCTCTTACCACATTCAAAACCCCAACCATTCATTAAACCTGATCATCCCTAAAGCAAAAATTAAGGGAGGTCGTGGATTAAGGTCTTGGTCTTAGGTGGAAATTAATCTTGTGTGAGGATTTTGATGTTAATCTAAGAGGAAATCAGAAGGGGAAGAGGATAAAATCCTCACGCTTGGAAGAGATCCACGGTGCCATAGGATTTCGTTTGTAGTGTTGGGTGGGAATTAGGGTGTCTTGAGGATAAAATCCTCTTAGGGTGACGGTATCCACCACCCTTTGAGGATTTTCCTTATGAAAGGTGATTCTCCTCCACCCTTAAATGAATTTTATCCATTTGATTCATCCCACGCCCACTTTGTCAAATTGTTCCATGAATTTGGAGGTGGCAATCATGTGTTTTCAAGTCATGGCAGAAATCAAGAATAAGAGATGAATTTTAAAATTCTTCACATTTGAAAAACTTGAAAATTTCTTTCTTATCTCAAGTCTCTATTCACAGACTAAAAGATCTTCCCCCATCCTCATGATTATTTTTATTAGCCAAAGCTAGGGTGAAATTTATGGTAGGAAGAGGATAAAATCCTCATTGGAGGGTGAAATCCGCCCACGCATGAGGAATCTACTTGTCAACTTTATCAAGCTTAACCCAATTCCNCCCCCCCACCCCAATCTGTCAAAAAACATCAAGATTGAATCCCCTTTCAATCACTAACTTGTACTATGAATCAAAGGAAGGATGATATATATGACTTTATAAGGGGTGGATATCCAAGGGAGGAGAGGATTTTATCCTCGCAGGCAGATTCTGCCCTTCCCTAAGGATAAATCTTCATATAAGTTGTTGCTCCCTCCAATCTTAGTGAGTCTTGCCTTATTTCATCCATGTCCCTTTCTTGGTTTCCTATTAATATCTTCTCCAAACTCAAGGAACTCCAACTCTAATATGACAAGTATCGCAGGCTCATACACTTCTAAAAAATAAATTCTTCCTTGTAATACCAACTTCACTATTAAAAGAAATATCAAACAATGCATCTCCTCATGCTCAGTGATACCCTGTATTGTGCACTGCCCTGATGCCACAAGTTGAGATAATCCAAGTGGATGTAATCGCTTGTTCAAATCAAACCAAGTTGGGAGAGCATCCACTTGTCTGTCCATTGAGAAACCTTTATTTTTTTAATTTTTTAATTTTTTTTTGCATTTTCAAGTTTTTCACTTTTTGTTTTGGATTTTTCACTTTAGGAGAGATATTATATGTCAAATATAACGTTGAAAGCTCATTATTGTTGATATCCAACAAATGAAATTTGTTCATGCCCTCCTTCTAGTGCCCATTTCTATTGATGTGAGTTTTGATCCACTACAACATACAAAATCAAACATCAAATGTTTCAAAGTGAAACACTAAATACTCAATCCATTCTATTGTGGATACTCGCTTAGTGAAATAATGTGATCTTTTGGTAATTCTTAATTTCAATGTAGTTTTAGTCATATATATATATATGTGTGTGTGTGTATGTGTGTGTGTAGGTATGTAAATATATGTGTGTGTGTGTGTGTGTGTAGGTATGTAAATATGTGTGTGTGTGTGTGTGTGTGTGTGTGTGTGTGTGTGTGTGTATGTGTGTGTGTATACTAAACCAAATTACTCTCGTTATTACCATCTGCATTTTGTAGATTATTGGCATTTCATGTTTTATATAGGATCCTTATCGAGCATCATTATCGATGATCATTTCTAGATTGGATATTATTTATTTATGCAAGATAAATATAGATCAAACTTGGTAAACATTTATGTTTATTAACTAACAAACCCCGATTAGAGATCAGGTGTTTAGTTAAGATGAAAAGGCACAATTCATGAGACATCTCATGAACGGACATGTCCGCTCATGGGATGCATCTCTTTCTTATATATTTAAAGTAGATCCGATCCACAATGGTAGACATTGAAATCAATATATGTTATGCTCTTGTAGATCGAATATACACATAAAAACAACATGGTATCAAAGAAAATCCCGGGAGTTCAATATTGAGTATAACTTATAATATTAATTCTAATTAGCCGATAGGCTTCTCTTGGGGAGAAACCCTTGACAAAAAAATTGTCTCACAAAAATTGTCGGCTACCGAAAATGTGTCGTCGACGATGTAAGTCTCTTTCACACACTGTACAAGTAAATTGCCTGTTGTTTGTATTTAAGATCACGATATTTAAGAAATCCACTTTCTATAGTCCTTCACATAATCGTATATGATGAAAATTTGTTCTGTACACACTCTATGGTGATGGCATACATGAAATGTCATTCTGCGATCTATATTAATTTGAAATATCCTAAAAAAAAAATTTTAAATATCCATTTTGAACGAATTCTGTGAAATTAGGTCATATCGGGGAGACATGGTATATCGCAGACACTAGTGATTGTTTTCCTTCTCATCGGGGTGACATCCACTCTCGGTGAGACATTTTAATTCCTCTTTGATTCATGTTGTCTTCCCGAAAATGTGTTTTTTTATGAGACATTGCAAATGTCCCACTAATAACACTTTTAAGATTTTTTTAAAATCTTCTCAGCAAATCATTTTAGGTTCCCAGTTTTCACAAATATATTTCGTGCACCTCCTACTATCATTACCATGATTCAAAGCTCCCATGTTGTTTGCAAGAAAGAGGATATTGGCAAAACATATGGAGTTCATATTTGAAACCTTCCAAAGCATTTTCACAAATCTATTTTCTACATATCCTACAGTCATCGCCGCCATGAAATCATATTTCTTTGAATAATATTTTAAACAATTCATGTGTCTTAATTGTGTCTCCATATTATACACACATGTCTATCAAGGCAATGGTAATTGTAGCATTTGACAAACTTGTCCTCTTTTAATGTGTTAATGGATGCTCATAAACTGTTCAAGGCTCTCATTCCTAGAAAAAGGATGTTGGAAAAGCTAGTAGAATTTGAGCTATACTTGCAAATTGAGTGACAAATTTTGTACAAATCTTTGAATAATTATATCCATGGGATTATATTTCTCTGTCCATTTTTTCGTGCTTCTCGGACCTTTCTTCATTTCATCTAGTTGTTGTCCAGATTCGTTCGTTGATGATTTGACTTCAACTTATTTATTTTGCACCCTTTTAAGTTGTTCTTAGAATATACTGGGAGAGGTGGTCATTTTTTTAAGTGGAGTTCTGCCTCTTCTCATCCGCCAGTTGATACTTCAGTTTTGTTATCTGACTATGTAGCCCAAACTGTCACGCAAAAATTCCTTGTGCTTCCCTTGATTGGTTTTTCTCATACTCACGAATATTTTCCACAACCATTGACTGATGGTAATCATTATAGATTCTATCCACTATCTCGACATTGATTATGTTTTCAATCTTCAACATGTTTTTGCTTCAATGTGATATAAGTTCTTTCAGCTTTTGTGGCTTCAATGGGTCAGACTCAACTTTTATATTCTCCCTCTCCTTATGTTTCAAAGGATACATATTCATTGTTGTAGACTTGGGTCTGAGCTGGGAGGATCACTTTACATTGGTAGAGTTTGTGAATTTAGTTCAAAGACTTATGCAAAATTTATTCCGTCAATATCCAAATTTTAGGGTTTCTAATGTTTCGCATCAAAGTGACATAGGCCACTCTCATCAATAGGCATAGTCTCTCTCATAAGTATTTCAACCAATATACTTTGAAATTGTTCCATGAGGAAAAAAAAATTATTGTCTTTCCAATATGTGTTGTCTTAGGATATATTTTATATATTAAATCCCCTTTCTGTATATTGCATAGTTATTGCACTTCTCAGTATTATCTCACTTTCTTTGGTCGTGATTCTGCATTTTAAATGCATATCTGCAAGAGAACCTTCAAGTTTACTATCTGATAGAATTTAATTCTCAGTGTACTATTTCAAAAGTCTCGCATTAGCGTGGGCATGGTGGATATTGGCAAGAAATTAGGTTTCATACTTTTGTTTGATCATTATTCAAAATTCACGCTTTCTCCCTCTTCTACATAGACGTTTTAGAGAGAAACATAAATTACAACATTTTAGATTCTAACTGAAATATTTCTCAAAAAATTTGGCCAATATTTAACCTATATTATATTCAGGCAATAAGGCAAGGCATCCACACAACCTCCACTGGCATCATCTTAGAGTGTTTTCAAAACTTCCTTACCAAATTCATTTTTTTCATTTCCTGCAATCACAGTTCATCAAGGCATGTTGTGAAGCACTTCTCAAGCACTGTGTACGTGTTCTGTAACCATGAGATGGCATCTTTTTGTGGCATCGTAGATCAATCTTTATGCTATATCCACCATGAGCATTTCTCATTAAAATACAAAACTAGTGAAAGTTAGGGAATTTTATTTTACTCCTATCATTAGTATCCAGATTCATTTTGTGTTCTAGTACACTCATTTGATAAACATAGATTTAATATTTTTTAATAATATAAATATTTTAAAAATAATTTATCATCTACTTATATTATTTATGATAAACATAGATTTAATATTAGTATTCAGAAAAAATAAAAAATTAAAGCTATAAAAAAAATTATATAGATTCAAATAATATTATATTAAAATATTATTATTATAATATTAAAATTAAAAAATTGTATATTGAAATTAAATATAATATATTTATTAGTTAATTAACATATATTATCTTTAATATTTTATAATATAAATTACTATTATAGAATCATATGTTTATATAATAATATTATAAGTTTTCATTTTCCTATCGGCTTTACCTTGTATCTATAGGAGGATTTAGAGACAAGATTTGTGGGATTCATTCATGGTTTTGGAGATTGACATGGTTTGGGCGATGGAATATTTTATTTGTCATATATCCAAATGAAGCCACAATTTATATGTATTTATAGTTTTCGAAGGATTTCTGATGTGCTCCATTGAAATCATTGAAATAAAACATTGGTTCCTATAGTTGGCTCTATTTGACATCTGAGAACTTTGGAGATTGACAATCATGCCGACTGTAACAGGTGATTGATACAAATACAGAACTATAGAGATATTGATATATATCTGTAGCATCAGCATTTTTGGGTTTGACATGGCAGAAGGACTAATACATGTGTCGGCATGAACAAAAATCTTTTGGTAAACATATTTATTATCATATATGTAAATATATATAAAACAATGGTGATTTCATTAAGGTGCAACGTAATGAAGATTAATAAAGGAAATGAATATAATGTGTTGACCACCCTCGCCAACAAACACATATCCCTATAGAAGACAGTAGCATGAATATGGAACAACGACAGTATGAATGTATCTACATATTGACAGTATATGAGTACAGGGCTGATTATAGGTATACATGTGTAGGAAACTCATGATGACCCTATTAATTGCAGTCACCAGATCTTAGTTGGGCGTAGGTCGATATTTCTCATGGAGGATTTCTTTAAGCCATTCAAGAAATAGAGTCTACTCTAAAATATAATGTTATAGATGCGATAACTATGATCACACTGCAACAAAATGTTCTGATAGACTCTAACATCAAGCTTCCTTCGCTAAAATCAGTAATTCAAACTTGGATTCAGAGAAACTTGTATTCTAAGAGAAGTTCAAAATAACTCAAAATTTGTGAAATACTGAATTGAGAGGGAGTTCACTGTTCTTTACCATCCTCACCAACCTCCTGCGAAAATGAAGGTTGAACACTTTAGAGGTAAACTTGGTATGTTGTAATTACTGAGAAGAGTCTCGGGATAATTGCTTATTGTACTAATGAATTACTTTAATATTAAGTGTTAATTCATGACTACGTGGGACCTGTATACATCATGAGGAAGTGATGATTTCCAAATGTTTATTACTTGTATTTGTAGAAGTTATTGAAAGATGACGATCTTACAATAACTTAAATTTTCTATTATGATGGATATCTTATGATGTCTAAGCAGATCATGATAAATTATATCTTGCATGGTGGATTAATTTCCTTAAAAAGTCCATGAATATCTTGCATGTGGATTAATTTCCTCAAAAAAACCATGAATATAATGTTCATATGGTAAGTATTATTAAGGATACATCTGCACATACCTTATGAACATCTTGGGTACTTGGTGATATCATGTGACTTGATATTCAGGAGGCCATTACTTGTGATATCATGAGATGATATCTAAATGGCGAATATCTTATGATGAAAGATATCCTTAAAATTTTCCATTCCTGATATTACTTTGAGGTAATATCTATTTTGTGTTTATCCTCCCTAAATAAGAGGGAGTGTTAATGTCATTGTAGTTTCAGTCGGATATATAT